>ML779705.1:375669-480067 GCA_009831015.1 Picea engelmannii | reverse complement strand
TTAAAGAAAGGTATAAGAAGTTGTCTGATAACTTCGCCAAGACCAATGCTGCGTTTGAAATATTGGCTAAGGAAAGTGTTAGAGAGAAGAAGAGGAAGAAAAAACTCACCAAAGACTACAACAGCTTGTGGTGGCTTGCCAAATGCCTCAAAAGGCAGATAAGGAGGTTGAAACAAAAACTAAGCCAAAAACCCCATCCAGATTTGAAGGTACTCGCTCAAGTCGCCATTAATATGCAAGGTGACAAATCGGAGACACACTGAGTTTTGTTGAAATCAAATTTTGGATGTGAAAACTCATTTTGAGCGCAATCGAGACTTTCACCAGTGCAAAGCTATTACTTTATGACCCGTTAGCTGTGGAAAGTGACGGATTTCAATAGCTAACCCGCGAAAAATTAAACGAGTGCGTTGTTGAAATCTGGAAAAGTAATTTTTGAAGCCAAGGACAGGACAGTTCATTCCAAATAGGTTTTGAAGGAGTTCCAGTGTATCAGTGGGCTATCAGAGCGCATGCAAAAGGTTCAGCATCAGAGGTTTGAGAAATTTTTGGTAACACATGCAAAACCATTTCCTAAAAAATCAACCATGAACGTTGGGAGATCCAACTGTCAAGATAGGTGTCCTACTATTCTTCATCACATTGTTGATACCAGAAGCTGAAGGATGCAGATGGCGAATTTTGGAGAGTGAAGACAGTTCGACTTTCAAGTTTAGCTGTTAAAGACTTTATTTTCAAGTTGTTTAGATAGAATTGAATTGTCTTTATTAAATACAGATCCATGTTTTTAGGATCTGTATAACTATTTTTAAGAGGCTATAAATGTCTATTTTTTATATGAAACAAAGGTTCAAACTGGGATACATTTTTTATGCCATTGTATAGACTCTTTTTGCAGAAATAAAGTGGAGTTTCCTTTCGTTTGCAATACCAGAATTATTCATCTTTCATTCTCTGTACTTTAATTTCAGTTTATTCTAGTTCATAAAGACTGTTACCTCTTTGTTGAACTCATAGGCTTGAAATTAGAGGATTCCTTGCTGTCTTGTATTAGGCCCTACTTTCACTAGTATTGGCAAATCAAGAATAGTTTTCTCCATACTCTCTTTCAATTATTGGATCTGGTTATTGTTTACTGAAAGCACTGTATCTTTAAATGTGTGATGAGCTGTTTCTTATACAAACCATTGAAGACCCCATTGTCCCAAACACCTAAAAATCATTATTTCTATGTTACCAAGCATCCTTAGCCTACAACCCTAAGGAGTTTCTTGGAGTGATAACAGGAGGAATGCAACAAAATTATATTATGTGGCATCCTTCATAGCCTTTACTTCAACCCACGTGGTTAGATAGTCAGTGCAGAGAATTATATGTTTCTTCTTCCATGATGGTGGATCAATTTGGGATATAAATTCCATGCACCACTTGTCAAATGGTTTCAGTGATACTTGGAGATGCAAAGAAATTTCATTCCTCTTTGTAGGCTTTCACATTCTTTGAAATTCATCATAGTGTGAAGTGTATTGTTGAGCCTCTATGTGTAGGGTCAACCAATAGTATCTTGCTTTCAAGATCTTGTAAGTTGTTCTCTTTTCTTCATAATTCCCTCCACATGGTTCATCATGACAAGCATGGAGGATATCATGCACTTCATATTCACCTATGCACCTCCTCAAGACTTGGTCTAGACCAATTTTGAAAAAATATCCTACTACCCAAGTGTAAGATGTGTTTTTCTGGACTATCTTGTATCTTTCTTAGTAGGAGAAATGTTGAGGAAAATTCCCTATTGTCAGATAATTTTCTATGTCAAAAAAATAGGGGGTTTTGTTGATATGGAAAAGAGGTACTCATTTGGAAACTGATCATCAATCATGTCTTATTTAGTAGGGATGGTCAACCTGGAAAAAAAACTGCAACAACATTTTGTTTTCTAGGTTTATCAATAATAGTTAGACTATATTGTTGTAATAAAAAAATCCATCTAATCATACTACCATTGATTTTAGGTTTATTCATAAAGTATCTAATGACATCATGATTTGTATGTAGAAGAACTTTATACCCTGTAACATAATGTCTAAATTTATTTAGAGCATGAACTATTGCTAAAAGTTCATTTTATGTAATAGTGTAGTTTAGCTCTGTACTAGAAAAGTTTTTACTTATGAAATAAATTACATAAGGTTTGTTATATTCATTTTATCCCAAGACTACTCCTACATATTTATCTGATGCATCAGTGTGAATATGAAATGGAAGAGCCCCATTGGGATCTTCTAGCACATGCACAGTTGAGAGTCTTTCTTTTATTGTTTCAAATTATTTTTGACAGTTTAGAGTCCAACAATAACCTACATCCTTGGATAGCAGGGTAAACAGGGGAGAATCTATCTAAATGAAATCCTCGATGAACCTCCTATAGTATCCTACATGTCCAATAAAACGTATGATATATTTTAATGGTTTTAGAGGGGTAGGAAGTAGTGTGATCATTTTGACTTTATTTTTTTCTACTTCAATCCCTTTGGAGGACAAGTGGTTTCCCAACACAATCCCTTCATTCATCATCATGTTTCATTTTTCATTGCTAAGGGATGAGTTCATTTCTATACATCTTTGGAGAACTTTTTCTATATTGTCTAAGGCCTCACAAAAATACTTACCATAAGGGGTAAAGTCATCCATATAGATCTCAAATTTATCATGGATGACTTCTAAAAAGATGTTAAGTATTGCTCTTTGGAAAGTGTCTAGGGAATTACATGGGTTGAATGGTAAGACTATATAAGAAAATGTTCCCCAAGGACAAGTAAATGTTGTTTTGCCTGATATTTAGGACTAATCTGAATTTGGTTGTATCCACTAAACCCATCCAAGAATGAAAAGTATTCTTTCTCGGCTAAGATATCCAAGACTTGGCCAAAGAAGGGTAAAGGAATATGATATGTTCTTGTATCCTTGTTTATATGTTGGTAGTCCACACATATTCTCCATATCCTATTCTTTTTTGGAACAATAACAAGAGGAGAGACCCACTCACTATCATGAATTGAATATGTGAATCCAACATCTAACAACTTTTGAATTTTTTGTTTAACTACATATTTAATTGCAAGGTTCATCCTTCTTTGGGTATTCCTAACAGGTTTGCAATCTTATTTGATGTAAATATGGTGAGTACAAATGGAAGGATGGATGCCTTTCATATCCTTATAATCCCATGAAAAATATTCAATGTTTCTTTTCATCACATCTAACAATTTTTATTCTTGATGGTTGGTAAGTCTAGTACTAATTTTGAGTGCATGGTTTTGACAAATGGGTCTTCAATATCAGTAGTGAATAAGTATGTCCATAATTTTGTTTTATTTCTAGAAGAAATTTCATATATGGCTTTATCATTTATTCCTTCTATTTTCACATCAGTTGGATATTGGTTTTGCCAAAAAAATTCAACGAAAGTGTCATTAATTTTGATGCTAGCCAAGGATGTGTTGATTGTGTAGATGGGATAGGAAGTTGTTTTTGGAAATATTGTCATTCATGTGTTGTAATTGATGTCAACAGTCATGATAAGTTGTTATGATGGAAACATGAATCAAACATGATGTAACACCCTGTTTCCCCCAGTCTGTAAAAATAACTATGTTGGCCAAGAACTATGGCAAACTCAAAGATGTGAATGTTTGATTTGACGGACCTTTGCATAAAAGGTCGATGAATGTAAATTATATAATGAATATGTGTTGCATGACTGCTGAGAGGGGTATGTGCTAAAAGAGACCACGATGGATAATGAGAGGTGGTGGAAGGGACCTGCAATGGTTGTGTTAACTTCCACCGAGCTAGTACCATACTGGTTTATACTTTCTCACAAACCAAAGAAGCTCTCTGATCCTGGAATGGATTTCCCACCAGATTGGTAGGTGGAGAGGCTCCTCAAGAGTTAATGAGGGGATGGGGGTGAACCGCCCATCCGTAACATCCCTTAGACCTGACCACGGATGGCGTAATTAGCGCCACACACAACCTTGCAGACATAAATTGGCAAGAGAGGAAATGTGGTAAAGGGGAGAGCAACACGCTGGATGGGGGATCGCAGAAGAGAACTGGAGAAACCCTGAAAACGTAGGGATTTTTGAATACGAGGAGAAGGAGAGTAACCTTCATCCTAGATTGTTTTCCTGTATCAGGAGAAGGAAAATAACCTTCGTCCTTGATTTCTGTTGAGCTGGAAGTAGGAGACTGAACCTCGAAGCATCATGGTCTAGCTCGGGGGTGGCTAGTGGTAAATCTGTTTGGAGTCACTGAGCCTACAGTTGGGTGGAAACAAGCACCCCTCTCAGTAGTTGCATCACACCTAGTTGATTTGATAAGTGTTTTATACCTTGTATTTTGAATTGAATATCGCGAATACATGCTTATGTTTATATGCCCATAATAATTTATGTGTGGAATGATTGCCTGGTGTTTTAAATTGGAAATAATGGATGCATGTGTATGCTTATATGTTATTGTTGGTTTCTGTACAAATGGTTAAGTTTGGGGCATGAGTTCGCTCCACCAAGAATTGTCATGTTTTCTCGACTCTCGTAATGTTCTGAGAAAGCCTCTCAAGAGTACTCTTATCTGGGGATTACCCCATAAACCTTGGAACCATGTCGAACCTTTACCCAGAGACTTGACTAATATTAGGGATGATTTCCCAAGAACCGTCTGAAGGTTCATGCGATCTGGGTCTGGAAACCTTATGCAAGGAAGGATATCTCTCTAAGGTCTCGGAGTTGTGGGAGTTCGAAGCCCTGAGAAGTTGAATTTCGTGATTCAATCTTAGAAGGGATAGCGAGCCCAATTATAGAAAGAGAGAATACCCTATCATTTGGTAGACGAACGGTCAAAATCCTTTCGAGAATACCCCAGATCTATCAAGACCGATGGATATAGAGAAGGAGCGTAGGCATTAACACCTCACCCCTTTCAGCCTTCGCAAGTAGCGATGGGACCCAGGACCATAGATCCAAGGATCTGATGGAGCCCTAATGATCGTCGATCTTAGCCTTTGTATAGGCAGGAGAGTAGCATTTTGCTGACTCGCAACTTGGTGTGGTCAAGGGTAGGGATGCATGAACTCATGATTCGTGAGATTGTGACGTGATCGTGACCGTTGGATCCAAGGAATAGGAGAACTGTTGGATCAGAACTTTCATGGTTATCGCCTATCAGGGGTTCAGAACTTGAGGGAGTTTATTTTTTATTGTAGAAGTCATGAAGTGCTGAGCGTAGAGGGCTCGTGCAAACACGTGACCCATCCGTAAGTGGGGACTACGTGGTTGACAGGTGGCATAACAACAAGCGCCCAGAGAAAGGTGGGAACGGGTTCAAGGTGGGAACATGTCACCTGGGAAGGAGTCAACCCATTGTTGACTTATCGTATCTCAGGAACTCACAAAGGAGGAGCATGAGGGCTCAACACTCCAACTCGTGAAGTCACGAGATGCGAAGCGAGTGACAAGTGGTGGACACATGTCACACTGGGAAAGAGTCAATCCACTATTGACTTATCGTGGCTCAGGGTTTCGCAAGATGAAGAAGCTGCACCTTGATCACTAAGGCCGTGAAATGCTGAGAGCCGAGGTCTCATGCGATGGGCAGCAACAACACAACTCGTGAGTAGATTATAGCGAAATTGACAAGTGGCGTGTGCACATCGCTTTGGCAAAGTCCGCGCAACATTGACCTCTCACGTCTTGGGGATTCACAAAGGAGGAGCACGGGAGCTCAACACCTCAGCTGGTGAGGTTGCGAGTGGTGCTAGTGTTTGGCCTAGCCTACGGTTACATGTAGCAGGCGCTAGCGAGGAGGGAGACATACCCGTATAGTATCTCGGGTTGCGGTGTTTGGAGAAAGGGGATTTAAGAGTCTTGATTCCTGACTCGTGAGTTGTGAAAGGCACTTGCGCTAAGGCTAGCTCATGGTCATTTGGAGGAGGTTAAGGGAAGAGAGGGTTTGTGCTAGGCCCCATATAAGTCTTGAGTATTCTGTTCCTCAAAGAAAAAGATGAAAAATCTAAGTTGTTGTAGTGGGTGTGTGACAAATTGGTATCAGAGAATGGTTACAACACTTGGCCTTCTTGGGCTCATTAATGAGTTGCGCAGAAACTCCATTTGAAGTACTCTTAAAAGGATTAACCCTCTATCTTAACCCCCTTTAGCAAAAGCCGAAGTTAAGAATGAAAATTCCTATTATGTGTATGCATTTGAAAAATATGAATTATGCCCTGATTGTGAATGAATATAATGTTGACTAACAATAAGTGTTTTTCTTGCACAACAAGTGAACGATCAACCACGAGAAACTATAGACGCATAGAATGGTGATGCACCATAAAGTGGGGGATGGATCCCACAACAGAGACGAAGATTCTGACGAAAGGAGAACCGTAGAGACCCCTCTCGATCTAGCTGAGACTGTGAGAAGCCTCATGGTCGAACTACAGAGCTTTAAGGTCAACAATGAGAGGTTGATAAAAGAGCAAGAGAAGAAAACATAAATTAATGTAGTCTTGATGTAGAGTTTATCCGTCATACAAAGATAGTTGCAGCATGAACCTGACACCAGTCACACAGACCGACGAAAGACAAAGAAAAGTATAAGTCCACCTGAGATATGGAAACGTGGTCTTTTAAGTGGCCACACTGGGAAGAGAACCTCGAGAAAGGTCCACCCCAGAGATAAGGGACAAGCGTCGAATGATTCCTATGGAAAGGAAAATGGTGACTTGGAGGGATCTTCTAGTAGCAGAACTAGTTCTTATTCCCAAAGAAAACGGAAGAAGAGAAAGCCTTCCAAAAGTCACAATCTCGAAGAATTCAAGAAGGCCAAACCACCCTCTTTTGATGGTGAAATAAAGAAAGGGGAGGAAGCGGAGGCCTGTCTTCTTGGACTAAAGAAGTATTTTAGAGTCCATGACTTCTCAGAAAACTTGAAGGCCCGAGTAGCCACTTTCAACATGAATGGAAAGGCTTCCATTTGGTGAGAAGACCTTAAGAATGTAAAAGGGATTCATGAAGAGGACCTATATTGGGAATGGTTTGAGAAATACTTCAGAAAGAAGTATCTGTCGGAAAAGTATTTCGATGAAAAGACTAAAGAATTCTATGAACTCAAAATGGGGCAATGCACCATAGAGGAATATGTCAGCAGATTCCTCAAATTGCTGAGGTACATACCCTATATAAAAGAAGAGAAGGAAAAGGTGCAACGATTCATCATTGGAATACCTAAGGAATATCAAAATAGGATTGATTTTGACGAGCCAAAGATCCTAGAAGACACTATCCAAAAGGCAAGATATTTTTATGAACAACTGGGCCATCGGACAGAACCTCGCGAAAACTAGAAGCAGAAGAATAGTTTGGGATTCTAGAAAAATGGGTTTAAATCCCCAAGATTTAAAAACTATAAAAAGGACTCAAGGATGAGCTTCCCAACCCGAATTGTACACCAACAGAATTTCCCCTCCCAGAATGGAAATAAACCTTCTGGATCTACCCCAGGAAAGATTGATAACCCAAAGAGAGAACCCTTGAAATGTTGGGGTTGTGGAGAAGAAAATCTACTGAGGGACTGCCCACACTAACAACAGAATAGTTGGAGAATTTACAATGTTCAAGAAGCTACCACCATCAATGACGTGGCCAGGATTGTGCCGCAAATTTATGCAGCCTTGGATAATAAACAAGCTGACCACCAAGCTTCAGTGGTGGAGATGGAAGGTATGATCACCAACCATCTAGTGTCTATTATAATTGACCCTAGTTCAAATTTGAGTTATATAACTCCTAAGGCTGTTGATAAGTGTAAATCACAGCCACATAAACATGCCAAGCCATGGTTGGTACAGTTAGCCACTAGCACCAAAAGAAAGGTAGTGGAGGTCATACCATATTGCTAATTCACTATGGGTGAATTCCCCACCCAAGAAACCCTTAACATACTACCCCTAGGATCATATGACCTGTTGATTTGAATGGACTAGCTAGCCACATATAAAGCCAGATTGGACTATTACCATAAAACTTTAGAATGTGTAGGTGAAGAAGGAAGAAGGATAACCCTTCAAGGGATCCAAAAACCTGTCTCGGTGAGACAAATATCAACCCTTCAAATGAGAAAGTATTGCAAAAAGGGATGTCTACTTTATACGATACAGGTGTTGGAATTAGTTGAAGATGACAAACCAAGCCTCGAAGACCACCCCACACTAAGAGAATATAGATATATATTTCCGGAAGAGGTATCGGGTCTACCTCCGAGAAGGGACATTGACTTCTCAATCGAACTTGCATCGGGAGTGGTGCTAGTGTCTAGGACACCCTACAAGATGAACACACCCGAGCTAGTTGAGCTTAAATTACAACTAAAAGAAATGATGAACAAAGTCTATATCCGGCCCAGCGTGTCTCCATGGGGAGCACTAGTTCTATTTGTAAAGAAGAAATATGGTACCCTCTGACTATGCATAGATTATAGACAACTAAACAAGGTACCATAAAGAACAAGTACCCCTTACCCAAGATCGATGACCTGTTCGATCAATTGGGAGGTGCTTCCATCTTCTCAAAGATTGACTTGAGATATGGATACCATCAAGTCCGAATCAAGGGTGAAGACATCCAAAAAAATTCCTTCAGGATGAGATATGGTCACTATGAGTTTGTGGTAGTACCATTCGGATTAACCAATGCCCCTGCCACTTTTATGTGCTTGATGAACAATGTTCTCAGCAAATTCCTAGACAAATTTGTACTGGTTTTTATTGACGATATATTAATTTACTCCAAGAATAGAGAGGAACATGAGGAACATCCTAGACTCGTGCTTCAAGTGCTAAGAGAACATCAGTTGTATGCCAAATTTAGCAAGTGTGACTTTTTCCAGAAGCAAATACATTACTTGGGCCATGTCATATCTGAAAAAGGAGTAGCAGGAGACCCTAAAAAGATCAGGTCTATCATGGAATGGCCTACCCCAAAGGACATTTCAGATATCAGATCCTTTATGGGCTTAGCAGGATACTATAGGAGATTTATAAAAGGATTCTCCAAGATTGGTTGTCCAATCACTTCCCTCCAGAAGAAGGGAGCTAAATTCATGTGGACACAAGAATGTGAAGAAATATTTCAATCCCTAAAACATTTACTGACCCACGCACCCATGATGAAGATCACTGATCCCGAAGCTGACTTCCTCATGTGCACAGATGCCTGTAAGGAAGGGCTCAGAGTAGTCCTTATGCAAGGAGGAAATGTAGTTTGCTGTGAATCCTGAAAATTGAATGAGCATGAAGTCAACTATGTGGCCCATGATCTAGAATTGGCCGCCATAGTGCACACCTTAAAAATGTGGAGGCATTACCTCCTGGGAATAAAATTTGTACTTATGACAGACCACTATGGATTGCGATATCTATTTGACCAACCAAAACTCAATGCTAGAGAACCTAGGTGGATGGCCCTTCTTAGTGAGTTTTATTTCGAAATCAAACATATCAAGGGAAAGGAAAATAAGGTGGTCGATGCCCTTAGCATAAGTATGAAAACAATTCATCTGGCATTGGTGAGCACCTGCGAGACAAATGTCAAGGAAAGAGTCAGGAAGGCATAAGAAACAAGCACATTCTTCCAGACCGTGACCTCATACCTAGAGAAAGAACCCACAGGAATAAAGTATGAAGGCTACCAGATGATAGATGGAGGTCTGCTAACTTACAAAAACAAATTCTATATTCCAGAATGTGATGACTTGAAGAGGTTCATAATGGATGAACTACATAAAAGACCATATACTGGTCATCTTGGATACCAGAAGATGTTCACAGCCACTAGAAAACAATTCTATTGGCCTGGATTGAAGAAAGACATAGCTGAGTACTTAGCCAAATGCATAGAATGCCAACAGGTTAAAGCAGAACACCGACACCCAGCAGGATTATTACAACCTCTACCAATCCCAGAATGGAAGTGGGAAACCATTTCCATGGACTTCATCACTGGATTACCAACATCGACCAAACAGAATGACGCCATCATGGTAGTGGTGGATAAATTGAGCAAGTCTACCCATTTTATCCCCGTCAAATCGACTTGCAAGGCAATAGATATCGCTAGCATATTCATGAAGGATATATTCAGACTACATGGTATGCCTAAAGAGATCGTGTCTGACAGAGACAAAAAATTTACTTCCAACTTTTGGAAATCCTAGATGGCTGGTATAGAGACCAAATTATTGTTTAGCACTGCCTATCATTCTCAAATCGATGGACAGATGAAAAGAGTGAACCACATATTGGAATACATGCTAAGAATTCATGTAATGCATCAACCCAAGAAGTGGGAAGATTTCCTTCCACTGGTGGAATTTGCCTACAACAATGGCTACCAAGAATCCCTGAAGATGAGCCCTTTCGAAGTCCTCTATGGTATACCATGCAATACTCCAGTTAGTTGGAGTAATCCCATGAACAGAGATACTATTGGACCGGACATATTGAAAGAAATGGAACAACAAGTGACTTAGATAAAACAAAATCTAAAGGTCGCTCAGAACAGACAAAAAATTTATGCCGACCGAAAGAGAACTCCGAGGGAATTCAAGACGGGAGACCATGTATATCTTAGAGTTAGGCCCAGGAAGAGTTCCCTGAGGATGGGAGCTTGTGCCAAGTTGGCACCTCGGTATTGTGGACCCTTTGAAGTTCTAGATAGAGTGGGACTTGTAGCCTATAGGCTAGCACTTCCTCCCACAGTAAAAGCACATAATGTTTTCCATGTTTCATTATTGAAGAGATATGTACATGTTTCTAATCATATAATTGACTGATCTGTGATCTAGGTTGAATCGGAGGGAGAATTCTTTCCAGAACCTCAATGCATACTGGACAGAAAGGAAACTCCACTCAGGAACCGAACCATTTCACATGTCAAGGTGCAGTGGAAACATTTTGGCCCAGATGAGGCTACGTGGGAAATGGAAGATGCCATGAAATAGGCATATCCGATTTTGTTTACTTCTAAACATACACATCATATTGATAGATAGAACATTGAGGAAGATGTTCCTTTAAGGGGGAGGGAATTGTAACACCCTGTTTCCCTCAGTCTATAAAAATAACTATGTTGGCCAAGAACTATGGAAAACTCAAAGATGTGAATGTTTGATTTGACAAAACATTGCATAAAAGGTCGATGAATGTAAATTATATAATGAATATGTGTTGCATGACTGCTGAGAGTGGGATGTGCTAAAAGAGACCGTGATGGCTAATGAGAGGTGGTGGAAGGGACCTAGAATGGTTGCGTTAACTTCCATCGAGCTAGTACTGTACTAGTTTATACTTGCTCACAAACTAAAGCAGCTCTCTGATCCTAGAATGGATTTCCCATCAGATTGGTAGGTGGGGAGGCTCCTCAAGAGTTAGTGAGGGGATGGGGGTGAACCACCCATCCATAACAGCCCTCAGACCTGACCACAGACGATGGAATTCGTGCCACACACAACCTTGTAGACATAAATTAGCAAGAGAGGAAATGTGGTAAGGGGGAGAGCAGCACGTGCGATGGGGGATCGTAGAAGAGAAATGAAGAAACCCTGGAAATGCAAGGAGTTATGAATACTAGGAGAAGGAGAGTAACCTTCATCCTGGATTGTTTTCCTGTATCAGGAGAATGAGAGTAACCTTCGTCCTTGATTTCTGTTGAGCTGGAAGTAGGAGACTGAACCTCAAAGCATCGTGGTCTAGCTCGGGGGTGGCTAGTGGTAAATCTATTTGGAGTCACTGAGCCTATGGTTGGGTGGAAATGAGCACCCCTCTCAGCAGTTGCATCATGCCTAGTAGATTTGATAAGTGTTTTATACCTTGTATTTCGAATTGAATATCGTGAATACATGCTTATGTTTATATGCCCATAATAATTTATGTGTGGAATGATTGCCTGGTGTTTTAAAATGGAACTAATGGATGCATGTGTATGCTTATATGTTATTGTTGGTTTATGTACAAATGATTAAGTTTGGGGCACGAGTTCTCTCCACCAAGAATTGTCTTGTTTGCTCAACTCTCGTAATGTTCCAGGAAATCCCCTTGAGAGTACTCTTCTTCGGGGATTACCCTATAAACCTTGGAACCATGTCAAACCTTTACCTAGAGACTCAACTGAGATTAGGGACGATTTCCCAAGAACTATCTGAAGGTTCATGCGATCTGGGTCTATAAACCTTATGCAAGGAAGGATAGCTCTCTAAGGTATCGGATTCGTGGGAATTCAAATCTCCGAAAAGTTGAATTTTGTGATTCAAGATCAGAAGAGATAGCAAGCGCAATTATAGAAAGAGAGAATACCCTATCATTTGGTAGAAGAACGGTCAGAATCCTTTCGGGAATACCCCAGATCTATCAAGACCGATGGATCTATAGAAGGAGCATAGGCATTAACACCTTGCCCCTTTCAGCCTTCACAAGTAGCAATGGGACCCAAGACCGTAGATCCAAGGATCTGACAGAGCACTAATGACCGTCAATCTTAGCCTTTGTATAGGCAGGAGAGTAGCATTTCACTAACTCGCGACTTGGTGTGGTCAAGGGTAGGGTTGCATGAACTCACGATTCATGAGATCACGACGTGATCGTGACCATTGGATCCAAGGCACGGGAGAACCGTTGGATCAGAACTTTCATGGCTATCGCCTATCGGGGGTTCGGAACTTGAGGGAGTTTCTATTAGATTGTAGAAGTTGTGAAGTTCCAAGCACCGAGGGCTCGTGCAAACACGTGACCCATCCGTAAGTGGGGACCGCGTGGTTGACAGGTGGCGTAACAACAAACATCTAGAGAAAGGTGGGAATGGGTGATAGGTGATGGACACATGTTACCTGGGAAGGAGTCAACCCATTGTTGACTTATCATATCTCAAGAACTCGTGGAGGAGCATGAGGGCTCAACACTCCAATTCACGAAGTCGCGAGATGTGAGTAGCACTAGTATTTAGTCTAGGAAGCGGGTGATCGGTGGTGGACACGTGTCACACTGGGAAAGAATCAACCCACTATTGACTTATCGTGGCTTGAGGTTTCACAGGATGAAGAAGCTTCACCTTGATCGCTAAGGCCACAAAATGCCGAGAGATGAGGTCTCATGCGACGGACGGTGACGACACAGCTCGTGAGCAGAGTATAGCGGAGTTGACAAGTGGCATGTGTGCGTCGCTTTGGCAGAGTCTGGGCAACATTAACCTCTCGCGTGTCGAGGATTCGCAAAGGAGGAGCACGGGAGCTCAACACCTCAATTAGTGAGGTTGTGAGTGGTGCTAGTGTTTGGCCTAGCCTACGGTTACATGTAGCAGGAGTTAGTGAGGAGGGAGACATACCCGTATAGTATCTCGGGTATCGGTGTTTGGAGAAAGGGGAGTCAAGAGTCTTGATTCCTGACTCGTGATTTGTGAAAGGCGATTGTGCTAAGGCCAACTTGTGGTCATTTGGATGAGGATAAGGGAAGAGAGGGTCTGTGCTAGGCCCCATATAATTCTCAAGGATTCTGTTCCTCAAAGAAAAAGACGAAAAATCTAAGTTGTTGTAGTGGGTGTGTGACACATGATCAGTTATACAGTTGGCATTAGTGTCAACATGGCCAATAATGTCTTTCCATGTGTAATGAAGGGTCAATGATGGAAAAAGAATGTCAAACAATAAGTAGAGAAACAAGGTTAATATCAGGAGGAAAAGTATACTAAAGATTGACAGAAGAACATCACCTTAAAGTTGAAAGAAATTCGTGATTATTGTTGATCATGATAGGATCAACAATGTTCCTATGATAAAAACTCAAGAGAATTAGTGACTGACTATCAATGAATAAAATAATGCACAAACAATTATTAAATCTCAGGAGAGTTAGTGAATGAAGAGAACATTCTAGAAATATCATCCGATCGATGGAAAGACTGAGAAGTTGACTAATGCACAGGAAAAGGTGAGAAGCCTCAACAGTCATCCGATTAAGAAATTTACAGTGTTGATCATCTCATATAATGGACATCGGTCATATGAGTGACCATGGGCTTGAGGACCATTGGAGGATCATTACTATCATATCTGCAAGTCATATCAATGATAGGGATAGATTGCATAGATCAGAAGGAGAATTAAACAACTTGCTAGTTCCAATCCCGTAATTGGTCTAGATCATTAGATCTCATAGACTCAAATATCGATGACTGTGGTTGATCTGAAAAATGATCAGATTAAGTCGAATTGAGTTGTGACCGTCAGATGTGTAATCACTTTTGAGTGGAAGGACAGGATAAGCAGAAAGATCTGAGATCTTGCTTATCTGAAATGTCATTAGTCGTCGGATTAAAAGTAAGTGGAAGAACAAGATAAGCAGAAAAGTTGAGTTCTCGATTATCTGAATAACCGTTAGTCGTCATATCATTATAAAGTGGAAGGATAGGATAAGAAAGGGATGATATCTAATATCTCGATCACCCGAATATCCATCAGCCTTGAGATCACCTTAAGTGGAATGAAAGGATAAGCGAGGACTGATATCTAAGATCTCGATCACCTGAATTTTTGTTAACCGTTGCATTGAACTAAAAGGAAGGATTGGATAAGCGAAGACAAAGAGTCGTTGGATTTAATCCAAGGAAAAGTTGCATCACTAAAAAGATCGAGTCGTTGATCTAAGATACTGATCAAATGACCATCATTCATTTCAGGTCTAAGGATGTGAGGAGGTTACGCTCTGGAAAAATCTCATTTCAAGAATTCAGTTTGATATTTGAAATTCCTAAAGCCCGGAGACCCGGAGAGTCGAAATAAATTCTTGACCGCCAGATCATCCGAAGTAAGCCTCAACTGTCCAATTCAAGAGGACATATGGTAGACCACGTCAACAGACCACATCAAAAAGGATGTGTGGGAGATCTACGCCAGTAGACCATGTCAGCAAGGATGTGTTGTAGACCATGTCAGCAAGAATGTGTGGCAGACCACGTCAGCAAGGACACGTGGCATACCACGTCAGCAAGTACACATGGAATAATCGGATGATGACATGTGTCAAGAAGAAATTGTCTCGTGCCATGTCAAGACGTGACATCAATAAGTTACATCACTCCTATTATAACCCTAAGTTTCATAGGATCAACTGGTGACTGGAAATTTTTACTCTTGATGTAATTTGGTTGTAAATAATATTTCATTTTTGCAAATTATTTTCAGAAAGAAAAGAAAAAAGAAAGAAAAGAAAAGAAAGAAAAGAAAAAAGAAAGAAAAGAAAAGAAAAGAATAAAAGAGGGCATAAAAGAAAATTGGATAAGGCCCCATGCAACAATAATGACTTGATCTATACAGTTTAACCATGGTCAAGTATTTTTTAATTTATGCTGATAGGATTAGTGAATAAATCTTGGCTAAACTATTTAATCTTAGCCAAGCAGATAGGTTAGTTAGTGAATAAATTTGATCAAACTGTTTAAACTTAATCAAATAGCCCCAGGATAGAGTAATTTTTATCCCAACAATCTAATATGGGTTAAATGTGTTAGGTGAATAGGTTAGAACATAGGTTAGATGGCTTTCCTTCAATAAAACAAGCATGATGTTGGATGAGATTCATTATTTTGATGTTAGAAGGTTGTGTTCTAACCCCTTGGTGGCATAATGAAAGAAAATAACGCAAAAAACCCACAAATCCATGCTATCCTAAGTCTCTGTAGTGCAATATGATTCACGCCCCAGGATCAAAGAGTGCACTGAGATCTACGGCCGAGCAAACAATGCTCAGATCAAAGACCAAAAAGTAATATCGAACCCCCCCGACCATTCTCCCTATAATGACGGGGGGGGGGGTTGAGTTGGTGGTATTCCCCGTAGGGCCCCATCCTAACGTGTCATCATTGTGTTAACTCGGACCCCCCTTGCTCCAAACCGATTACCACCTACCCCCCCTGCAAGTAAACCACCATACCAACTTCTCATACCACCGCCATCTCGTGACATCACACTCCACTACCACCATCGTCCCCTGATGTCACACTTCGCTACCACCTCCTATAAGTCATGTCTCATCACTCTACTAGCATATTCTCCACCACTCACCTATCACATGTCATATCCCGTTCACTTATCATCCAATCATTTCCTTCCACATCATTCTCACACACCTGTCACCCAACCTTTTATTTCCACCTCATCCCTGAGATATCCATTGGCCCTTAAATGCAGCTAAAGATATTCATTAAGCCCGCTGATTTGTCCCCCGTGCCCAACATATACCGGTTCACCCAATTTAATCCCATCGCCACCATTATCGCATTGTGCATATGTTCAATAAACCAAATCTCTTGTCCCCCACCATTTCCTATCAGTGACCGAGCTAAAGTCAATAACTAGTGAACGTTTTTGTTTCAAATTGCAGGTACCAACTGAATTGGTGGCATGAAAGTATAAACATTCATAGGTCAAGGAAAATCCATTCCTCCTGCCGCCCGTCGACCTTGAACGGATTCCTCTGGCTGAAAAATACTACCTGATCTCAGAACCTAGATGCAAATTCGATTTTTCTGAATTACATTTGTGGTTCATAGACACTTTCTTAGACTAGAGTGATGAGATTGGACTCTAGGAGTCCAATATCCCACTATATATGTTTCCCCAAATTCACCATTTCCCTGAGTTCTCCCTCAAGTGCCAGGTGCACTATCTTCCTGTTCAGAGAGCTATTATTTCATCCTCCAGAGAGACCCTGTTCACTATCACACCCGAAGCCATTGACCAGATGTTGCAAATAACCAGAGATGAATCCTTCTCTCCTTTTACCATTGAGATCCTAACCAAAATGTATCAACAATTTTCTTTTCCCCAGAGAGCGCATATTTTTGAACTTTTCCTCCCTGAGAGTGCCCCATTACCCAAAGCAAATCCCCCCTATCAATCATCGATTTTCTCAGTAAAAGGAAATCAAATTATCTCCTCCCTTTTCAACCTAATTGGATACTACTCAGACGAGTGGGTAGATGAGGAAATATTGGGTTATCTATCTATTTTCTCTACCGAGGAAAGCTCCACCATGCAGTTTGACTACAACAGTTTTCTAGCCGAGAATACTCATGAACAACTGTTCAAGTTCCCCACAGAAGGCATTTTCCGGTATTATTCAATACTGGCATATTTTTTTGTATTTTTTCAAATAGACTAGTTCATGTTCTCCATGCAGAAGCTAGATAAGAATGGAAAACCACAACCGGTCACATCCTGGACGTCACTGCTGAGAAGGAATTCACTAGAATTCACTTGCAATCAGTTCATAGATCAGTTCTACCATCTCTTGGTCAACATGCTCAGCGACAGACAAGAACCAAGGATAAATGAAGAAATCCAATGGATTTTACATCTCTTAGACCTATCCAAGACCAGAGACTGGTACCTATACCAGAACCACACAAAGATTAGAATTTATAGATGCGAGCTGGCCCCTTACAAACTGCCTAGATATTTTCCTGTGCGGATATTTGCCTTGGAATATATTAGCCAAATGATTAACTCATATGATATTCTTTTTGTAACCTTCAAGAAGAAAGAACAATTGAGGATCAAAGGACAGATAGGACCATTCATCTGTAAAAACCGAGTTGCAGGGGAAATGGTCAATAATCTTTTGAAGGAGATGAAGTTCAGCACTAGTTTTCCTTGGCACTATGATCCATGTGGGATTATAGCAAAAACAAGATTAAGGAATAAAATCTCTCCATACGCTCATGTTCCCAAACCAGAAATTGAGAAGTTTATGAACCAGACAGAGTGGGAGGTAAAAAATCTAGAAGACACAAAACCGCAGCCTCCTCCAACCATTATTTCACAAACCACTACACCTCAAATACCCAAGGAGAAAATACCCAGAAAGGATGTCTTGCCTTCAGTCACTGAAGTGTCAGTAGAAGATTTCTAGGTTTACAAGAAAAGGCCTAAAACCAGTCATACAACTGACATGTCAAGAGAAGAAGAGACCCATTCCACCAAAGTAGTCGAGGGAGAACACTCAACATTGTTCTCAAGAAGTCAATAGATGATATCTACTTCCTCTTCAAAGAAGCAGACAAATACCACTTTCACTTCCCAGCCATCTCATGGGTATGCAAGACTGATTATTTTTGAAAAATATGATTTGATTAAGAAGAAGAACGAGATGCTGACCAACAACACCTATGCTCAATTCTGGAAGAAAACATCCACAACACAACATAGGTTGCTCTATGCTTTTGATACAAAAAAGGGGAGAATGCACATCGCATTTTTCCAGGCACAAGTGCCCCATCCAAAGGAAATCACTGATTACAAAAGGTCAACATTTGAATTTGACACCAAGGAAGTACATCCAGCTGATTAAATGGATTTACACAGGCAGACTAGAGAAATGGTTTTCTCAACATTGGAAAACGCTTCCACAACTATTGCAAAGTTGTAGGTTTCCCTAAATAATGTTCAAACTCAATTAAATCTAGAGAAAGTGTCATATTTTGCAAAAGACAATAGGATCAAATGTTTAGAAGAGTTGGTGCTTAAAATTGGGTATGACCCCTCCAATGCGAAAGTAGCTGAAGAACTGCTAAAGAAAAAGAATGTTGCATAACATCCTTGAGGAAACAAATTAAAATTGTCAGCTACTGAAGAATCACAGGCCAAAGAGGTGGCCGAGACAAAAGGCCAAAAAGAATAAATGATAAAGTTAATCATGGAACAGAACACTCAGATCAAGGAGATGGAGGAAGAGTTGGAAAGGATGGTAAAAGAAAAGGAACAGAAAGAGCCCATGGAATTCATTCCAATGAGTGTAGTTACCCTCACAAGAGTTATCACAATGACAACATCAACAACTTCCACAACAGAACTTCCATCAGCTACCCTAGTGACAGTTATGGGGACATCTGAAGCTCTAGCAAAGTCAATGGAGGAGATGACCTTACAAGGAGCAGAAATTAAAAAATTGCATCACGAAATAGAGAATCTCCAGAAACTTAAATCCTCTTTCCAGACAAGTTAAAATACTGAGAGGCACACATTAGAAAAAATTAAGCAGAAAATATAGCAGCTGCAAAAGAAAACAGTTGTGGGAAAAACACTAGCATAAGCTAAAGAGAACATTTGGATGGATATCTCAAAATCCACGGAGAAAATTTGGCCACTCGTATAGATCATGTTCAAGCAACACGAATTGGTGTTAATAAGTAGGCAGGCCATTGATAGGACAAAGGGAGAGTTGGGGAAGATGCCCACAGAGGCAAATGAAATCATCAGGTTTCTAAATTCAAAAACTAAGGAGGAGCTGGAAAGTCTAGAAATTGAGGATAGGACTGAGACTATCCTTGAAGTTAAGAAAGTTCTGACCAAAAGAGGATTAATGTTGCAATTGGAGGAAAGATACTAGAACATGGATATCGGAGTTCAAATATTCTTCAACAAGATTGATGCTTTGCAAAAGAAAGTCCTTCCCAGCTTATTGGTTTTAAATGACAAGCTGATGACTTTGTTCGACTACAAGCAAAAGATTGCCATGGTGGAAAAGGATAGCTCCAAGTTTTCAGGAATACAGGGTAGCATAACCAACAAGGAATTTTTAGAGAATCTGCAATTGGATATCAGTATCTAACATGAAATCAAGTATATTTTCATCACCAAGCCAACTTTCACCAAATATACAGAGATGGACAAAGTTTATAGAAGGTTACTGAAAGTCACCATTCCCAGTCAAAAGAGATGGGACGATTTGTGCACTCTGATTGAGTGAGTGATGAGGTGTGCAATCCAAGTCAACGTGCAGAATAGTCCCAGTCAAGTTGATGACTCGCCAACAACATTCCCCAAAATCAACATAAAGAATCTGACATATCATTAGTAATTCATACAATTTTTTATTTTGTTATCTAGTTAGTTAGCTTTGGATTTTTCCATGTCCTGCTCATTAATGACAGGATCGATTGTAATCTTTTCTATATATACTTAAAAATTCAAAGTATTGAGGGTTGATCTTTACTCCCAAGCAAGCTGTAAGCATTGTAATCTTTCTCAAGAGATCTACCAGTAATAAAAAGGATGTTTCAGAGGATTCTTGTGTGTTAACCGTTGGTGTTGTTTACTCCTCTTCCTTGAATGTTTTTTCTGTCTTTGTAATCATTTATGTTTTCTATATCTGATCATTTAAAAGAAGTTGAAGTTGAAGAATTTATCTTTGTATACTCTGTTTCTGGCTTTTAAAGATCTAAGTTTTTGTTTTCTGATGTTATGATAAAGAAATTCTTAAATGGTTTTTTATTTTAACTGATTATCTCATCTTTTTTGCTATCCATCATTTTACTCTAAAGGATTCAACAGTTGCATTATCCTGCCCTATGAAAAGACCTTATAAAATTTGTTCTTTGGTCTCAAACTTTATAAAATAGACCCCATAGCCCAATGGATGCGTAAGCAATATTTCAGCCATTTTATAAAACAAACAACACAGTCTTATTTATTTAATTAGCCTAATATCTGAAACCTGAAACATAGTTAAATCTCATAGAGAGATCCCTCTCTGAAACTGGCAGGGCTAGATCCCAGTTTCAAAGTGGTTGGACAAAGTTACCTTTGATAAATTTCTTCTACCTCCCAACAACCTATGGGAATTTACAGAGGGATAACATAGTGGCGACCATACTGGGGAACTGAACTTTCTATCCTATGATTTTTATCCTATGATTTCTGAACGAATCATAAAATCTAAATTTATAAAGAGATAATGTTCAGAGGTTGTTAAAGTTTGTATATAATTAGTTTAAAAATTTTCTCAAAAAATTAAAATTCTGGCTCCTAAAAGAGTTTTCACTATATCTCTTCCAAATCTAGAACGTGCAACAACAATAGACGATCCTGAAAAATTACTCAGAAAGAAAAATGTTGTAGAGGGTTTTGAGAGTCACAGTCCTCTTCATAGGTCCCCTTCTCTCCTAGAGAAGATTGTTTCCCTTCAGGATCTCAAGTTTGACATATCTTTTGAACAAAGCCTAAACTTTGGCAATATTCAAGTTCATTATATTGTACCAAAAAGAGAAAATTGTAGTTTCCTCTTGCATCAGTAACCCCATCCACTATATTATTTTGTGTTGCAAACTGTGTGATGCAAATTGTGCATTGCAAATTGGAGCTGTGAACCCTCTATTTTTGTATAGAGAAAACTGTGCAATGCAAATTCGCGTTGCGAGCTTAGAAAGTGTGTTGAAAACCCTCTGTTTTACACATAGTTGCTTCAATTTATGCGTTTCTGTAGTTTCATCTAGTTGAATTTATGTTCCTCTTTTCTCACTTCCTACTTGCATATTTTTCATCCTCACACTATTGTTGTGCATAAATTATTCATTAAAGTAAACCCAAAGTTGTGTCATTTCTGTAAAAAAACCCTAAATTTCATGTTTTTATTACATATCTCATAACAAACTGTCATAAGAAGACTCGGGAGGAAACTTAAGGATGAAAGAACTGAAAATGACAAACTGAAGAAGGAAAATTTGGAGGCATGAATCAAGCTAAAGGATATGTTATACCTATATGAGGAGACTATCGATAAAGAAATATACATGGCTAAGAGGTCTCTACCCCTTCATAGGAAACTTAAGAATGTGTATAAATAGAAGAGAGTCTACCAAGTCGAGATCAGGAATTTGAAAGCAGAGTTACAACCCTTCAAAGAGAAGGTAGCAAAAAGGAATATAGATATAATGGATAAGGTGGCTACTAGAAGGAGTAATAGGAAAAGATGAATATAGAACACTATTTCACATCAACATCATTTTATTCATGGTTCACCTTTTGCATACAAGTATAACCTGAGTAATTATTTTTGGTCTTGATGTAAGATTACCATATTCATATGATTTCTAAAGGATACTTCATGTTTCAAGAGGTTTGTAGCAAGATATGGAAGGTTTTTCCCAACTTATTATGAAATTTTTAAAGGTTGGAATCCTTTTGGAGGTAAAAAGAGACCTACAAGAAAGTTCACAGCATGTGTTGTCAAAGGCATTGTGAACTGGTAATTTTGAGACAGTTTGTAGTGAATTAGTACAAAGCAGAGTCATTGTTTCATCATAACTTTTAAATTCCAATCTAGGTCCCTCTGAAAATGTTTGTGGATTTGAATGATAATATATTGGACTCGCTAACCAACAATCAGCCTGGCCCAATTGTTTTTTTTGGAGAAAATTTGAAATCATCATCTACAGGAAAGTTTGTAGCGAATCCTGAAATTGCGCTACAAACTTGATCAGTTTGATAAATTTGAGTTGTAGGAGGGATTCCACCTTTCTGGGTTCGAATGGTTTCCTAGGAGGTATTTTGACATGAGGGACATGTTTTCTATCACCATATCAAGCAGCATGACCTGTTTCAAAAGGCATTTATCACAATAAACAAGATCCAAAAAAATAGGAGCTAGGTGGATTTTTTGTTTCACCTTGTTGTAACAACTCCTAGAGAAAACAAAATCCAATGCAACCATTTTGGATTCGACCTATTTAGAATAATAAATATGATAAACTATAGATATGAGTTTTTTTGTTCAGTTCATGATCCAAGAGAGGAGATATCTTGATGAACAATTTAGCTACTTATTTGTAAGCATGAGGGCATGTTTGTAATGACATTCTTTTGCCATTAAAGATTCATGAGAGCTATTTCTCAGATTTTCTTCTTTGTTTTCCATTTATTTTGTTATATTATTTCTTGAATATATTGCAGGTTTCGATGATCAAAGGCTTCCTTTGATTAATGGATCCCTGAGCAACAAAGGAACTAATGTAGCTGGCCTGTTAATCATTGTTTTTGTTCAAGCATTTTTCAATCTATTCTGCATAGAGGATCTCTGTTTACTAGATATTCTTCTTTTTCTTCACTTTCCTTTCTTCTAATCATCATAATATAAGATTTTAACCTGATGATTTAGCTTTATTTTATTCAATCTGCATAGTGTTTTGATTCCATGCCTAATGGTAGATCACTGATCTACAGTCAAAATGTTGCCCTCTTTCTTCTTGATCCACCCAATTTAAATTGATTTAATTTTTCAAATCTGATGGGTATTAGGATTGTTATTAAATAAGTCTAAAAACAACTTCTAGTGCTAACAATGATTTTAAAAGTAGTGAAGATGATTACGTCGATGGTGGACATTTTTTTCTAGGTGGACAATTTAAAGACACCAATGGTGACGTTGATGTTTTTCCTCCAAGAAAATATTTTAAAGGCACTGATGATGGTGATGTTAATGATGAAGACATTCTTGTTAAAGAATAATTTAATGTAATTGGTAGTATTAAGGGTGATGATGATTTTCCTTCAAGTGAATATTTTCATGGAAGATCCAATGCCATTGGTGAGGATGGTAATCATTTTTCTAGTGATTTTGATATTCGTCTTATCAAGAATATTACCAATGAAGATGATGATGGACCTAGGAATGAATATCATTTTCCCAATCATTCAAGTGAAACAATCCAGGTGATCAACATCCTCTTGTTCGATCTCCTCACAATGTTTTGTATGGATCTTCCTACTAGTGATGAGGAAATTTATTCTAGTGAGGATGATGAAATAGAGGATACATTGCAAAGAAGTATTTTGTCTAGGACCAGGAATAGTCTTTTTTATATAAATCCAAATCATTCTAGTTATACAAGTTCTAGGAAATAATTTCTCACTAATATATTTCCATAATTGATTTGATTTCAAGTGAATGTTGTCAAAATAATTGTTTGAAAAGTATGGAATACATGTATTCCTTGAATAAAAGGAAGAAACAATTGTCAATGAATGGGATAATGAAAAATTTATAATTAGTAGGGTACATGATATCCACTAACATATGATATGATTATCACATTGGGAATATTTTACTTTGTAGAAAGGCTTTCAAAATAATTCACCCAATTGGTAATCTTCATCTATCAAGAATCCAAACAAGATTGGTAAAAGATCATTCATTTTATTCAAAGGTATATCATGGGAAAGAGAGTGGGCCATTAACAAACACTACATTATCATGGATGTGTGACTTATTTTCCAAACATGGAGAGTGTATGCCAGATAGAGACAAAATACATATTCCAGATAATTTCTCAAGGAGAGAAATCTATAGCTTATACAAAGAATATGTTGAAGGTGTTGAAAAAAATGGTAATTTTATTAAATATGCATATTTTACATGAATATGGAAGAAACAATTCAAGAATGTTTGTATTCCTAAGAAGTCAAGGATGGGGATTGTTGATCTAAAAGATTGTTTTACGGTCTTAAGGCCAATGTCATAAGGATATGAATCCCCCTATGTTTTTAGAGAGGTGGTGCTCATCTTGTTCTTATGATTCCAAGAAAATAAAAGGAAGAAAAAATAAAATTCTGAGAAGGACTGGACTTAACATTTACATTCACATTTAAGGAAAATAACACTTGATATTTTGGGACCAGGTGTATTTGTTATGAGGAAAATATCTCTATAGCTAGGGTAAACCACAACAGATGGAAATGACTACATAAATAAACTCTATTCTCAAGTATGTTATATAAAAAACATATGCTAGCAAGATAAGATAAAAGGCCTACCTCGTCTAGACGTTCGATGAAGTCCACCATTGAGCACTTGACCCAAAACTAGTCCTCAACAACCAAGAAAAGCAAGCATATGGTGATAATATATGTTGTTAGCAAATTTGATAGCATAATCCATTAATATACATAACAAATACGCCCATGGAATAATAATTCAAATATTTGCAAGATATCAATTGGATGGGAAAAAGAGTATTTTTATTAATATATGATCAGTAGAAGTGAAAAAGTTATAGACTTTCGTGTTGGCATGGTTTGGAACCGAGAAACTAAGTTCCTTCCAGCTGAGCATCCACCATTTCAATCCTCCACCAAAAGAAATCTCGTAGAAGAGATACAATGAAGTTCTTAATAAATAAGGGAAGATCTTGGGGGATGACCATTGTGTTCGGACTTAAAGGACAAAGGGATGCAGACTCAATGTGAAGTGAATAATTCCTCCAGAGTAAATTTTCTCTCAAAGTTGAATTATTTCTCCTCTTTTCCATAGCTTGGAATTGGCCCATTTATAGCCTTCAGATGGAAATGAAGGGTCGAGTCATAATGTTTCCAGTATATGGAAGGCCAAGGATCATTGATCTCCTGTCGTGACATGGAAACCCAACACCATTTTTCATTTTTCGGCACAAATCTCGATGTACACGGGTTGTAGTGGTGCAACCTATGTATACACATGTTATACAATATGCAAGGTGCGTACATGTGGAAAAATGTATTTTTTAGCTCTGGGATTTGCAAAAAAGGGATGAAAAGTCTACATAGGGAAATGGAAAAAGGCCCTCTGTGCAAGATTGCATAGGGTGAGGCAAATCTAAGTATAAAAGTGTTTTTAAAGAAACTTATATGTACAATATTTACAATGTGACTAGATAAAATGAATAAAGAATATAAAGGACTGATACATCCATCACAACATTTATCAGAGCATTTATAAATACCACAAATAGAGAGAATGAAAATTGGATTGCAAATAAAAGAGAGCTTCAAATTTTCATTCCATAAAGAACCAAAAATATTATGATAGATAAAACATTTGGTAACTCAAACTTTTGATCAAAGTCTTTGAGAATATAGTAATGTAATATCATGAGTAACTCTCTTGGAGTCTCAAAAATAATAATGAGTCTTTAAATACAAAATTAAATGTCTTTAAATAAAGTAAAAAATCATTCTCCCTTCAAAGAAGAATTGGATTGGCTCCTGCGGACCATAAAATGAAAAGAATTGGAAGATGAAAGAGGGAAAACAAAGAATCAGCCTAAATCCCATAGAATATCAAAAAAATAAAGGCAAGATGACAAATCATTGTAGTAGAAAAATGGACTAAAGAAAAACTAAAAGGGTAGAGTTTTTGTTTGACTCACTGTGATGGAGAAATATTGTAACCTTCACTTGCTTACAACTGACTCCTTTATGTAAATTTGGATGAACCTGCATAGATAATATCTAGCTAGCAAAGGACATACACAGTTTGCAGAAAAATAAGAAAAGACATAAATGAGAGAAAGAGAATCAAAGAATTGTATTAATGATATTCCACACTCAAAGAGTGAATAATTTACAATAGATATTGGTTACATGAGTAAATAATACACCATAATAGTGATATAGAGAGATTTAGACACTCACTGACAGACACTGTGTTAGGTACCTATACTAGATATGCAAATATACTTCATTAATACCAAGAATAAAACATAAACCATTCACCATAACATGAACACAAGAAATAGAAAAAACCCTTGAGGTAGGGTAACACCATATATTAATCATTATGGAAGGATAAAACTCCTCAAGCAATTCTTACTTGTACAATCACAATATTCTTCACTGTGTTTCATTACATTGCTTACACTTCTTTATATAGCTCTCCCTATCTCCTAGGAACCTTATAGAGAGCCTTCTCACATTTATTACATTTAACTACCATAGTGGGCCTTTATTAATATAGTGGACCTAGTCCACCTTACATTGAATGACCACATTTTCATATATTAAATGAATTCCACTAATAACACATAACTACATTCCCATTGGATACCTCCCTAGGTATACTACATTCCATCCCCCTTCACAGGTTTCTTCCTCGAAACATGAGAAGAAACCATACAATATGACCGGCTAAGCAATGTAGCCAAATAGTACCAAGTATGATCATCCATCCATCCCAATGGAAGTCGAACATGATGTCTATCTACTGCCTTGCCACCCTGATCTTGCTCTGCATCATGTCAGGGTTGCCATGGTATTTTTTCTGTAACTTGAGCTCTTCCTATAGTGCTGGTAGTCCTCCATGCACCTCTTGATCGGTTTCCTGACTGGTGTCATGTTGGTGCACATGCCCTTTCCTTGATGTTTTTTGTCTCTCTATATGATGTGGATGGCAATAGACAACAACTGTAGGAATTTATTATTTTTTCTTCAAATTTGAAACACTTTGTGCCTTTGAGTCAATGACCTCCTTATCTTCCTCATTATGTCCTTCTTGCAGTTTTGCTTCATCTCCTTCTGTAGACTCTGCCTCTGATTCAACTTCAGACTCGACAATAACTTATTTGCTAGCTTCTATGGGCCCATATTTCTTACTAAGAGACACATCCTGCAATGTGATTTTCTTTTTCTTGTACCACAATTTCAAAAACTTCTTTTTCACATTAATATTAATGGTACCCACTGATTCTATCCAATGATATCCCAAAACAATATCCACTTCATCCATATCCATAGCATGAAAATCTGAATGAAACACATATTTATCCATGGTAATATTCAAATCTTTAAAAATTTGAACATTTTCACCCTCAACCTGTGTGCTTTGAATATTCTTTATTGGTACTTGCAATCTATTAACCAACTGAACATTGATAAAATTATGCATGCAACTAGGGTTAATAGAAACAATGATATTTTCTTTATCAATACAACCATGAACCTGTAATATAGATTTGTCATATGAAAATAAACTCTTGGTTCTTTCTGTATCCTTATTTTTTCCATGAGACCACTTGTCTAACAATATTTTTTCAAAGTCTTCATTGGAGAGTGTCATCATCTCCTTATAATCAAGCGATTTCCACCAAATGGCAGCATCACCTTGCAATTTGAAATCTACACAATGGGGCCAATTCTCTTCCCATGTTGTCTTTATTTATCTAATGAATGATTTAATACTAGGGCCATAACATTTCCTTGTAAAATACATATTGCTATGAAAACCCCCAAAAATAGAACAATAATTTATGGCAAAAAATCGCAGTTTTTTTCGGAAAAACCCTGAAAAACTGTTGAATTTAAAATGCTCATAACTTTACTTCTCGAACTCCATTTTGGTTGATTTATTATTTTGAAAATGGGTTTTTTTCCGAGAGGAATTCAAATACCCAATTTGTTTTGAAAAATTCATCTCATAAACCTTCATATATGAACCTCAAGTGTGCCGCCCTTTTTTTCTTCCCTAGAAAACAAATCTGCAAAAAGAGAAAAAAAATATTCTCTTCTTTGGCCAAGGAAAGTGCTCTGATACCAATTGTGAAGTACCTATACCATATATACAAATATAATTCATTAATACCAAGAATAAACCATAAACCATTCACCATAACATGAACACAAGAAATAGAGAAAACCCTTGAGGTAGGGTAACACCATATATTAATCCTTATGGAAGGATAAAACTCCTCAGGCAATCATTGTTTGTACAATCACAATATTCTTCACTATGCTTCATTACATTGCTTACACTTCTTTATATATCTCTCCCTATCTCTTAGGAACCTTATAGAGAGCCTTCTCACATTTATTAGATTTAACTACCATAGTGGGCCTTTATTAATATAGTGGACCTAGTCCACCTTACATTGAATGACCACATTCTCGTATATTAAATGACTTCCACTAATAACACATAACTATATTCCCATTGGGTACCTCCCTAGGTACCCCATATTACCTCCCTAGGTATACTACATACTGGAGTGAACTGCCACCTATTCCTAGTTAGTTGATCCATGTAATCATCAATAAATTAAGACACATGTGTGGAAGTGAGAGAGACACATGCAACTATTGGTGATAAAACTGAGGTTGTCATGCATGAGTGACTTCCACTAGTATAACTGAGTGTAATTGACTCTGAACTGAAGAGGAATTCCCTATTTTGTAGGGAAATATTCTCTAGAGAGAATATTCTCATCTAAGAAATCATTCTCAACATTGGACTATCAAACTTAGGAAAATAATTCTAGGTGAGTGTGTAATATATCCAACACCCCCTTGAACACTACTAGGGTGTACATGATGAATGGGTTCAGACAACAGAGGCCATGTTAGGTACCCATTGTAAAATGCATCTAAGAATGAAACACTGATGATCCAGATGGATATCGGTGGCCACCCACCTTTTCCAACTGGCTCAAGACAGTTTTCTGACAATTTTGGCAATTTACTATTTTTAGCAATTTTAACTTTCGGGGCCATTTTGAGGGCCTAAATGAAGGTTTTTTAGGATCGAGATCCTCAAGGATATATAAAGGAATAATTGATCCCCCAAAATGAATCCCCTCAATGATACCTTTCCAACGGGCTATCACACGCCTAAAACGAATATCATATGCAAAAGTTACGACCCCAGGAAGTTGATGTACTAACTTACCCAAACGGGGCCCACATGACTTTTGGTGCTTCATCTCCTAGGGTTAGGTTTTTGGATGTATAGGGTTTTTGTCATTCTTTTTTATTGTAAAAAGGCCTTTAGAGCCTCACTGTAATGTTCTTCTTGCGAATGAGCATAGTCATCACATCTCTTCTTAGAGATAAGCCACCACCATTCCAGCAAGCTTGTTTCCGCTGCATTTTACAGTTTCAGCTTATTTCATTATTGAATAGAAAACCAGTTTTATTGTATCTTTGTTATTTTGTTCTAAGAATCTTTTAATAATATGTATTCATTTCATTCTTCTCATAAAATCTGGATCAGTGGTATTAGAGTGGTCTGCTCCTTGTCATCTTAATGCATGTCCCCAACGAGGTCAGAGTACAAAGAGTTGGGTCTTGAGCTTGTTTCTCTTGAGGACAAAATATCTCACATGCCCAAGCGACCTCTCATGGCAGGAGAAAATAAAGATGATGGGACAGGAGATCCTTTCAAACTATTGATTGAGGAATCCCTCACACAACAGAGGAACGAGATGATGGATAGTTTTGCACAAATCCTTCGACGGCTACCAACGGGTGATGCATCTTCTTCGAACGGAGGCGCCACCCCCTTAAACGTACAAATAAACTTCGATATTCCTATATTTGAAGGTTATATAGATGCAGATGCTGTAGATAAGTGGTTGAACCTGCTAGAAGGGTATTTTTCTGTCCATAACTTCTTGAATATAGAAAAGATTACTTTTGCGCTCCTCAAAGTCGTTCCCCATGTCAAAGATTGGTGGGAAACCTTCTGTGAGCAACAGGAAACAGAGGAAACCTCATTATTTTCAATCACGGCCACCTGGGAATCCTTTAGGGATGCTATTAAGGAACAATACTACCCTGTCGAAAGTTACGATGACCTGTATACCAAATGGACCACACTGCGGCAAGAAAGAGACCAAGCAGTGTCAGATTTCACAAATATCTTCCATACCTTGCGCACCAAGCTGGGTATCAAATATTTAGAGCGACATCTGGTGCTCAAGTATCGCGGTGATCTTCATAGATACATCTAGACCAAAATGGAATTTCTTGACATCTCATCCTTGGGTGCGGCCTATCGATATGCCGTCAAAATCGAGCAGAAGCTCAAACAAAAGACACAACAATTTGGGCCTAGGAACCCCTCACAACAAAAGCCAGGAAAGGGCAGCCCCAACCCATGGAACAAAGGATAGAGAAAAGATGGATAGTATCAGGACTACCAGTCCAAGCCGTAAGAAAACAAGGACACCAAAAAGACAAACAAAGATACCGGGAAGTGGTGTGACTTCCATAAGAGCCCTTGGCATAACACTACTGACTGTCGCTCAAAACAGTCACTGGTGGCCGAAGTGGAAGCCTCTGAATCAGATGTGGATTCTGACTCTGAGCCAGAACTAGAAATGGGAATACGGATCATTGACGTAGAACCCAGTGCCACCGTTGCTACCACCAAGCTCCAACCTGGTGAACCAGACGTGCCAGAAGAAGGAGAGCACCTCTTCCATTCACAGATGTGGGTAAAAGGCACCCCACTGCACTTCATTATTGATAGTGGTAGCCAGAAGAACCTCATCTTAGTAGAGGTCATCAAGCGGCTAGCCCTGCCAACAACCTCGCACCCACAACCCTACACCATTGGATGGCTCCACCAAGGAAGTGATCTCTGTGTCAGCCAATAGTGTCGACTATCATACAACATCAAGCCCTTCAAAGACAAGGTATTGTGTGAAGTTTCTCCTCTCAAAGTTTGTGATGTTCTTTTGGGCCAACCTTATTTATGGAAATGTCATGTTGTATATGAGTCTAGGCCTCGTAGTGTTATTATTACTTTGAACAGGAAATTGTACAGGATACCCGAGGTAGTCCCACCTAGTGCTATTTCCTTGATCTTTGCTAAGAAATGAAAGAAGGTCATCTCTTAGATGGGGAAGTTTGTCTTCTTTGTGATTCGCTCTCAGAATAAGCGAAATATCACAGCCACATCTAGGGTCTCTGCAGCCAACCTCTCCACATAGCATAAGAAAGTAGATAAGGTCATGGAAGAATACTCAGATATCTTCTCCTCACCTACAGGGGTACCTCTGCACTTCTAGTTCAATCACCCCATCGATCTAACCCCCAGCGCACCGCTTCCCAATGGGATAGTCTATCGTCGCTCTTTGTTAGAGAATGAGGAGATCAAGCGATAGATCCAAGAACTGCTCCATAAGGGGCACATTTTCCCCAACTCATCACCTTGTGGGAGCCCAATCATATTGGTATAGAATAAAAATGGAACCTAGCGACTCTGTATTGATTATCGAGCTCTGAATAAAATCACAGTCAGAAACCAGTACCCGATTCCCTGAATCAACGACCTCCTTGATCAACTCACGGGGGCCAAATACTTCAGTAAGATTGATCTGAAGTTTGGCTACCACCAGGTCCCGATAGAACAGACATATGTATGGAAGACTGCCTTCAAGTCAAAGGAAGGCCTTTTTGAATGGTTGGTCATGCCCTTTGGTTTGACAAATGCTCCAACCACTTTCATGAGGATGATGGACGATATCCTATGACCATTCACCAATACTTTTGTAGTGGTGTATCTGGATGACATTCTAATTTACAGTAAGACTTGGTTCGAACACTTGCATCATATTCAGCAGGTTCTGCACACCCTGTGATAGCACAAGTTATACGCCAACTTGGAAAAATGCTCCTTCGGCATGGACAAGGTCCATTACCTGGGCTACATCATTGATCAGCATGGCATACATGTGGATCCAGCCAAGATCCAAGTCATCCGTGACTGGCCAGCCCCAACAACACTCACTGAGCTCCGGAGCTTCTTGGGCCTTGCCAATTTCTATCGTAGGTTTGTGGTGGGATTCTCCCATATTGCATGGGCCCTCAGCCAAATAAACAGGGGTGGTGGTAAGGAAAAATTTGTGTGGGGCCGGTCCCAACAACAAGCGTTCAATGATCTGAAGCAGCTCTTGTGCTCAGCCCCAGTACTTTCACTACCAGCCTTGCAACATCCCTTTGAGATCGAGACATATGCTTCAGATTATGTTGTGGGCGTCGTTCTCACTCAGCACGGCCACCCTGTGGCCTATCATAGTGAGACACTATCAGATACTATCTGTAAGTACCCTACTTACGACAAAGAAATGTACTCCATTATGCAAGCTTGTCGCCGGTGGAGACATTACATTCTTGGGAGGGAGACAATCATCCACACTGATCATAAGCCACTATAGTTCATGCAGACACAAGAAAAATTGCAGAATGACCGCCATCAAAAGTGGTCCACATACTTGCAGCAATTCCACCTCAACATCAAGTATAAAACAGGAAGAACCAATCATGTCGTTGATTGCCTCAGCAGACTGCCAGTCGCGGCACTCACCACGGTGCTAGACTCTTTTGGCCATGAGACATCTGGATGGCCCCACCTCTATGAGACAGACCCTGACTTTTCCACCACCTACCAAATATTGGGTGCAAACACAGTTATCGATAATTTCCATCTTCAGGATGGGTTGTTGTGTCGTCTGGGCCATATCTGTGTTCCATCAAGTGAGCGAGTGAATTTGATCTGGGAATCCCACTACATTCAGGTGGCAGGACACTTTGGTGTCAAAAAGACAGTGGCGATGCTACATAAACATTTCTACTAGCCGAAACTTCGACAGGAGGTCAACAAGTATATCAGGTCCTGCACTACCTGTGCTATTGCTAAACCAACCACTAAGAAACAGGGCCTGTACACCCCTCTTCCTACTCCTGACAGGCCATGGGAATCCATCTCAATGGATTACATGTTGGGCCTCTCGTCCACCAAGCGGGGAAATGACTGTGTTTTTGTGGTTGTTGATCGCTTTTCTAAGATGGCGATTCTGGTTTCCTGCAAGAAGAGCATCATAGCAGAGGCCACTGCCAAGCTCTTCTTTGAATGAGTCTGGGTACATTTTGGAATCCCACAAACCATTGTCTTAGATCGAGATAGTATATTTCTCAGCACATTTTGGTCGAGCCTTTGGTCATTGCTAGACACCAAGCTCACCAAATCCACGGCCTTCCACCCCTAGATAGATGGCCAAACTGAGGTTGTAAATTGAATGATTGTGCATATCCTTCACATGTATAATTCAAAGAACCCTTGCACATGGGATGAGAGACTTCCCTATGTCCATCATAGCTACAATCGAGCCCTGCATAGCTCAACCGAACATATCCCCTTTCAGGTGGGGTTGGGATTCCAACCATTGGGTTCCATAGATGTTGCACTTCCTCTTACAGTCACCTCAACCGACTCATCTCCTGCTCCAACTAAAGCTGACAAAGCCACCCAGTTCATTGAGAGGATCCAACACATCTGCCAACAAGTTCAGGATATCCTACAGAAGTCCAATGACAAGTACAAATAACGCCATGATCAACATCGGGTGCCACATAAGTTCCAGGTGGGCGACAAAGTTTGGTTGCACTTGCAGAAAGAACGCCTTACAGGACCCCATCGGAAGCTTCTCCCACTCGGTTATGGGCCATACACTATCACCAAGGCCATGGGGGATAATTATTTTGAGCTCAACATTCCTCCTTTCCTTGGCCTGCACCCAGTGTTCAACGTGGATCTTCTTCGCCCTTATTTCCCACCATTATTGGACACCTCAAAAGTAGCAAAACAACTGACACCAACAGAGCTCAACCTTGACGGCATAAAATAAGCATCCAATGATCAGATTGTGGACACACAGATCAAGGGCACTTGACAACAAAGGATCCAACTGTATCGAGTCGTCAAAGCAGGGCAGCTCCTGCACCAAGGCAAGTGGCTCACCCGGGGCCAAATTCAGTAGAAATTTCCTCATCTAATGGGGGACCTCAACGCAATGGAGGCCATTTCTTCCTAAGGAGGGATGATTGATCTAGATGGATATCAATGGCCACCCACCTTTTCCAACTAGCTCAAGACAGTTTTCTGACAATTTTGGCAATTTACTATTTTTAGCAGTTTTAACTTCCAGAGACATTTTGAGGGCCTAAATGAAGGTTTTTTGGGATAGAGCTCCTCAATGATAGACAAAGGCATATTGAGCCCCCAAAATGAATCCCCTCTACTTTACCTTTCCAATGGGCTATCACACACCTAAAACGGAGATCGTATGCAAAAGTTACGACCACGGGAAGTTGATGTACTAACTTACCCAAACAGGGCCCACATGACTTTGGCGCTTCATCTCCTAGGGTTAGGTTTTTGGATTTCTAGGGTTTTTGGTATTCTTGTTTATTGTAAAAATGCCTTTAGAGCCTCATTGTAATGTTCTTCTTGCGAATGAGTGCAGCCGTCACATGTCTTCTCAGAGATAAGCCGCCACCATTCCAGCAAGCTTGTTTCCACTGCATTTTACAGTTTCATCTTATTTCATTATTGAATAGAAAACTAGTTTTACTGTATCTCTGTTATTTTGTGCTAAGAATCTGTTAATAATCTGTATTCATTTCATTCTGCTCATAAAATCCAGATCAACTGAAAAGGCGAGGAAAGAGGGAAAACCTCATGGGAAACCCCCCCCTCAAGGTACTATGCATAAGAAAAAAACAAAAAAATGAGAAGGAACAAAAAGCAATTGTTAAGCAATTATGTCTTTCACTCCACAAAGACCTCGCAACTGTGCAAGTTTGTGTTCGTTGAAGATTTTGTTGAATATGTAGATGTTAGCATGGATTTGATGAAGTAGATGCACCAGTGAGATGTCCACACAAATCCACATTCTCTTTTTGTAATGAAGAATATTCAAATGATGTTTGGATGAAAATTTGAAAATCGTGTGACCGTTTTTGAAAAAATGCTAAAAATTTACGTATTTTAAAATTCTCATAACTTCACTTCCTAGAATTCATTTTGAACGTTTGGTTTTTTGAAATTGGTTCTTTTTATTAGAGGAATTCACATATCCAATTTGTTTCTGCAAATTCTTATCATAAAATATCAGAGTTAAATCTAATGTGCGTGACCCCCTTTTTGTCTCCCGAGATGCATGCATGGCACATGAAAAAGTTTCTACATGTGAATATTAAGATGCATGTATGATATCTTCCATATTAAATTCAAAAAATAAATATGAAATTGAGTAGACATCATCTGCAATTAATGTAACAAGAATTTGTGCAGAAAATTGTGTAGAAGAAGACTCTTCAGAACAAGAGGCTTGATCTTCTGATGGTTTCTCTTCTGGATCTATCTTTTGAATCTCTTGCATGAAATTTTCACAATATTCTTTATTCCTGAATAGAACCTCCAATATGATCCATATTTCATTTGGATTTGAGTCTTGTGATTCATCATAGACTTGGTGGAGAATTTCAAGAGAAATAGACTAGAAGATACATCATATGGCCATATCTTGTCTATTGAGAAAGACATCTTTCTCATCGGGGGAATAAAGATCTACTTACATTGCCATAGTAATTTGGTACAAGCCTCTGCATCTAAGATGAAGAAATTTTTTTGGCTTCCACTCCAAATAGTTATGAGGCATGAGAAGTATTGCCGATGAATAATCGATCTTTTCTTTGTTCTTCAATCTTCGATACCTGCAAAAAGAGTCTGCTGTGTCTTTTTTCTAGAAATCTGTCGGATCTGATTCCATGTAAATGTGGATGAACCTACATAGATAATATCTAGCTAGAAAAGGACATACACGATTTGCAGAAAAATTAGAAAAGACAGAAACGAGAGAGAGAGAATCAAAGAATTGTATTAATTGTATTCCACACTCAAAGAGTGAATGATTTATAATAGATATAGGTTATATGAGTAACTAATGAGACATAGTAGTGATCTAGAGAGATCTAGACACTCACTGATAGACAATAGAGTGAACTACCACCTAGTCCTAGTTAATTGATCCATGCAATCATCAGTTAACTAAGACACGTGTGGAAGTGAGAGAGACACATGAAACTATTGGTGATCAAACTGAGGTTTCCATGCATGAGTGACTTCCACTAGTCTAACTGAGTGTAATTGACTCTGAAATGAAGAGTAACACCCTATTTTGTAGGGGAATATTTTCTAGAGAGAATATTCTCATCTAAGGAATCGTTCTCAATATTGGACTATCAAACTTAGGAAAATAATTCTAGGTGAGTGTGTAACATCTCCAACACTTTATAGGTACGTGTTGTGGTTGAGGTGGCATAATTTCTCTAACTATTTTTTGAAGTAGTTAGGGTTTTCCTTTATAGGACTTTCCATGCTTCCTTTTTGGAGTAAAACACATTTAATTAATGTTTCATTTGATTTTCATTATTGAATTATGTCATTGAAATTCGTTCCTCCAATTAGGGCCCACTTATTCTTTTAATAAAGTTTATTTTCAAATTTTCAATTTTACTACCTTTAATAAAACTGCACAGTGTTTTGATTTTCCACTTAAACCATGGTAAAGATTCCATATGCAATCTTCATCATCTCAAATTTCCAACGAGTCCTCCTAGGTGCAATTTCTATTCTTGGACCTCAAGATATGAGCTCGTGAAGTTGAGTTGTCAAACAAATTTATCAACAAGGAAAAAAAATGTTGTTGAATGTTCTTTAAATTTTTGAGAAAACTATGGCCAGTTCCAGCCATTGAAACATATTCCAACATCTTCCTCATCGAAATATCTTTCCAACTAGGTATAATTTTCATGATTATGATTCCCAGATCTCAAGATATGGCCTTCAAAAGATTAATTCTTAGCATTCGTTGATCGATCTTCATTGGGAAATTTGGGCCCTTGGTTCAAAGTTTCCTTCTTCCTTTTGAAATTCAACTTTTTGGTTAAAATCTTATCCCACATGTATGGGAGTATGGGTATTTTAATGGTATGTAATTAAAAGTATGTTATACACTTAATGTGTGAAATAAGAAGATTGTAGTGACTTAAAGATTTGAGCCCTTGGAAATTAATTAATTAATTAATTAATATTTTAAATACCTAGTCAACTTCCATATCATTCCCAGTCAACATGATGAGTTAGTAGTCCAAATTTCACCATGTGTCTGTGTGATAAGTCAATAATATTCCACATTTCATATCTCCATTTTTTTATAGATGTCACAAGTTGTATGGTGCCATATGTTTTTCATGTGTCATCCCTCCATAGGATGTCATGTGTCATGATGTAATTGGGTAGATAAGGTGACACATGTGATCCAGGTGGATATCAGTGGCCACCCACCTCTTCCAACTGGCTTCTCTTGACAATTTTTAGTTCAACAAGTTCTTTTGTAATTCTTTGTAATTATGGGTTCTATACTTCCAGGGTTGTTTGAATCCCTACACAACTTCCAGGTGGATATTGGAAGCCACCCACCTAATCCAACTGGCCTATTTTAGATGTTTTCATGTCATTACATCTTTTTGTACTTCTAGGGTCATTTTGGGGCCATAAACAATGTTTTTTTGGCTTTCCACAATCAAACTGTAGACAGAGTCAGAGTTTGAGGACATAATGTGTATTTCTATAAAAGAATTTTCCAATGGGCTATCACGTGCCTAAAATGGAGGTTTTGTGCAAAAGTTACGACCCCAAGAAGTGGAGGTACCAACTTACCCATTGGGACCCACATAACTTTTGGCGTTTCATCTCCTAGGGTTAGTTTTTTGGATGTCTAGGGTTTTGGAATTCATGAGTAATGTTAAAAAGGCCTCTGGAGCCTCATTTTAATCATTTTTCTCAGATGGATGTGCGTATAAGCCACATCTCTTCTCAGAGATAGCTACCATAATTCAAGCAAGTTGTTTTCAGTTCTGCAGTTTTATAGTTTCAACCTATTTTATTTATTCAATAGAATTTATTGTTCACTAGATATTTGTTGTTGTTCTTAGTATCTCTTTGTTATTGTATTTAGTTTGTTATTCTTTTTTTTCCTCTCATAAATCTAGATCAGTGGTATAAGAGTGGTATGTTCTTCATTTATTTTTCTTTGTGCATGTCCCCGACAAGATCTGGGTCCAAGAAGTTGGGACTCAAACTAGTCAACCCTTTGCAATATCATCCATGCCAAGCCTAACAACAACCCATAGGGGATCATAAGAAATATGATGGAGTAGGAGATCATTTTAAAATGTTTCTCGAGGAAGCCCTTGCACGACAAAGGAACGAAATGATGGACAACTTTGCACAAATCCTTTAGTGGTTGCCCATAGGAGACACATCTTCATCAAGAGGCCATATAACCCCCTTCAAGGTACAAGTAAATTTTGATATTCCATTATTTTAAGGACTGGTAGATGCATATACTGTAGATAAATGGTTGAATCTACTCGAAGGGTATTTCTCTGTCCACAATTTTTCATACAGGGAAAAGATTACTTTTTCACTCCTCAAGGTCATCCCCCTTGTTAAGGACCGGTGGGATACTCACTATGAGTAAGGGTCCATAGAGGAATCTGCAATATTTGTGGTTGCCCCCACATGGGATTCCTTCAGGGATGCCATTAAAGAACAATACTACCATGTTGGAAGCTATGACGACCAATACACAAGATGGGCCACGTTGCGTCAGGAAAGGGACCAGACAGTACCATATTCCACCAATATTTTCCATACCCTACGCACCAAATTGTGTATAAAATACTCTGAATGACATTAGGTGCTCGAATACTGTAGCTATCTACATAGATACATTCAAACCAAAATGGAGTTTCAGAACATTGCATCACTAGGTGCGGCTTATATATATTCTTTCAAGATCGAGAAGAAATTTAAGAAAAAGTGGTGAGAGCTTGGATCTACAAACTCCTCACAGCCAAAGGAGGCCCCAACCCACAAAATAAGGGATAGAGAAAATATGGTCAATCTCAAGACAACCAGTCCAAGATGCGAACCAGGAAATTTAATGAGAATTCGAAGAAGGAAATGGGAAAATGGTGTGAATACCATAAAATCCCTTGGAAAAACACTGAATAATGTTGTTCCAAGTAGTCACTGTTGGCTGAGATGAAAGATTCTAATTCAAAAATATATTTTGAATCTGAATCAAATACAGAAAGTGGGAAGTGGATCATTGATGTCGAACCCAATGCCACTATTTCTACCACCAAATTCCAACCAAGCGAACCAAAAGAACCATAGGAAGGGGAACACCTCTTTCACTCACATATGTGGGTAAAGGGGTATCCGCTGCATTTCATTGTCGATAGTGGCAGTTAGAAGAAATTGATTTTAGAAGAGGTCATCAAGAAGTTATACCTACCAATAACACTGCACCCACATCCCTACACCATCGACTGGCTTCACGAAGGATGAGATCTTCACATTAGCCAACAATGTCGTATGCCCTACAAAATCAAGCCCTTCAAAGATGAGGTATTGTGTGATATTGCTCCCCTTGAAGTTTGTGATGTTATTTGAGGTCAACGATATTTTTGGAAGTGACATGTTGTGTATGATTCTAGACCCCGCAGTGTTATTATTACTTTGGGTAGAAAATTGTATAGGATACCATAGGTAGCGTCGCCTACCACTATTTATTTAATCTCTACTAAGCAATGCAGTAAGGTCATTTCAAAGACTAGGAAGGTTGTCCTCTTTTTGATCTGTGCTCATAATAAGAAGAAGTTTGTCGCCACATCCATGACCTCTACATAGAACCTCTCTTTGCAATAGAATAAAGTAGATAGGATTATGGAAGAGTACAGAGATATCTTATCCTCACCCACCAGGGTATCAATGCACTACCAAGTCAAGCATCCAATTGATCTAACCCTCGATGCACTACTAACTAATGGACCAGTCTATCATCTCTCACTGATGGAAAATGAAGAAATAAAGCACCAGATAAAAGAGCTACTTCAAAAGGGGCACATCCGACCCAGCTCCTCCCCTTGCAGAATATTGATTATGTTGGTGTAGAAAAAATATAGGACTTGGCGACTCTACATTGATTACAGAGAATTAAAAAAATCACAGTCAGGACTAGTACCCAATTCCCCAAATTGATGACTTTCTTGACCAACTCAAGGGGGTGAATTTATTCAACAATGTTGACCTAAAGTATGGATACCACCGGGTTCTTATCGAACCAATCGATGTATGGAATACAACTTTCAAATCTAAAGAAGGTTTATTTGAATGGATGGTCATGCCCTTTGGCTTAACAAATGCACCAACAACTTTCATGAGATTGATGGATGATGTATTGAGACCCTTCACCAAATCTTTTTTGGTGGTATATCTGGTTGATATCCTCATATTCAGCATAACTTGGGAGGAACACATGCAACATATTCAATAGGTTTTGGGCACTCTGTGGCAACACAAGCTATATGCCAACTTGGAAAAATGCTCTTTTGGCATGAACAGGGTCCAATACTTGGGATACATTGTTTATTAGCATGGGGTACATTTGGATCCAGCTAATATCCAAGTCATTTGTGATTGGATAGCCCCGACCACATTAACTGAGCTTCAAATATTCTTAGGACTTGCCAACTTCTACTGAGTGTTGATGTTGGGATTCTCCCATATTACACGGGATCTCAGCCAAGTAACCAAGGGTAGTGGAAAGGAAAATTTTGCATGGGGGCAGACACAAAAACAAACATTTGATGATCTGAAGCATCACTTGTGCTCAGCTCTAGTACTCTCCTTACCTGATCTTCAACTGTCATTCAGGATTGAGAATGATGCCTTCGACTATGTTGTAGGAGTAGTTCTCACTTAGCATGGTCATCCAAGAGCATATCATAGTGAGACACTCTCAGATATTGTCCAGAAATACCCCACCTATGACAAAGAAATGTATTCCATTGTGCAAGTCTGCCATAAATGGAAACATTACATTTTGTTATGAGGAAAATATCTCTATGGCTAGGGGTAAACCACAACATACAAAAATGACTGCAGAAATCAACTCTAATATCAAGTATGCTATATAAAACAAATGCTAGAAAGACAAGATAAAAGGCCTACCTCATCCAGACGTTCGATGAAGTCCACCATTGATCACTTGACCCAAAGTGATGCACATGTAACTAGTCCTCAACAACCAAGAAACACAAGCATATGGTGATAATATATAATGTTAGCACATTCAATAGCATAATACATCAACATTCATAACAAATACGCCCATGGAATAACAACTCAAATATTCGTAAGATATTAATTGGATGAGAAAAGAGTATTTATATTAGAATGTATCCAAAAGAAGTGAATGAATTACAAACTTTTGTTTCGGCACGGTTCAGAACCGAGAAACTAAGTTCCTTCCAATTGGGCCTCCACTACTTCAATCCTCCACCAAAGGCAAGCTCATATAAGAGAGACAATGAGGTTCTCAATCAATAAGGGAAGAGCTTGGGGGCTGAACAATGTGTTCAGACTTAAAGGACAAAGGGATGCAGACTCAATGTGAAGTGGATAATTTCTCCAGAGTAACTTTTCTTTCAAAGTTGAATTCTTCTCCCCTTTTCCATATCTTGGATTTGTCCCATTTGTAGCCTTCAAGTGGAACTGAAGGGCCGAGTCAGAACGTTTCCAGTATATGGAAGGCCAAGGGTCATAGATCTCGTGACATGACATGGAAACCCAACACTATTTTTTAATTTTGGGCACAAATCTCAATGTGCATGGGTTGTAGTGGTGAAACCTGCGTATATTCATGATGTAATACAGGTAGGGTGCGTATATGTGGAAAAATCATGTTTTTAGCTCTGGGATTTGAAAAATGGACTTCAAGTTTGCATAGGGAAATGGAAAAAGGCCCTTTGTGCAAGTTTGCATAGGGTGAGGAAAATCTTTCTATAACAGATTCCCCCTAATGTATGATGCTAGAGGAGTATCCATGATGGCCAAAGTACATTATAAAACCCAGAAGTGGAGTAATTGGGACCCAGCTGGAAGAACTAGTTGCTCATGACAATCTATACTGACTTTGCATACATGGATGCCAATTTAAATTACATTGCAAATCCATGTGAAAATATACCAAATAGTTGTTCATGGACATGAAAAGGCAATACAAAGGTGGCTACATGCCAAAGGTTGTCATAGTAACGAACAAGGCCCAATAAAACTAGTCTCAAAATGAATCTGAAGGTATATGTATACAATGGAGTAAAATATGATCTCCCATGATCATTGAAGTCATAGAGGCACTGGTCCAATTAAAGGTAGCAACAACTTAGGGAAGTTGCGACTATAAACCGACGTCTTGAATTCTTCTACACAATCCACCAAAGGTGCAAGTCTACATTGTGTGAATAAAGGAGTTGAGGTAAAAAACAATGAGACTTCGTTTGATTACTGGTCAATAAGGTATACCGTTAACAAATGCGAGACAACCTACCGATGATGAAAGTAGGTATCATGGCACCAAGTACATTCTTACAAGTGTGAATAAAGGAGTTGGGTTCGAACACTTGAAGAATCCATCGATCATGAGACATTGTTGTATTCCCAACTGTCGATGGCGAGAGAACCTGCCACTAATGACTGCAAGCATCTAGGTACTCATAAGAATCCAGGTCTCGTTTCTAGAATAGATGAGCTAAATTCGATGGAAGGAGACCCACTGAAAGGAGAGAATTAAGGCATCTCTCATCATTCATCATGAATTAGAAAGTAGGAGCTTGATGATTTGTAGGGAATCAGACGAAGAACATGTTCATGAACCAATGAACAAGTGTGTCTTCTGTGTGTGCCAAGTGCAAGCGGTACATGAAAAATACCCTCTGAACAATAGCCAATGAAAAAAATTGTTGACAAAGGTGATGAAACCACCAATAGTGCTAATGGCCTCCAATACACTGCATGAATCCCAATGTGTGAATAGATTTCTTGTCATTGAACATAATGGAAACCACCCAGTCAGCGACCAATGATGAAATTTTGATTGTTGGGTTCAAGGTTACCTACCAATGAGGAAAGTAAGACCAAGGTGCATGATAGGACTACAACTTCATGTGATTTTGAGACATACTGAGGGTATGGCCGACATGCATAGTCAAGAGTTCTGAGGAATGGCCGACATAGGCTGATAGACATCCTTTGAATAAGAGCATGAGGCATATGGAAGACTCTGGTAGCATAGACTCAATGATGAAACCTTGAGATGTAGGAGGCATCAATCAAACTCTCCATAGGGAGTGGAAGAGTAACCAGTCGGAGGAGTAAACTCTTTGTAATGAACTCAGCTTCCTAAGGTCATGCTAAACCCAAAATTATGATGATAAGTGGAGTCAAAAATTATGTGCTATGTTCAAAGGCAACACAACTGCTACCAATATAATATAATACTCCCTTCCTGCCCATATCTTTTTGTTTTTTCATAGGAAAATGAATGTTATGATACAGAGGAGGAAACAAGTGTCGCAAGAAAAACTAGTTCCAGCAGTGGAACATACCTATGCTCAATGCAAGGAGGTGCATGCGGGAGATGGACACTCGGGGGAATGTTTCCTCCTGGCTATAGGGTGTCAAGTTGTGAAGGATATAAACAAGGCTCTACTTGGTTGAGGATGAAAAACTGTTGAGGTAAACGTCTTATAAAGCAAAAGAGAGAACCAGAAATGGGCTCAATACTGCAAGAAAGGGCATGAGATGCAATCACAACTTAACTCCAAAAAATGTCCTTTTTCATAATCTTAGTCTACCTGGTTTGAAAAAGGGATAAACTTGCACCCAATAGACGTCTTTTCAAATCCAATTTATGAGTGTGAAAGAGACAAGTTCACTCAAAAATCTTTTCGCTTTTTGAAAACGAGTCAGAAAAGAGCTTAAATCAAACTCACTTGGGATTCCTTTAGGTATAGGTCAACATGTTTATGAGTGAGAAATGAGGTTCAACATAAAGTCATGTATTCGCTGTAAGGGACTCTTGGCCCTATGGAAAAAAATATCTTCATGGGCACCGAATGAAGCAAAACATCTAACTAAGGTACCCATGTTTGGTAAGTCTCTACCATTTGATAATGACACTTCTAGTAGTAGATAGAAGGTCCTGTGTCACTATAAAATGGGTTTGTACCTAAGGCATATGAGTGAAATGCATAGGACGATGCAAGTGTGCATGATGGAATGGATACCTATCCTATATGTTGTGTAGAGAAAATACCTATCCAAAGTTATGAACGGGAGACATAACACTGAAAATAGCAAGATTCCCTGGACAAAGCTACAAAAACCAACTCAATCCACTGTCATATTAGTCCATTAGGAGAAAATATTGTCTAAAACTATGCAAAGTGGGTAAAATTTTTCTATAAATAGTAAAAAAAAACAAATTTACTATACCATTTGTATTTTTAACCCAAATAGTAGATTTTGGATGAAATTAACTCTGAACTTCAACTAGTGATTACAGGAGCGGGAGCTACGAGTGATGGAATCGATGACCATCTAGACCAGGTAATTCCTCTTCCCCTCCTCTTTCTTTTTAGTGGATTATATTTTGTAATTATGCTCCATTTTTTAAGTTATTAAGGGTGCAAATTAGAACTTTAGGTGTACGCGAGCTATTGTTCATCGGGTCGTGTATACGCATGATTATATGTGGTTTTATAAAATACATCCAGCATATACTCAGCCCTATATGTGACTGTGAACATTGCAGACCATGTATATGTTCATAGACATTGTTTTTTGGTGGTTGCTAACTCAAAAAAAGATTTTTCTCTTACAGGATGGTGCTAGAGTGGAGGGAAAGGGAAGATGAGGAGGTATATGCTGCTATGGAAAGATAAAGATATCTAGGGGCCCAAATGGCCTTGAAAATATGTGCGCTATATAAGTTTTGGGCTCTCAAAGGGATGAGGGCCCAAGTGAGATTTCTACAGTTGCTCGTGGATTAATTAGATCCAGATAGTGAGAGCTTCAACCTTGATGGGAAACCATTAAGGATTGAAGTCAAGGACATTTATTTCTTGATAGGGTTGTCACGTCGAAGTGAGGTGGTCAACCTCAAAGCCCGAGGATCTGGGAGTAGTATGAAAATAGAGGAATACATAGATGCTCATTGCATTGCAGGGACCGAGAAGGTCGGGAATCAACTCCCCATTCGATCGATAAACAATCTAAGCCTCAATATTGTTGTCCTCTTTTTGAAAAAGATTGTTGAGTCTCGGAATTGTCACATTTTCATCCTCTTTTCCTTTTGCCATTATCCATATTCTAGCATTCCATAAACTATTCATTAATACCATTTCATAATTAAATATGGGTTTAACCTTGTTATTTTCCAAATCATTTATTTTAGTATTAAAGGTGAATTTGTGATTAAATATTAGAAAAATTACATGTTTTCATATATATATCGAAAATGTGTGAGATTTATCATGTGTAGGAATATGTGAAGGATAAATTCAAAAATACTTCTTGAATACTTCCTCCACCATTTCAAGATTTGAGGAGATAATTCAATCCTATTCCAAGGAGAAGATCATGGAGATTTGTTTGTCATATCTTATCCAAGATATATGAGAGATATGTGTGAGGATTTGAAGGGATAATATTTTGTAATAATGTGAAATTGGTTGAGAGAAAAGTGGATCTGTAATTATGAGATGCTTATCTTCTTTTCAAATCTCTCATGTATAAAAGAGAGTGCCCTCTCTTCATGAGAAGGGGAGATTTTATTATGATGTAAGATTGGTTCTCAGAGAGAATTATTGTTATGTAGATTGGGAGAGAATTATTATTATGTAGATTGGGGGAGAATTATTATTATGTAGATTAGGAGATTTTATTATGATGTAGACTGGATTCATGAAAACATTCTTTTTGTAAACCTACTTGTTGGAGATCAATACAAGTTTGAGTTCAGTGATTTTGTCTCTCTTAGAAGTTAGCATATGGTGATCTAAAGCTTCCATGTTGGCATTGACAAGGGCCACCGATCCATCTTGGTAAGCTTATTGTAAATTTTTAGTGTAGATTTTCATTTCATGTATTTGTTATTTTGATTTCATGTTATTTTGTTTGATTTCACTATTCGAATATGTTGCAAAGTGTGGTAATGCAAGAACAATTGGATATCCATATTTCACCATACATGAGATTTAATGGAGCATCCTACTTGTTAGTTTAGTTGTTTTAGGAGATAGAATCAAATTTCATCTTTTCTTTTCATAAGCCATCAATGAACAGTTCCATCACCTAAGCAAGATCTTTTGTTTTTTTATGAGTTTTTCTTTCCATCTTTTCAGTTGTGTGAAGTTTGTTATTGTTAAGAGTGTGTTGGTTTCTAAATGGTTTTCTTATCTAATCTATACTAAACATACATAGGAACCTATCTGTTATCGACACATATAGTGCATCAACTCTACTGATTACGAATCTCGGTTGATAATTTATGTTTGGTAATATATTATGTAAATAATTGCACCAACAAAGATCACACGATCGACCTCGTTACACTAGGAATCGAGGTCACTTATGTTCTACTCAGTAGAGTGATTAAGACCCATGGTGTATGAATGGTGCACCTCACTACTGGATAACATGAAGAGCCATTTGACAAAATGCAAATAGGGTAGTAAGAGGAACTTTGACTTTGCTTCCATATTATGTAGATTTTTCTTTGAGCCGATTCCAGGTTTGGGACATAGTATTGAGATCATTCCATGTGGACCTCATGATCCATCCATGGCACGATGGACTGAGGTGATGAGATGACAGGGGGGAGGTAGGGTGCCCACAACCTACAATGATAACTTCTTCTACTGGTGGAAATGACAGGTCATAGGTCTGGATGACTACCCTTACGCAAGGATTGACTTTAGAGGGGACCCCAACATGCCATTACCACTAGGGACCACCTACAAAGACATAAGTATGTCAAAGTTTTTTAAATATTTCATTTTTTTCTATTTTTGTATAGGGAAAGAAATATATTTTTGGATGATGTTTAAGTACTAATTAGACATGTATGTGACATAGACATAGGTCCACGATGACCAGATGGACTTCCATGACATCGTCTGAGGCATCGGGGAGATGAGGAAGTAGGAGGAGATGCAGAGAGGGTCCTTCAAAGCATGCAGAGAAACCTGTCTCATTTGACACAAATGATTTTGATTGTTCAGGTGGAGGATCTATTGGAGGCTATGCAACAAAAAGCGGTAGGCGTGCCCTGAGCTTGGGTGTGAATCTTTCAGTGTCTTGAAAATGTCATAGTTTTCTATCATGACACTCATCCATAACCATAGGCGTAGATGTCATGACTTTTGTATGATCGATTGTATATGTGTATTGAGGGTTTTAGCCCCAATTTTGTACTATAAACATCATATTGTTTTTTGAAATATATATAAAAACATGGTTCTTTGGCTCTACTTATGTTACAATTGTACATTTATGAGAATGTTTACTTTGCTTTAGTTATGTGACAAATGACAATATAAAATTAAATTAGCATATGCATCGGATACATAATTAGAACTCCTAGGTATGTGATGATAAGTAATAAAATCAAAATGTCGTTCCAAAAGTCGTACCTGTAGAAATATTTGGAGTAACGTAGGGTCACGCACATGGTAACTATCGTTCAACTGACATACTACTAACTGGGAATCCAAGTGAACCTCCAAAGAGAGAATACCATGTGAAATGGTACTGCACAAAAGTTCTATAATGGCGTTATATTCATCCACATTATTCGTGGATGGCCCTAGGCATATGTCACCTGAAGACACCAATAGACCCTTTGGTGAGTAAACAACCCAAGTGGTGGAATCCAAGTTCTGTGTATGATGACTAGCCCCGTCTGTGATTCCTAAGTAGACCGAAGACTTCGTTTACATCTGCCAACCAAGGGAAAACTCGATAAGCAAGATGAAGATAAAAAATAAAGGGAAAAGATATATACACTAAATTACATTAGTATGAAAAGAGTTACGCCCAATCTTGGGGCTCAATCGTAATATATTTTCAAGTAGAGCCCATTCCTGGGCTCGACCAACATGTTCCCTTCATAATATTCTAATTCAAAGACTCCTTTTTTTAAGACACGTCCCACGATATAGGGACCATGCCACATGGGTTTGAAATTTCCTACCCCCAGTGGTTCTTTGGCTTGATCATATAGAAGGACCAAGTCACCCTCAGCGTACAACCAAGGATAGAAAGACTTATCGTATTGGAACTTGGCACGTCTTTTATTCTCTTTGATAGTCATAGAGGTGTCTCGATGCTGCTTATCCATACTCTCTAGGTGTACGAGGCGTCGTTTGAGATCAGAAGTGTCAGGTAGGACTGCAACTGCCAATATAAGAGAAGGGATTTTGCATTCAATAGGTAATATTGACTCCACACCATCTACTAACTGGAAAGGAGAAAAACCATTGGTAGTCTTGACCGAGGTTTGGTTTGCCCAAAGTACGAGATATAGCATGATATGCCAGTTAGATTTTCTATGGCTGACAGTTTTATGCAAAATGGTCTTGAGAGACTTGTTCACGGCCTCTACTTGTCCATTTTCCTGGGGGTAGTAAGGGGAAGAATGACCATGCTTAAACCCTAGTTTAGATGCTAGTTCTTCCATCATTTCATTCTGAAAGTGACTGCCATGATCAGTGATAATCTCACTCGGGATTCTGAACCTGGCTATAATTTGATCAAATACAAAGAAGGCAAAAATCTTCCCATAAGATTTAACTGTAGGCATGGCCTCAACCCATTTAGTAAAGTAGTCTATGGCCACAATAATGTATTGATGACCTCTAGCTGAAGTTGGGTTGCAATCCACAAAGTCGACCCCCCACTTGGTGAAGGGACCGACAGTAATGAATGGATGGAGAGGGGCTGGATGCGAGTGCATTTTTTGAGTGAACACCTAGAAGGAGTGACACTTCTTAACCACTTCAATGTAATCTTTAAATATAGATGACCAAAAATAACCGTCCTGCAAAAGTTTTTGGGTTGTCGCAATCCCAGATATATGACCACCACAAGCCCCACTATGGCAGTTGTTTAGAACATAATCAACTTCTTCGTGAGTTAAACAATGATGCAATATATATTCTACTCCTTAACGATACAATGTGTCACCAACAATAAGGTATTTCTTAGCTTGGTATCATATACGTCGTTGGTCATCTCGCGAGAGATGTTGAGGGAACTTCAAAGTTTGAAGATAGATATCAATGTCTCCATACCAGGGGTCAGATGACAAGACAAGGAAAATGTGTTCATATGCAAATGAATCAACATGAATAACATCCTCTTCTAATCAAGGGAAGTCAGATATTAACTCTGCAAAGACTAGTGATTTCTTGGATTTCACAGAAGTGAAATCGAGATCAAATTCTTGTAGATTGACAATCTGTTTATTGTACTTTCTCCATATGATATGCCTGGTAAGGACATATTGAAATGGATTGACATCAACAACCACCGTAGTTTTTCAAAGAAATATATAATTTCTTAACTTTTGAACTGCGTGAATGACAACCAAAGCTATGTTTTCAACTTGAGAATATTTGAGTTTAGGACTGACTAAGTTTCGACTAAGATAGTAAATGATGTGCTCATGAAGCTCATCATCCTCCTAAACCAAAACCATACCAATCGTCTCTTTGGACATAGTGACATAAAGAAAGTAATCTCTATTGTAGTCTGGCAACTTTAGCAGAGGCATCGATACCAAGGATTTCTTCAAAGCATCGAAGGATTCATGGGTTATCTCATCCCAGATAAAAGGAGTGTCCTTCTTCAAGAGATGCATGAAAACCTTAGTAATATTGGCATAGTTCATTATAAACCATCATAAAACGTTAGCTTTCCCCTATAAACCTTGAAGTTTGCGAATAGTGTGCAGGGGAGGGAATCGAAGTATTGCCTCAACCTTTAATGGATCTACCATGATCCTAGTATCAGAGACTAAAAATCCTAGAAGACGACCTGACCTAAAACAAAATATTCATTTATGAGGTTTCAACCGGATGCGATAATAATGACATCTTTAAAAGCTAGACGAATGTTCTTAGGCTGATCCACTCTCTTACGGGAGTGAGTAGCAAGATCATCAAGATAGGCCTCGAATGTATGCTTGAGATCGTAAAATGTGGAGTTCATAGCACATTGGAAGTTTTCTCTAGCGTTTTTAAGGCCAAAAGGCATCTTCCGGTATGCAAAAGTACCCCAAGGACAAATAAATGTCATCTTATGTTGATCCTCGTGTTTAATCTGAATTTGGTTATACCCTAAAATTTTTTCCATGAAATAAAAAAAATTCACTCCCTGCACACTCGTCAAGAATATGATTGATGAAATGTATTGGGAAGTTGTCCTTAGGATAGGCCTTGTTTAGGTCAGGAAAATCCATGCATAAACGGATGGTTCCTTGCTTCTTATTCACAAGAATGGGATTGGATACCCATTCAGTCAAGGGAACCGAGTAGATAAAGCTATCATTAGGTAGATTCTCTACCTCTGCCTTAATAGCAGGGGCCTTCCAAGGATTGACATCTCTAAGACATTGTCGAACATGATTAACATTCGGGTAAGTTTTAATCTCATGTTCGACAATTCGAGGGTCGATCATGGATGATTTTAAGGATGGAAATTTATTTTAAAGTGAAGAAACCTTGGCGAATATTACTAATCCTTCATATGTCAACTATAAATGTTTGGCAATATTTTTTAAAAAATATTCAAAATTTTAATTATTTTATATAGTTTTTATAAAAAATTGGCGATTTTTAAGGTAAAATAATTTTATCCTATAGAATTTGGGCGAATCATTTTTAAAATAGCGAATCTCATTTTTGGAAAAACCATGGAAAATTAGTCCATGAGCAAAATTTAGCCCCTAAAATCATCCATGGGGTCGATTCCTGACATCTCTTCATATGAACAAGCAAATACATATCAGAATTCCTTGAAGAGTTCAGTGTAGATCAAAATTTCTTATGGCAAACAATCCACACTGATTTATACATTTTCAATATTTCCAGGGATATGAGAGATATCGATCGTGATGGTAGGTGAGATACTCGCCATGTTTTCTTCGGCATAAATGTTGTGCGTATCAATTCAAACCACGATGTGACTGACTATCTCTCTCAAAGTAAATCTAAAGTCATCTTGTTCGATTCTAGCAAGATCTGGGAGAAAATAAGAGAGATGATGCATATCATCCCAAGGTTTGTTAGAACCATTCATGGCCTCTATGATAGATTCATCTCAAGGTTAGTCTCATCGAGGCAGTCATGTGAACAAAATGACGAAGTGGCCCACACGGGCTCTAGAAAAGGATCCTCCTCGTTCGTCTACGAGGTAATAGGATCAATATCGGTGAAAGAGTTAAGAACAACTTGATACGCTATCTCTGTTGCCGAGAGTGGCATGGACATTATAGTATGTGACTGACCTTCACAAGATGAAATCAAGGAAGGTAGTGTCCAAGGATCATTAAAATAGGAAGTGTGTAAAGGAACAGACCTCTCTGACGAAATGGGCCTACTGGACATGGCATAAATATGGTGTACCAGTGCCATGAAGTCAAAGGTACCCATAAGGGATGAATAAAGTTCGACATTCATTTTGTCAGTTGTCAACTGAGGAATGTTGACCATGGGGATCGACGGTCCAAAGAATGCACTGGGGCTAGCATACACAGAGGAAAACTGATCGATTGCCATGATCTTCCCGTCATGAGGAAAACAAAGAGTATGGAAGACAGATGGTATGATTGATGTCATAGCGTAAGTCCAATTGCATCCTAGTAATAATTTATAATCAAGGGGCGCATATCCCACCTAGACATCCACCTCTAAATTCTTCCCACCTAATTGGACTGGAAAGGCAGGAAGAATACCATGAGAGTGGAAGGAACGACTGTCAAAATCAGTCAACATGGTTGGAGACTGAGAAAAATTTGGAGAGTCAAAGGATTTCCAATAGACTAGGGACATCACACATGTTCCAGCACCTTCATTGACAATAGTATGCTTGATGGTATAATTGAGTAACCCACGTGGATTTGGAATGCCACATGGTAAGGAAAGTGAGGCTTCACATATGTAACGTCAAACTTGATAACTTTCGAGCCACTAAGATCTAGAGCTCCTAACGTAGATAGAAAGGAATTCCCCTATGAAGGACATGTCTGGAGTACCTCTAGAGCTGACATCGCACAAGGGGTTTGACCCAAGTCCTCAACAATAGAGTAATTATGGGTGGCTCTAGAATTAGGATTTTGGGTAGAGCTCTTGAGTACTCCTTTCAGAATATCAAGTGGTGGCTCTAGTTTTTTGATCTGTAAAGGTGTATCTGGAGGAGGAGACTCTAGACCAGGTACAGTTTGTGGAGAACTGTAATCACAAGACCAAGTGCCTACATTAACCTTAGATTTGACCATATTGATGCATAAATGGTCATCATCTTCTATCGGTGGGTTTTCACTGCCACTCACCACATTTCATGCATTCAAGGAGCTCGAGGCCATGTGCTGGTTATGTGGAAAAGGATTCGTCAACACGGTGAATGGTAGAGATAAAATCCTTGCAGTGTCTGCAAGTTTGGGCATAAATGGGTAAGGTGATCATCTGTACAAAGATTATAGGGAAATTTCACCTTCTGCCTTTCTTTCTTTTCCTTAGCATCATTATTATTTGTTTTCTCATTATTATCATTTTCCTTGGGTTTATTATTATTCTTCCAACCCTTACAATTATTATTACGTCCTTTCTTCTTATTCCCACCTGGTTGTTGGTTACCATTTGGGCTAGTCAATGATTGCACAGAATGTACATCCATCGACTGAGTGAGATTGGAAGACACAGACAATGATGTCCCTCCTACATACTAGTTTAGAGACAACTCTTTCAAATGGATTTTCACCAAGTCTGTAGATTTCACATTTGCGGAGCCTACAATGCCATCGGCATGAGGTTCGGGATTTTTTCTAGGGTCATAGTTCAACCTCGGTGCATCTAAAAGAATCTCGTATAACATCCCATACTAAGCATATATAATATCTAATTGTTGGGATTTGAATATCGTCTCTTCCTCAGATGTAACCCTGGATGTAGAAACATCCTTTGAATTATAAGGTTGTAGAGACTTAAGGAACCACTCTAGCAGGAATTATGGGGGTATATAGGTCTTGATCAACCTCTTTTGTCTATGCCACTCATGGATGTGATCTGAGATATGATTGGATTTTTCTTGGCGTAAGTTTGACAGAATTTCTAATCCAACATCGTAACGAACCGACAATTGGAAGTAGTTAAGGAAGACTAACACCATCTGATTAAAGGTTATGTATGCCCCCCTTGGTAGCTCGATATACCATTTCACAAAAACCCCCGTGAGGGTGCATTGAAACAATATTAACTAAATAGAATCATCATTAAAGGAATTCCAAGAGCACCAAAGGTGAAAAGTAGTAACGTGATCACCCAGATCTTCACCATGCTTGCCTTCGAATTTTGGAATATCTGAAGGAAGCTTAGTGGGAATGGGGGGGCATGTAGGATCATGGAACATGGGATCATTCATCAACTTAGACAAGTTTGGAAGATTGAGCATGGCCAGAAAATGGAAATGGGGTTGTGGCATCCGGCCCCAATCTCCCTAGAAAGATTATGGTTGGGGAAACGTAGCCCATCCAAGGTTCTAGTAAGCACCATGGCCCTATTCGGGATTATATGACCCTCCTCCTAACTGATTCATAAAATTTTGGTTAGCCACCATTCCAATAGGAATGTTTTGATGAGGATTATAAAAAATTCCCCCAGTCAGAGTGGCTCTGGGTTGGGGGTTTCCCAAGGAATGAAAATGACCTCCTCCAGGTGTAAATCCGATGGATAAAGGTGGATTTGGCATGCCAAATGTGTTGGTCAAAATCAGTACATAGGATGTGGGAGTAAAGGATGTACCATAAGCAATATCTTGTCCTCTTGGTTGGTTACTCCATTCATAAGTAATAGGATTATACCCAGGATTAAAAGGAGGAATGCCTCCAACGGTAGGATTTGTTTGAGGGACATGAGTGCCACCAAACGAGAATGGAGTATAAGGAGGATTTGTGCCCCCAAGTCGAATGCTAGCATTAGTGCTATCTTTTGGGATGGAGTTTGAAAACTGCGATGTGAAATTTAGCATACCATAGGAAAAAGGGCTAGAGGCCATAGGGATAGACTAAAAATTATAGCCCGGTGAGTGACCCAGGTTTGTGTCTATAGGTTGAGCATTCACTATAGGGTAGGCAATGGTGATTATAGACACCTCCGACACTACAACCATTGTGGTTGAAGGTGTCTAAGGGGTACCGTTAACTATAGTAGGTATGGGAGTCAAAGGGCTCCCAATATCTTAGTGACTCGATTCAGTACTCATCCTTGTATGATCAGAAGTTTGATAAGTGGAGGTGTGTCTACCACAGTTGATAAATCTACAACCTTTAGAAGAAAAACAATCAAAATGTGGTGGTAAATGTAACTAGCGGCGAGCCTTGCAGGGAAGTTGGTCTGGCTCCACGATGACTCAAGACTCGAGATATAAAAAAAAAATCTTAAGTCCAACTAGTAATCAAAGAGCACACCAAAAATAATCAAATGGCCAATATGCACACAAACAAGATAAAGTGGCTAAAAGAGATCTCCCTCTCTAATGTAGGATTTCCTCGCCCAAGATGGGCCTAAGACACCTCTACTAAATATCAGAGGTAACATAATCAGTTACAAGATCCCTCGTGGGCTTAACAACCATTCAGTGAGATCCCCTTAGAGAGGTAATCCTCCATAAAGGTTCTTTGTTTTTCGACCCTTATCTAACCCAGGGTTCCTACAGAATAACCCCTGCAAGTAACCTATGTGGCACCTAAGTCAAGAAATTAGGCAACCACAATATAACCGATGCATAGGAGAACAGTCGTAAGTTAGGTCCACCATATGGGTAGGGTAGAAAATCCCGAAACCATGAAATCACCGCCTCTCACATAGTTAAGGGCACTAGAAATATCCCCATATATGAATAGATCCCTAGAAATATATTTGATGCTAGTATCGGGGGGATATCTCTTCAACCAACCTCACATGACCTTGTGCTTAACTCTGGTGTGTTAGATAATCCATAAAGGTGTCGTATCTTAGGCTCTAAATTAGGAGTATAGTTAGAAGATTGTGAAGATTGCATTTATTATAAATGGACAGTTGTTTATTTAATAAGTGATCCATAACTAGACTTTGTTAGGACATCTAGATTATATATAGCTCATTGCAAGAGTGTCGTGTAGTTCGGGTGTAAACTCTTGCAAATTCTCATATGTAATTTATTTTCCTATTTAATAAAAGTGTGTGTCTAAGGACACTTCTTCTATTATTGTGGTATCAGAGGTCCAGTAATGCATCTAAACTAAGGAGGATATTTCAGTTGATCTGAAGAGGATATTTCAGCTCTACAAGCCAGTGAACTTCATCAGTAAATTGGTCAGTTTATTTTTTTTTAAAAAGGAAAATAAATGCTTTTGTTTTTTCACTTATTTCATTGCTCCATTTCTTCATTTTTTTTTTCTGCAAGACTATGCCCATATATTAGAAAAACAATATTGAAATAACTAAGACACTAATGTTATTGCTAAAAAAAAATTGTTTGCAATTTTTTATTGTCAATCTGTGCTTTCTAAGCCATTTCAGGCTACTCAAAATGGAATCCTAAATTCACTCCCATATGATAGTCAATATATTTCAGTGTTACCTCAGCACATTTTTTTTTAATATCTTAGTGTGAATCCCAGCGGGCGTATGTAATTCCTGGAAAATTAATAAACATTGATGTAATTCCTGTAATTCCTGGCAAATTAATAAACATGTAATTCCTGGCAAATTAATGGGATTGTAGTGCAGTGAGCGTGGATTGAACACACGACCTTCAGTGATGTGATTTAGCATAGAGTCGTCTGAAGTATCCTTCCCATTTCTTTATCTCCAGCGAACTTGAGACACAGGTTATATCTCACGACATGACAGATATTTATCAAAATCTTTCTTCCTTATTGTTTACACCTACTATAGAGACATTGCAAAGCTACACATTCCAGATAACTTTCAAAAGCTGAAACACAATTATAAATGATGAGGCCTGCTTGAATCCCGAAATGTTGTGTATGCATGTCTCAGTAGCTATCTTGGTGTAACACTCTTTCATTTGAAGCTGTAACGCTCTGATACCATACTGTAACACTCTTTCATTTGAAGCTGTAATGCTCTGATACCATACTGTAATGCCCCCTTTCCATCAGCCGGGAAGGCACTACTTCACGGAATAACAATCTCNTTATATATATATATATATATATATATATATATATATATATATATATATATATATATATATGACATGCATTTAAAATAGGTTAAACACATTTAAACTCAGAGTGAGCATAATAATTACTGTTGTTATAAATAATCAATGGCTTTAACATTAATTCATATGCACAACAGAGTACATGATAATTATAAATACATAGACATGCAGTAACATAATTGAAACATCATCTGGTACTTATTTTTTAAAACGCTGGTTATTCCACCAGCCAGGTGCAGGCCTTCCATGAACCTCCCAACCTTAGACTACACTGCTCATCAAGCTCAGCAGTAGGTCACCCCCAAGCTGGGACTAAGATCCACCCCAAGGCAATGAATCCTAGGCTAGGCTGAGGTTACAGGGAAAACACACGGGCACAAGGAAGGAATTCTCTCCCAGGAACCACTCATACTCACTGCCCATAGACTCTCCTTCCCCACATGCTTGTTCCACCCCAGGAGTATACACCTTCTCTGTCACCTAGATAGTCCTTCAGCTACTAACCTCCCTTGCCTTGGGTTTCAACAACAGGTCGGACCAGAATTATCCAAGATCTGCGGCAGCTATACGGTTCCTTCCAGGAGCTCTCTCCTTCCTCAGTACACTCTCTCACCTGGAGAGAGTCACTCATAGGTCAAGAAACCTGTTCTTCCAACTTCAACCACCTCTCTCACCTAGAGAGAGTGTTGTACGATTGGCCAACAAGCCACACAGGGTCAATACTACACGTCCACCACAGTCAACAAGAATTTAGACACGAACACCCCCAGGTAGCAACATGCAGGTGCAATAGCATAACCAGGCTTAGCAAGGATGGGACACTTCCATTTTCTAAATTTGGCAGTACGGGATAGACTCACGCTCTGGTTCTTAGGGATGCATGAAAAATTGTCCACGCAGGGGTTGACTCAGAGTTGTCCATGAAGGGGTGTACCAATCTTCCCAAAGAAAATATAGACACCAATCTTTTTGTTTCAGAGAGCATGAGGGCATCTCTTGCAGAGGTTGAACGGGTTCACGCTCAGACAGTCAGGTAGAATGGAGGAGGAACCCCCAACATGGCTCATCTCAGCCATTTTATTTGCATGTGCCTGGGTTGACACTTGTCACCCATGCAATTGCATGCATTCCTTCAGCATGCATTCCTTCCATTCGAAAGTTGTTTGTCCTTCCAAAAGAACTTAGGATAAAACATATTATTCACATGTCTTTTGGAATAATATTAAAATATTATTCCCAAGGACCTAAGCCCCTAGGCTCAACACTTAGTCCATTTTCCCACCTTCCAACCCCTAATCCCTTGCCCATTCTGTAGAATCTTAGTTCCCCATCACTCATTCATCGTGGTCAGTCTACACGTGGCGGTGTTTATATTTTATTATTGTTCTGCATAAATACAAGTACAAAATCAGGCTGTTGGCCTTCAACACTTAGGCTCTCTGGCCTAACAATCACATAAGCCCACTAGCTTATATAAACTCGGCTCACCAGCCTATAAAACATATTTACAATTCATTTCATAAAAAATATTTACAATAGGGATCGGCCTTGGGGACATTACAATCCCCCTCCCCTTATTTATGCACTGTCCTCAATGCAACTTTGCACTGCATTTGCAATCTTTTCAAAATTTTCAAAAAGATGCAGGTACTATGCCCGCATAATGTCTTCATGCTCCCATGTCGCGTCCTCAGGAACGTACCAGGTCCACTGGACCTTTACAAGATCTATGGATCGATTCCGCAACTGTTTTCTTTTCCTGTCCAATATGTGCACAGGATGCACTTGTAGGACACCTTCTGGTTCCACCTGAATCACATTCCAATCGATAACATGATTAACATCAGGTATATATTTCTTAAGCAGTGAAACATGAAAAACATTATGTACACTCATAGATGCAGGTAATGGAAGCATGTATGCAACTGGCCCAATCCTTTCTAGGATTTCAAAAGGCCCACAATATCTTGCTGCCAACTTGGCGCAACATCCCAGCTTCAGGGAACTCCTGTTAGTTTTCACTTTCAGGAAAACATGATCACCCACTTTGAATTCTCTGTGGGTTCTGTTCTTATTAGCATAAATTTCCTTCCTGTCCTGGGCAGCTTTCAAATTTTGTTTAATTCTTATCATTTGGTCTTCCATCTCTTTGAGCAACTTTGGCTCAACTACTGCTCTATCAACTGGATTATTCCAACTCACTGGAGTGTTGCACTTTCTTCCATAAAGTGCTTCAAATGGGCTCATCTTCAATGATGCATGATACCCATTATTGTAGGCGAATTCTACCAAATGCAGGTAATCTTCCCATCTTGTTGGTTTGTCCATCATGTACATTCTCAGCATGTCCTCTATTACTCTGTTCACCCTCTCTATCTTTCCATCAGACATGGGATGATACGCTATACTAAAATTCAGATTCGTTCTGAATCCTTTGAACAATCCTTTCCAGAAATTCGAGGTGAATTTCGGGTCCCTATCAGACACAATCATTTTAGGAATTCCATGCAAGTGTGCCACTTCTTTTAAGAAGATATCAGCAACATCTATTGCCTTGTGAGTGGTTTTCAGTGGAATAAAATGGGCAGCTTTTGTAAGCTTGTCCACCACTACCATGATCAAATCATGTTGCTTTCTCGTTCTGGGCAATCCTACAATAAAATCCATGGTCACCACTTCCCACTTCCATTCCGGAATGGGTAAAGGCTGTAGAAACCCTGCTGGGTGTCTATGCTCAACCTTAAATTTCTGGCATTCCATACATCTGGCGATGTATTTAGCGATCTCCCTCTTCAAACCTGGCCAAAAGAAATGGATTTTGACTGCTGCCAAAGTCTTCTGATATCCAGGGTGTCCAACATACGTCACATTATGCATTTCTTTTAGAATCACAAGCTTCAATTCCTGGACATTGGGTATATACACTCTATCTTTATACAAAAGTAATCCATCAACTTACAAGGTGTAACTTTCCCTTTTCTATGGCCTTTCACTCTGCTGTAGCTTTCCTACCAAATCTCTGTATTGCAAATCGGCACTTGCATCTTCCAAAATTATATCCTTAATATCCGTCCTGTACATGCTAATGGCTATAGCATGCAATTCATGCACCTTTCTGCTGAGTGCATCAACCACCTTGTTTTCCTTCCCTTTGATATGCTTGATATCAAAGTCGTATTCACACAGAAACTCCAACCACCTGCTTTGTCTAGCATTTAAGGTTGGTTGCTCAAACAAATATTTCAGACCGTGGTGGTCTGTTCTCAATTCAAATCTTCTTCCCATGAGGTAATGTCTCCATTTCCTTAGAGCGTTGTCGATTGTTGCCAGCTCCAAATTGTGAGTGGCATAATTATTTTCATGCTCTTTCAATTTCCTAGACTCATAACAGATTAATATCCATATTGGTTGAGAACTCCTCCCAACCCTTCCTTACATGCATCTGTGCACACCATGAAATCCATATTTGGATTTGTAATTCTCAGGATTGGAGCATTGGTTAACAGTTGCTTCAATCGCTGAAAACTCTCTTCACACTCTTCAATCCACTGAAACTTTTTCTCCTTCCTTTGCAAGGAAGTGATAGGGTGAGCTATCTTTGAGAACCCTATGATAAACCTTCTATAATATCCCGCCAGACCCATAAAGGATCTAACTTCTGTCACATTCCTTGGCACTAACCATTCTTAGATGGACTCAACCTTCTCAGGATCCACAATGATCCCTTCTTCTAAAATAATATGTCCCAAGTAATGGATCTGTCTTCGATAAAATGAGTATTTGCTCAACTTGGCATACAACTGGTGTTCTCTCAACACTTGCAGCACCATCCTCAAGTGTTGTTCATGCTCTTCCTATGACTTGCAATACACCAAGATGTCATCCAGGAAGACTATGAAAAACTTGTCTAAATAGTTCCTGAATACACCATTCATCAAGCACATAAAAACATCAGGTGCGTTTGACAATCCAAACGACACCACTTCGAACTCGTAATGACTGTACCTTGTTCTAAAGGCAGTCTTGCTAATATCCTCATCCTTTATTCTTACCTGGTGATATCCTGATCTGAGATCTATCCTTGAAAATATTTTTGCACCCTTCAACTGATCGAAAAGATCATCGATCCTCGGTAGAGGATACTTGTTCTTGACAGTTACCTTGTTCAATTGTTGGAAATCAATGCACAGCCTCAACATCCCATCCTTCTTCTTCACGAACAAGACTGGGTCACCCCAAGGTGACATGCTGGGGTAAATTTACCCCTTCTTCAGAATCTCTTCGAGCTACAATTGCAACTCTTTCATCTCTGGTGTACTCATTCTATAAGGATCTTTTGACACCGGAGTTGCTCCAGGCATCAAATTTATAGAAAAATCGATGTCTCTCTTCGGAGCTAGTCTAGGTACCTCCTAAAATACTTCCTTGAACTTTGTGAGTACCTCATGATATCCAATTCTTGAGACTTCATCTCTGGATTCTTCCTCCACACGGGCTGCAAATAATTGACAACCTTTCCTGTAACATTTCTTCAGCTGCATGGCTGAGATTTCTCTAACAACCACACCTCTGGGAATTCCTTGGACTATTTTCCAATTTCCCTCCTCATCCACACATGTAAACCTTTTTTTATGATATTCCAAGAGGGTGTGGTGCTGGTCCAACCAGTCCATCCCAATTAAGCATTCATAAGAGCCTAAAGGCAGAACATTCAATTCAGCCTTCGTGCTCAATCCATTCATGTCTATCGAACATGATTTAACCAATTTAGTGACCTTCCTCTTGGTTCCTGTAGCCAAATACACTAACCAAGACCTTTCATGTTTTCTTCTTGATAAATGAAAACTTTCCACCACCCTAGGATCTACATAACTATGGCTAGCCCCAGAATCAATTAAAATAATAAATGGTCGATTGTTGATCATACCTTCCACTTCAATCATGTGCGATTGAAATTCTGCTTGCTTGTTGTCTAGGGCTATGTATATCCTTGGCATCATGCTGCCCATATCCTCCACTGTTTCAGCTTGCTAAACATTGTGGATGGTTCTCGCTTTATCTTTTTTGGGGGGGCAGTCCTTGTACCTATGGTTCCCTTTACAACCCCAACACTCCATAGGTGGCGATCTGGGCATTTTCTCACCCACTTCAGCCTTCCTGGGCTCTCTGAAAGATGGTTGTCCCTGAGGACTATTTCTGAAAAAGGGAGGCTTGTTTCCCTTCTGCCTCTGCTCTTTCCTGAACTTCTTCTAATCACCCCAAGCCTTCCGAAAAGTAGGCCTTTCTCTTTGTTGTTCATATAATCATTTTTCCCTTCTTATTGATTCTTCCATAGTCTTAGGATCATCATATTGAATCCTGTCACCAATAGAAGGTGGTAGTCCACTCAGATATCTCTGAATCTTGACAGCCTCATCTTTGATGAACATAACATACTTCAGTCATTCCAAAAACCTTCATTCGTATTCATCGATGGTCATGCTGCCCAACTTGAGTTCGAAGAAATCCTTCATCTTTCTGTCATAGTACCTTTTGGTCAGGTATTTCTTCTCAAAATACCTCTTGAACTCCTTCCAAGTGATATCTTTCTCTCTGATGTGATGCACCTGCACAAACTGATCCCACCACATGGATTCTTTTCCTTTTAGTTGATACATCACAATTCTTCCTTCTGCATGAGGGGAATAATTCTGTAGTTAGAAATATTTCCTCATGCCTAGCAACCATGTTTCAGCATCTTCCTCCTTCTTATGTTCTCCATCGAATGTTGGAGGCTTGATCTTGTTCATCTCTCCTTTCAATTCCTCCCTTCCATATGTTCGGTGTTTTCTAGTAGGGGATGGGCTTGAACTACTATGTGCTTCCCTGCTGGAATTCTTTGGGGATAGACAATGCTGTCTACTACCACTCCTCATTCTTATTCTTCTCTCAAGGGTCCTGTGACTCTCTGTCTTGCTTGAGCCACTCCTCTTCTCCAACTTCCTTTCTATTCTTTCCAGGTTCTTCAACATTTTTAAGTTGAATTCTCCCTTCTGATTCCTGACCCTCATGAACTTTCGGCTATCAGCTCAGAAAGCTTGGGCATCTTTCTACAATATTTCAATGAGTTTCATCATATGTCCTTCCTTATCCATCTCTTTTTCATGCCCATTAGAGTTTGATCCTTCGACTCCCAATTTGACATCCCTTCCTACCCTTTCATCCTCTGTTTCAGAGGCAATCTATACCTTTTCCATTTCTATACTTAGTGTAGATTCACGATTGACCTGACACTCGTTGAACTCTGCACACACAATTTGAAATCAACCGAAGTTTTCTAGGCCCTTAAACCTTTAAGAAAATTACAACACTCATAAACCAAAATGAACAAGAAAAATGTTTCGATTCCATTAAGTTTTCTAAGCTCTGTTTGGCTCTACAAATTTTGGGACTTCTGGTTTTGGGGTCTTGATCCACGAGACTCTCATACTCACTTTCGGATGATAGCTCCCTCTTTCTCCCTACCCTCATAACCAAAGGCACCTTTCACAACTTCGCGATCTCGCGAGTTCGTGAGTCAAAGACCCTCGACTCTTCTTCCTCCAAATGTTGATACCCAAGATGCAATACAGGTATGGCTCCCTCCTTGCTAGTTCCTGCTACATATAGCCATAGGCTAGGGCTAAGTGCTAGTACCTCTCGCAACTCACGACTTCGCGAGTTGGAGTGTTGATCCCTCATGCTCTTCCTTTGTGAATCCTGAAATCTCGATCTACTTTACCCTCCAGGCCCACATAGCACAACTGTCTCCACATCTACAGTGGTGAGTGGCACCCTCAAGAGGGTCCACATTATCTATGGTGACGTCATCGGGTCCCACCATGCTCACTTTTCTTTTTTCCACTGGCACGTGGTACAAACCCATGTGTCCACGTCCATTCCAAGTGAAATCCAACGATTAGACCTTTCTCAACTATGGCGCAGATCCTTTCAGTGTTTCGGGGTTTCGGGCATCGGGAGTTCGTGCATCCACACCTCTCAAAATTTTGTTTACTGAAATCCCAAAATTACTGCCTACCCCTCCACTTGATCCAACGGTCAAGTTCCTATCTTATGATCTACGGTGTAGATCATTTTGGAATTTTGGGTTTCACTATTTTGCGATTTGTGAAAACAAGGTTCTTCCCTTTTGGTTTCCTTGGTGTCGAAACATCGTCCGGAAGCCACGTGTTCCCCCCGATGGATGGTCCCAACAAATTCAGGGTTTCTCGTATTGTATTTTCCACATTCCTGTGCAACTCCAAATGGTTTTTAAACCTTGCGCATGTTTTCCAGATATGACGGTCACGAGGGTTCTCCTTTTCCCTGAACTGATCCTACGGATCCAACACTTCTGATGTGGAGTCCTCTCTCCCTGTGGCCAAATACCACATCAGTTGTGGTTTCATAACATCGCTACACCTCCTAAGCTTGGTAACATGGTCAAGTAACTCCTTGTCACTCAGGAGCATTCAAAGGTCCGAAATTGGTCCTCTAGACACAATTACTCCTCAAACCCTCGATCTAAAGACCACTCAACTGGCCCATCTAGGCTCAGTGTCGAAACCTTGGCTCGGATACCATACTGTACCACTCTTTCATTTGAAGTTGTAACACTCTGATACCATACTGTAACACTCTTTCATTTGAAGTTGTAACACTCTGATACCATACTGTAACGCCCCCTTTCCATCAGTCGGGCAGGCGCTACTTTGCGGAATAACAATCTCATGCTTAATTATATATATATATATATATATATATATATATATATATATGACATGCATTTAAAATATGTTAAACACATTTTAACTCAGAGTGAGCATAAGAATTACTTTTATTATAAATAATCAATGGCTTTAACATTAATTTATATGCACAACAGAGTACATGATAATTATAAATACACATACATGTCATAACATAATTGAAACATCATCTGGTACTTATCTTTGAAAACAGTGGTTATTCCACCAACCAGGTGCAGGCCTTCCACGAACCTCCCAGCCTTAGACTGTGTTGCTCATCAAGCTCAGCAGTAGGTCACCCCCGAACTGGGACTAAACTCCACCCCAAGGCAAGGAATCCTAGGCTAGGCTGAGGTTATAGGGAAAACACATGGGCACAAGGAATGAATTCTCTCCCAGGAACCACTCATACTCACTGCCCATAGACTCTCCTTCCCCACATGCCTGTTCCACCCCAGGAGTATACACCTTCTCTGTCACCTAAATAGTCCTTCAACTGCTAACCTCCCTTGCCTTGGGTTTCAGAAACAGGCCGGACCGGAATTCTTCGAGCTCTGCGACAGCTATAGGGTTCCTTTCGGGAGCTCTCTCCTTCCTCAGTACACTCTCTCACCTAGAGAGAGTCGCTCACAGGTCAAGCAACCTATTCTTCCAACTTCAACCACCTCTCTCACCTGGAGAGATTGTTTTACGACTGTCCAACAAGCCACACAGGGTCAACACTACACGTCCACCACAGTCAACAAGAATTTAGACATGAACACCCCCAAGCAACAACAGATAGGTGCAACAGCATAACTAGGCTTAGCAGGGATGGGACACTTCCATTTTCTCAATCCGACAGCACGGGATAGACCCACGCTCTGGTTCTCAAGGATACATGATGAGTTTTCCATGCAGGGGTCGACTCAGACTCAACGGTTCACAACCGAAGGGGTGTACCAGCCTTCTCGAAGAAAATATAGACACTGACCCTTTTGTTTCAGAGCGCACGAGGGTATCTCTTGTAGAGGTCAGATGGGTTCACGCTCAGACGATCAGGTAGAATGGAGGAGGAACCCCCAACGTGGCTCATCTCAACCATTTTATTTGCATGTGCCTAGGTTGACACTTGTCACCTATGCCACTGCATGCATTCCTTCAGCATGCATTCCTTCCATTTGGAAGTTGTTTGTCCTTCCAAAAGAACTTAGGATAAAACATATTATTCACATGTCTTTTGGAATAATATTAAAATAGTATTCCCAAGGACCTAAGCCCCTAGGCTTATCCCCTAGGCTCAACACTTAGTCCATTTTTCCACCTTCCAGCCCCTAATCCCTTGCCCATTTTGTGGAAGCTTAGTCCCCCATCACTCATTCATTGTGGTCGGTCTGCACGCAACATTTTTATATTTTATTACTATTCCACATAAATGCAGGTACACAATCAGGATCTTGGCCTTCAACACTTAGGCTCTCTGGCCTAACAATCACATAAGCCCACTAGATTATATAAACTCGGCTCACCAACCTATAAAACATATTTACAATTCATTTCATAAACAATATTTACAATAGGGCTCGGCCTTGGGGACATTACACTTGGCATACTTGCTGGCGGATTGATCTTTGTGTGTGACTTCAATTGGTTTTTCGAGTGTTCTCATTAAAAGGAGTCGTTCTTTCATGAGGCTAGCTTGAGATATGCAATTAGATCCACCCATTCTTTAGGCTTCTTCAGACCAGGGAATACCATCTTGGTTCCAAATTGACTGCCAAAGAGCCCATGCAGATTTGGCCCTTGTTTGTGTCTGACACCCTTATCAACCGTATCACATTGTGCGCATTTCGTCTTAAAGATCTTCTCACTAGTTTTGGTGTTGTCTGGAGGAGCCTCTGATAAGGTCTCTCTTGATAAATCTGACTGATAAATTGCCATTATTAATTATGTTCAGTACTTAAAGGTCATCTAGATAGCCATCTGCCATCAGCCAACTTTATGAAACTTGATGCCATTGTCTGTGAAAACAATGGTGGAGTCGATACATTATCATTTCTAGCAAATTCATGTTTTTATGAATTTGTTTCTCGAGTAAAATGTACAATTTTCACTCTAATAATAGAGATGAATAAAAATAAAGTGAGAGAGAGCTGGCAGTGTGAATATTGATAAATTTAAAGGAAAAGAAGAGTAGTGCAGAGTCGAAAATACATGCCAGAACCTGCCATCAACCAGAAGCAGTAGAAGTGTCCATCTCAATCACCATCAGTTTGAGAATCCAATGCTCTATCATTGATATCAATTTTTTTTGGGGGGGTAACAATTTTTTTTTTGTAACTCAAAGTATTTTTAACTTTGAGAGGGGGTTGATATTTTTTTTCTACTACAAGAGCATTGTAAAAGGTAAAATTTTGAAAGTTACCTAGAATTTGACTAGAGCCAAGTGCAAAACTTAGTCATTTTTCTCCTGTTTCAGTGACTATACGAGGGTCAAGGTCAAGCCCCGATAGATCATTTTTTGTGTGATGCGTCTGGTGTGTTTCTCATCTTGATATCCTTTTCTTGATTTTTTTTGGTGCGAAGATTCAACACTCCAATGTCAAAGTTAATTAATTTTTTCTCTGACTCCGATAAACTTGAAGGCACAAAATCATACAAGACATGGAAACGTCTCATTGAAAGTACTCTCATTTACAATGAACTTTGGTGTGATATATGTAATGAAGATACTAAGCCAAATAATCCTACAGATGTAGATACATTAGCAAAATTGGAAGTTAAAAATGCCAAAGTTTTAGCACTCATTAAATCTTTAGTTAATGATGAGATGTATGTTCACATTGAAAATACTACTGATCCATGGTCTACTTTGAAATTTTTTAAAGATTTATTTGATACCCAGCCTGAGTCAAAGAAAGTTGATCTTCAATTAAAGTTGCTCCAACATAAATTGACTGAAGGAGGTGATGTACATGAATATATTTCCAGACTTAAGAACATTAAGCAGGAAATACTAAATGTTGGTTTTCAAGCAGTAGATGATAGTTTCATGACCACAATTTTAATTGTTGGATTTCCTTCTTCCTATACACATTTTTTGGAAACTTTACAAGTAAATGGAAATTTAGACAAGCTTATGTTTGATGAGCTAAGTGAAATGTTATCTCAACACAACAAAACTTTTGGAAAGAAAAAGCAAGTTGGGGAAGATGTTTTTTTCACAAAAGCCAACACAAGTAAATATTCAAGTGATGGTTCTAGAAGCAGAGGAAGAGGACATTTTGTACAAGGTCATGGTCAAAGCCAAAGTAGAGAAAAAAAAAGTTCAGACAGGAGCAATTTTCAAGGCAGAGGAAACAGTCAAGGCAGAGGGTATTTTCAAGGAAGAGGAAATAGTCAAGACAGAGGCTATTTTCAAGGCAACAGTCAAGGAAGAGGAAATAGTCAAGACAGAGGCTATTTTCAAGGCAACAGTCAAGGAAGAGGACAAACTCCACACAGAGGTCAAAGAAGAGGCAGAGGAAAGAATTTAGGCAGAGGAAGAGATTTCAATCAAATTGTTTGTAAAAGATGTAACAAAGTTGGTCATTATGCAGAAGAGTGTCGAACTTCCATTTATAAAACTTCCAAGTTTCATCAAAACACAACACAGTTTGCAAATTGTTGCGCCTCTTTCATCAGCTTAGTGAGAAAAATAGAGGTGCTTGCAAGCTCAGTTGGGTTTGTTGAGTAGGACAGCTGTAGGGAAAAGGGTTAGAAAAAGAAATATAAAACAACAACTAAGAATTAAACTAAGAAATAAAACAACAACTAAATTTATAAACATAGGGACATAAGGACAAAAGAAATAATGAGACCCATGTCACCAATGATAAGGATGATATTAGTGAAATAAAACATTGAGAAGCAAGGGGACTATGAGTCCCTTCTTCCTCCAAGGGAGGGCTCTTGGACCCCCACAAATAAGATCTTCTTACAACTTTGAAAAAGAAAATAAAAATGGTGAAAGAATTATTTGCTAATCCACTCAAGGGGTGAGATGGATTGCCCAAAGAAATGATGCAAGTATACTCTTGGCAAGGATAGAAGAGTCGTCAAGAGAATAATGGTAGCATAACTTTTCTATGAAATTCCTTGAAAAATGATGTGTATCCATGGCCTTTTTATAGCATTCCTTTGGGCTATTGTTCAACTAGTTTGTAGTGTGTAAAGAGGCTAATTAGGGCATTTCTAGGTCTTTGACCTGCCACCCAGTCGAATCCAATCCAGATTTGAGTGTCAAATCAACTTGGAAGCTGAACGAAAAGTGGGTGGGAGGCCGACCAGTCTCATAAATGCGTTGTTTCTTAGGTGAGCGAATTTTTGCAACAATAGTCACGCATCATGCGCATGTGCGCGAATATTGCATTTTTGTTTCGCGCATGCGCACGCGCGCCCAGTGTCTTCATAGCGCCCTTCAAGTTTTTCACTATTTGTATAGTTTTTGACCCTTTGTGAATGGTTTTGTGTTAATTCAGGTCCATGGATGACCTCATAATTGTTTGACGATGTTGAATTCTTGTAACCATTTGTGGACGAAATTTCAGTGATAACAGATGCCCCCTGATGGATGAGGTTAGGAGAATACGTTTAGCTGAAATCCATAAATGTTTCTTCTATTGAGAGTGTTGTTGTAAGAGAGAGAAATAGTGGGATCATCTAGAGAAATCCGTTGGAGGGAAAAAGGAACTGGTAGAACCCAACCTTCCATGAGGTGTGTAAAAAAAATAAACTGTGTACAAACGAGGTGGGCATGCCCCATGCTCATGTCATGTAACTCAAAAAAGATGAATGAATTGTTGATGTAGACAACTACAGTGCCCTCGGGGGTGGTCGAGATAAAGGCAGGAGACAATTCTATGGAGGAATATACTCTGAGTAGTAGGCAGTGACAGCTGTAAGAAGTATCACGAATTCTGTAGGCATTGATATCCCGACCAAATTCATAGGTCTTCGGAAAGTATAAGAACTAACTACAATAGTCGCAAAGTAAGACCCACCGTAACATGAGAAAGAGTTGATGTCAAATGTTATGGGGGTCAACGACAGTAGGGAGCAATTGTGGTTCTCCCTGTGCCGTTTGAGATCTCTCATTGGATGGGTAATGAGAATCAAGATATTGTAGCCCTTCTGGAAAACTATGTTGATGTCGACAAAAAAGGGGGACGCGACTCCCAGAAGCAAATGGCTTCGTGAAATCTACTAGGTGAGGTTAGGAAGTGGAGGAGGTACATTGGAGAAGTCAAGATGTAGGAAGAATCAAGACTGCCCTTGGTTGGAGTATATGTGAGATAAAAGTGGCTGCAACCCTTCAATGAGATCGAGTGTCGGGGGGACAACAAGACAAGGGATAAGTTGTGCCATAGGTGGGATGAAGTGAATAAGATCAGAGGGCAGAGGTAAGTGGCCTGTGGGGTACTCTGAAGATATGGACGATGTCGTCAAGGGTGGATGATAAGTAGTGCCCCAACCAAGGGTGACATGGGTTGCATTTTTCCAAAAAGGGAATAAGGTTGCCAAAGGTGACGACAAAAAGGTAATGTAACTACTAGAAACAAAGGCGTTTGTACAATAAATAAAGAATAATTTGGGAGAAGTGTACAAATACAGAAACGGGTGCCCCAATGTGAGATGGTTGGCCTGGGTAGGGCACAATTTGCTCGGAGAACTAGTGGAGGGTGGGGGCCCCATGGGTGGGTTTCTGTATGAGGTAGTTGAAATGAAGGGAAATTTGCAGATGGGCAAACTGATTGTGGATGAAATGGAGGGTTCATGATACTACGGAGGTGCAGTCAAAAATAGAACTGTGAAGAGATAAGATGGGAGTCCATTGGGAAAGATAGCAAAATGAGGAGAAGGAGTATGTGGTTGATTCACGACATGATGTAAGACTATCAGGACTCCCATCCCTAAAGGTTTTTGAAAAACAACATGAGTGTCAAAAGTGCAAAAGGGTGCTATGAATGGGACAACTCATGTGGGTAAGAGTGCTACCAGGTGATAGTACCGAAGGTGCAAATGGAGGTGTTGGTACTGCAGAGCTAGAAATAGGGATCCTAGAGGCAAATGTCAGAGGGTGTGACTAGAGATGTAAGTGAGATTAAGAGGGAATGACTACATGCCAATACTGATTATATACCTGAAGGGGTTGCGTTGATGTATGATGACCAAGTACCTGCACACATGAAAACCAAATACCTGATGTGAACAATATCTGAAGAGAATCAAACATATGAGCATGTATTTGATAATTTTGAATATGTGCATGTGTACTTGGTCAGGGTATGAAAAATGGCATCCCAGGGGATTAGGGTGAAAAGAGGCCCAGGGACTGTCATTATGTAGAGGATGGGATGCTTATCCCATGGCTAAAGACGGATCGAGAAATGGACACCCGGAGCTCCCGGAATGGTGAGTGGAAGTTTGGAAAAAAGGCCTATATATAGCTGTAGGGCCCACATTGCCACCTCATTTGTACTTGCTGCGATAGTGACTGGACGAGAAGTATTCAGAGGATATTGGGAGATTCTGGGAGGATGAGGCATCCGATCGAGGACTAGCGAGCTTCAGGTTAGTGATCTGATCATCCTGCATAGAATTAGGGTTTCATTTTTTGGGTAGGGGTTGTACGGAGGGCCATACAGGGGGTTTGATGAGTGTGGGCCCCCACGTGCGTAGGAGATCTGGAAGGAGGTGTGCACAAGTGTGCACCTGCCCACCGGATAGGCGTGCATGGGGGAACCTGTAAGGGGGAGAAGGGCGTGCACTATGAGCATGCCTGTAGGCTGCACAACTACGCATGTGTGCGCAGTTGTGTATTGGACAGGCGCGCTCTAAAGTGCACCTGTAATTTGAGCAGGCATGAACTCATGCACGCCTGTAGGATGGACAGGCACGTCTGAGTGTCCACCTATGTAGTGAATAGGTGCACATATGTGTGCACTTATGGAGTGAACAGGCACGCACGTGTGCGCGCCTGTGGGTTTAAACAACCGCACCTTGGAGGCAAGGTTGACGGGTGTAAAACATAGCTTTTTGATGTTGTTTATGGTCCATTTGGCTAAATTAGGACTGTTTTATGTGGTTGTAGGTGAGCATTGTGCACGATGATGGTTGGTTGGTGAGAGTGATATTGGTCCCAGCTGTGAGACGCCATGGCTATTGAGGATCTAGGTGTACGGGCGACTTTGGCAGCCTGTGGGCTGCTGAAGTTCTTTGAGTGCCCATTGATACAGGCGTAGGAGTATCTCCTACAGTTCCTTATCCGAATGTGGAGTCCATACCTGCATTGTTTCATAGTGCGGGGAGAGCAAATTGCCTTCACTACGGTGGAGGATGTGTATTTTTTGACTGGGCTCCCGTTTCCGGGAACGCCCCTACCAGCGGAGCCGGTGTTACCGATGGATGTGTCGCTAGCGACAATTGGCCGGAGGTACTGTTCGGGGGCGAAATTTATGTCTGGAACTATCATGAGAATTGGGGTGATGGATGCCCTAGTGCATCGTTGTATGGCAACGATGATTGTGAGAGTTTATGGGTCTCTGGCGACGCAGCGTATCAGTGGTGGTTAGTTGTGTGTGATGGAGAGAGTGTTGGATGGTGAGCACTTCACCTGGGGGCTCACGCTGCATGCCAGGATGGTAGGGCAGCTGGACCACTATCGGTCCATAGATACTGGAGAGTTTTCCTTCGGGTCCATCCTAGTGGCCTGGTTTTTGGAGAGGGTGCCTATGTTGCGCCTGAGGATTTTATTGGGTGTGCCTGGGGTGCGAGAGACGCGACTAAAGTGGTGATCGACTGTTTTTCTTCACCATGGTGGGGGCGAGGGTGGCCACTTCTTTACTAATGAGGTGACGCAAGTGTGGTGGTAGATGTCGCAGGTGATATTGTAGTTCCCCTATGTCGAGGTTGACTTCCAGGAGGATACGAACATGGTGCTACCTCCAGGGGAGGTGTTTGACCATCGAGGTATGTTGATGATTTTGATATATATGTTTTTTTGTTTGAGATAGCATGATATATATGTATGATATAGATGTTGATAATATCTATTGTTTGTTTGTATGTGCAGATGTGGCACCTCTCAGGCGTGAGGTGGAGTTGCGGAGAGCACCGAATCATCAGGAGCTGGAGAGACCGCCATAGGGAGGGTCGTGGATTGGAGAGAGATGGAGGTGTGAGGATGCTGTGGCGAGACCAGCTGATCCAGAGAGAGCAACGAGGAGACATTGGTTTGATGACCCTGGTGCTGGGCCATCACATGCACCTCTGGCGGATGCCAAAGTATATTTTGAGGACATACGTCGTTTCCTAGAGGCGGTGTTACAAGGCGTTACTGAGGGCATGTGGTATCGCATCTAGGATGAGGGCATCCTGGAGCAGTGTGTGGGGATTCCACCGCCATGGAGGGCCATGGTATGATGGGAAGAAATAGCTAGTGCTGCGATGACCAGATGACTACCTCCAGGGCAGGAGGGACCAGTAGGGGGTGGGAAACCACCGCCTAAGGGAGGGGCAGGCGGTGGTGCCCTAGAGGCACCTTGAGTGGTGCTCTATGTATTGAGATATTTTTTGTATATAGGCTGGTGAGCCCATTTTGTACCGAGGTCCTTCACTGGTCTGTGGATACTTGTATGTTTGTATGTAAACATTTGGATGGCACTGTGGACCTTTTATATATACATGAGTATACATTTTGAGATCTATGTGGTGTTTACATGTGTTTTGTGTTGATGATGTCTAATCTATATATGTTGTGACAGGTTGTTGATATGTTTATGTATGTGTAGAGGTAGCTTGATGTGATATATGACAGTCTAACACAATATTAGCTAGGTTATCTATAATTTGATTCAATTGTCTTGGAATATGTGTAAATGTAATGGAATCGTGGATCGTGGATGCAAAAGAGGCAAGGATCGTGGATGCAGTACACATTGTTGAGTTGGAAAAAGACTAGTTGAGAGTCGAGGAAGACGCTAAGGTGACGAATATGATGATGCTAGGCATCAACCAAGAGGCCGATGACGATAGTGTATTCGGCTTGGTTGTTGGTCACTAACCCGAAACATATGCCGCTTGAATGGAGCATTTCATGTGAGGGAGTGTAGAGAGCCCAAGCGGTCGAAGTGAGATTTTGTGTCCAATGGCTGGCACCGTTGGCATAACCAATGTGGTAGGTCGGTGGAGGAAGCATCTGTCAATAGCACAAATGATAGTTTAGACATGATGGATGGAAAAAATATTAAAAACACTATAAAATAAATAACCTAAAGTAGAATGACTACGTTTAAGCATAAAATTTCTTTAAGTATAACCCGTTGACGGGTTCTTTGAGAGAGAGGCCTTCGGGAGAGGCTAGGATGTATGCGCCTTTGGTGAGGTAATGTTGGATAATGTATGGGCCATGCCATAGTGACTCGAATTTTCCATGGCCAAAGGCATCATGAGCAATATCATAGGCAAGGACAAGTTTGCCTTCGTGAAATGAGAGAAGGTTGACATGTCGATCAAAGGTATCCTTTGACCATTTTTTAGCTGCCTCATTGTTCTGTAATGAAGATCAACGATCTTCATCCAGAGACTCTAAGTTTAGCAAGTGATGCTCCATTGGAGCAGTGTCAGGTAATAGCTCAATTGCGGTGCATAAGGTGGGAATTTCGCACTCGATGGGAAGAGTGGCCTCAAACCCATGGACTAGATGAAATGGTGTGAAACCAATAGTTGTTTTCACAGCCGTATGGTAAGCCCATAGTGCGGAAAATATCATATGATGCCAATTGGTGTTATATTTATTAACTGTGCACTGTAACATTGTCTTGAGGACCTTGTTAACTGCTTTGACCTGTCCGTTAGACTGAGGGTAATATGGTGAGGCAAACTCATGGGAGAATCCTAATCAATATGAGAGTTCGATGAAAATCTCATTCTCAAAGTGTTTCCCATGATCGAAAACAAGTTGGAGTGGTACTCCAAAGTGAGATATGACGTGGTTAAAGAAAAAATGCGTTGCGGTGTCAGTGGTGTTGTTGAAGGTGGGCATAGCTTCAACCCATTTGGTGAAGTAATCGACTGTGACAAAAATGTATTTGTGTCCATCGCTGGAGGAGGGATTACAAGTCATGAAGTCGATACCCCATTTACAGAAAGGGTCGACAGTGATGACTAGATGAAGAAGAGTAGGTGGTGCTCAAGCTTTGTTGGTGTAAAGCTGACATTCCTCGCATCGTTTCACGGCGTGAATGCAATCATGAAACAAGGTAGGCCAAAAGTAACCTGCTCGGATAATCTTTTGAGAAATGGATATTCTTGAAAGATGGCCCCCACATGCGCTGTTGTGGTAGTCATTCAAGACTCTATCAGCTTCGTTGATGGTCAGGCATTGACGAAGAATGGTGTCGACCCATCGCCAGTATAATATGTCTCCGATGAGGAGGTAGCGGGGGGCCTGGTGGCAAATACGACGATGATCATCTCGTGAAAGGTGGTTACTGAATTTTTGAGTTCATAGGTAGATGAGGAGGTCGTCATACCAAGGATCATCTGAAGTGATGTAAAAGAGGTGTTCGTCGGGAAAGTGAGTATTGACGGGGGTACTGGTGGTGTCAGAGGGGAGGGTCGTGACAAGTTCGGCGAGAACGAGGGCTTTCTTGCTCTTGGGTGTTGAGAATTCAAGATCGTACTCATGAAGGATAATGATCCATCGAGCAAATTTGTTGTTAATTTGTCGATGACTGAGCAAGTATTGCATCGGGTTGGAATCTGTGACAACCTTAGTTGTGTGAAGCAGAATGTAGTGACGCATTTTTTGGACTGCGAGGATCACTGCAAGAGCTAGTTTATCTTCGTGTTTATACTTCAAGGGTGGCCCTGAGAGGTTTTTACTAACGTAATAAATGAAATGCTCATGATTTTCATCGCCTAGATGAATGAGAACTCCTGCTACTGAAACAACTGATGCTGATACATAGAGGATATAGTCACGATTGTAGTCAGGTGCACTAATTAAAGGGGCGTTGGAGAGTGCCATTTTAAGATCGTCAAATGATTGTTGGGCATGTTCATCCTAGTGAAATGGGATGTCATGACATAGTAAGCAAAGGAAACCATGTGCATGAATGGTGTAGTCTGGGACAAATCATCGTAGAAAGTTAGCCTTGCCTTGTAGGCTCTGAAGTTGACGTAAATTTCAGGGAGGTGGAATTTCGGTGATAGCTTGGACTTTGAGGGGGTCCATGGTAATACTTCTTTGAGAAACGATGAATCTGAGGAGGCACCTCGCGGTGACGTAGAAAACGCACTTGAGAGGATTCAAGTGGATGTTTTACTGACGACACCTTTGGAATATGATTCGTAAATCATCAAGATGTTGGGTGTGTTTCTTGGATCGAGCTGTGAGGTCATCCAAGTATGTGAGGATGATATGAGCCATATCATGAAAGATGTATGTCATCGCCCATTGGAAAGTTGCACCAGCATTCTTTAAGCCAAAAGGCATGACATGATATGCAAAAGTACCCCAAGGGGTAGTGAATGCGGTTTTGTACTGATCGGCTGGGTGAATTTGAATTTGATTATAACTAGATAAACCATCCATGAAGGATAGAGCCTCATGGCCTGTGCAGTCATCGATAATTTGATCGATGAAAGGCATTGGAAAGATGTCTTTGGGACATGCGTGATTGAGATCACAAAAGTCCGTGCAGACACGGATAGTGCCCTATTTTTTGTTAACGGGTACAGGGTTGGAAAACCATGACGTATAGGCGATGGGGTAGATGAACCCGACAGTGCGTAATTTGTCAATTTTGGCTTTGATGGCCGCTACTTTGGATGGGTGTAGCGGTCGTTGTTTTTGATGAACTAGTGTAATGTCAGGCCAGGTGTCGATGCGATGTTCGACGATAGAGGGATCGAGGTTAGGAATCTGTGTGTATGACCAGGCAAAAATATCTCGATATTCCTAGAAGAGGGCTTTAAAGGTGGTGATTTCTTGAGGAGTGCAAGCAACTCTGATGGTGATTTCCTCGACGACGCCATTTTTTATGGAAATGTCGATTTTAATGGTCGAGGAAATGTTGGCCATGTTGCCTTCTTCAAAAGCATCAGGGGCAGGAATGGGGTTTTTGAACCAGTCGATAGGCCCTGATGGGATAATATCCTTGGTTTCGATCGCGTATATGGGGTGTTGGTTAGGAGGTGTAGAGGCTTCTTGTGGAAAGAAGAGTGTGTGGTGGTGTAGCAAATCCCATGGGTAGTTAGGGTTGTTTAACTCTTCAAGTATTTCCTCATCACAGTGGAAGTGATGCGAATACAAGGGGTCATGAAGAGTGATATCGGTAATTGTTGTTGTGTGGCTGCCCCCTGGTGATGAATAAGCAAGGGGAATGACACAAGGAGATGGTGATGGTTCACTCAACATAAACCAAATATTGAAGTACTGAGGAGTACCCATGGTAGTTGGGTGTAAAATTTCAGTAGGGAAATGAGCGGGAGAGTTGGGGGGATTGGGGGGTGAATCCTCAGATAAGTCATCCAAGAACCATGGAGGTGTTGGAAGGGCCTTGGGTTCAGGAGAAATGACATGAAGAATCTCTAGTGACGAGGTAAGGTCAGCTATCGACTCTGTGGGTCTGTGAAGTAGGGTCAATTGGTGTTTCCTGTATTCAATGATCATAGGACATTGGTATATAAAATGATCAAATGATTCACATAGAGAGCAAGGGCATCTCATACATTCATTGACTGAAGTTGTGACATAACGTATGTCAGTGATTGTTGTAGCTGGACTGGGTTCACTCTGGAAGCTTTGGTGTACTGCAACTAATGTCTGCTGAAAGCGTGGTAATGCTGGGCAATGGTGGGTATAATGGCCATATTCTGAACATATAGCGCAAGTGAATTTGGTTCGCAACCCTTTACTGCTTGAATGGGGGGTGGTAGAGACAGTACTGGCTATAGTGGCGAGTGTTGAGGGAGTTTGATTGAGTGGATCAAATTCTGTAATTATGGCATAGATGGGTAGTTGTTGGTTTGGTGTCCATCTTTCTCACATAGCGTGCAAGGGGGTTGGATGTGTGGAGGAAGTGGAGTTGTGGGCTCTTTATTATTTCTCCTGTCCCTAGCTATGGCAGGGGGGGTAGTGAGTGGGGGTGTAGAGGGTATGGTGGGAGTAAATATGGGAATCGTCATGGGGATTCCTTCCATTTGTGGGGGAAGGGATGGTCGAGGGACCATCTCTGGTGGATGTAAATACCAAACTGGAATTGCTAACACCATATTGGGGACGGTAAGCGTTGCGGCTACTTGGAAAGCTTCGATGCCCGATGGAGGGTAAAAGAAGGGGATTTGAGTGATGGCTTGGGGAACTATCTCCCATATTGGGATATGTCCTTGGGGAGAGGTGGAATCATGGATTGGTGGGGTCGACAAGTTCACAGGAGGCTCGTGAGGGGGAAGTTCTGCGACTAGTGGGACGTCAGATATGATAGAAGCCTCCCTAGGAGGAAGGGTATCCTCTATGGTAGTTCCGTTAGATGATATGATGCATACTTGATTGGAAGGATGAAGGAGTGGTGGTTCTCCATGGTAAGTTCCTAACAATGATGGGTCTTTGAAAATTTTGGGGCCCATCTCGACGAGTGGGTATGTGTCATGACTCGTGTGGATGAGAGGAAGAATGTTATCGATGTTGGCAGATGGGTTAGGCTCATAATGGGAGACTTGGTCAATGGTAATGATATTCCCATTGTGGGCGAACATCATTGTTAGAAAGACGAAAGAGGCAACTGCCTTCATAGCGTACATGTAGCTACGACTGAACAAGATATTGTAATCGAGTGGAGCGTCGATAACGTCAATGTCGATGAGAATAGTTTTGCCTTTGAGTTCTAAGGGGACATTTTGGAAGAGCCCTTCAGGAGACGATGGTCATCCATCATAAGCTCGTATGGTAATGACAGAGGGTATGAGTTTGAGGGAACCAAGTTTCTGCCATACAGATTTGGATATGATGCATGTAGATGCACCTTCATTGATTATACATCGATGAAATGTGATGTTTCATATTTTTATTGGGATTTGAAAAGTGATCAAGGTTGGAAGGCGAGGTTCTCCGCTATTGAGATCAAAGGTAATGAGTCGAGTATCTGTGGGGTCGACTGCCCCTAAGGCGGAAAGTAATGATTTTCACTGAGTGGGACAAGTTTGGAGGACTTCTAAGACTGACATGGCAGTCGGGGATTGTGCTAAGTTGTCAACCAAACTGTAATTATGAGTTTCCCTAGCCTATGAGTTGTGGACATTCCTGTGCAATAGGATGCGAGGGATACGAAGAGGTGGCTCTGTGTTAGGGCGAGGGATCACCAATGGGGGTCTCGTCGGTGCATGGGTTGTCTCTGGAGGGATGGGAGGAGACTCAGAGGGTGCATGATACTGACGATTATGTGTTTGTAGAAGGATTTCTTTCTCACTAGTGAGGAGGATCGTGCGATCTGCTGGATTGTTGGGGTTGAGGTACTGTCCCACCTGAGGTGGGGGAAGTTGTGCGTCCTGTTGGGTGTTTATCACACCTTGGTGTGTAATAGGATTTTGCAGCACGACCAGGGGGGGGGGGTTGTTGCACATATTATTGTGGTGCCTGCTGAGGGGTAGGCGGTGCTGGAGGATGGGGTAGACTGCCTGAGTCTTTCAACCATTTGAAATCAACGATTTGGGGGCAATGATGAGTGTAATGACCGAACTCACCGCAAAGGGCACAAGGGAAGTTGGTTTTAATAGTATTGTTATTTATCCCTTGACGCCTATTATTATTTCCCCCTTGGGGGTTCTGATTCCCTTGGTTCTAGTTGCCCCTAGTAGGTTGGTTCTGTTGGGGTTGATTCCCTCCTTGACCTGGGTTGTTGTTGTTCCTGTTTCATCCTTTCTTTTTGGCATTGTTCGACAGATGGGTCAGATTTTCTATATTCAGCTGTTCAAAATTTTGATATTGTTGAACGGGAGAGGGTTGAACAAAAATCACCCCAGCATGAGGATGTGGGGGAGCCATGGGTTGTGGGGGACCAGGAAATGGAAAGTATGGATTCTATGGAGCAAATGATCCGTAAGGTACATAGGAAGGCGTGGTGCTTCACTAGTACTATAAGTTGAGGTAGAGGGGGTACCAAAACTTGTTTGAATAGGTGGGTGTATGGGGGGTGTTGGTGGTGGCCCACTGATGGGTGGAGGCATAGAAACAAGGTATGGTTGTTGATAAGGGGGTGGGGGGTAATAAGAAGTGCCCCCATATGTTGGCAGGTATTGAGGTGTTCCATACATTGGTGGTTGTGGGGGTTGTGGACCATGGTGAGTGGTGTTACCAATCAATCCATCTGATAAGTGAGACATCCCAGGTTTGTCTTGGCCAAATGGCACAGGTTTTGGGAGATCAGGAAGTACAGTGTATAAGTACCTTGATTATGCATAGATAAGGTCATATTGTTGAGCCTTACTGATGGCTTCCTCTTCTTATTGAGGGAGGGTGGAAGCTACATCCTTACCGAGAAGAGAGACAAGTGATCTCAGAAACCAATCAAGACACTGTTGTTTGGTGGTTTCTGCTTTGCACAAACTACGTTGCCTACACCACTCATGAATGTGATCAGCGATATGTGTGGTTGAGGTTTTCTTGAAATTAGAGAGTAGTTCTAGACCATTGTCGTGGCGGATTGGTAATTGGAAGAAGGTCAAAAATGATTTGGCCAAGGATTCAAAGGTCACATGGAACCCTGATTTTTCATCTACATACCATTTGGCCGATGGGCCAGTGAGTGTACGTTGAAATAATCACAGTCTGATGGAATCATCCATGATGTTGTTGGAAGAGAACGATAGGTGAAAAGTCATGACATGGTTGGCAGGGTCATTGCCTACCTTTCCTTCAAACTTGGGTATGTCTGAACGTAGTTTGGTGGGCATTGCAGGCCATGTGGGGTCATGCAATATAGGATCATTAGTGAGTTTTCTTAGATCGAGTATGTTGAGAGAAGCCAAATATGGCATCTGTAGTGGGCGGGTAGGAATAGCTCCAGCCATGGTGTGAGTGTGTTGTGAACCTGACCCTCGAGGGGGGCTAGGTGGGTTGGTACTTTCCCCTTGAGAGGAAATTGGTCCTCCGCTTCCGTGTAAAGGAGAGCGAGTGGATGGTGGGGCTGGGGAAGTGGACATAAGTAATGTGGAACCAAGCAAAGTTGATCCTAAAACAGTAGCACTCACAGGAGTGTGTGAAGGTGGTGATGATGAGTGGGCAAGACCAGACACTCCCCCTAAGATAAGAGGGAGGTTTAGCAAGAGTCGGGAATGACGGGGATTATGTGGGTCCCCTATGATGTCTAACTAGCTGAGTGAATGTGTGCAAATGGCGGTGAGAGTAATAAAGAAACAAGAGCCTTTTGTTGCAAATTTTTGAACTTTACACAATATATATATCCAAATCAAAATGTAGTCATAAGTGCATCATACATAAAATGGTTTGAAAAAGAAGCATATATGTGGATAAGTGGGTTTTTTCCACATGGGGAATCAAAGAAAACAAATGCTCATGTCCTAGAAGACGTAACGTCTTTCCTCTCAAATAGCATTGGACCTTCCAATAGTACTCAACAGTGGGGTCTGAAGTCACCGGAAGAGAAACTAGTGAAGGATGAAATAATTGGTTATAATGAGGGGTAAAGGGGGCATATCCTAAAAGAGATGGTGATATTTCCCAATAGCCACACAAAATCCAATCAAGGTGCAATTGCAGCCCACAATTTCCACCTGGGTAGATGTCCTAAAATTGGGTCACTAGGTACCTCGGTCAAAGTGCAACATTTAGATTTTTGGCCTCAGAATTGGGTCATGGGCTAGATCCTGTCCAAGAGGTGGGTGCCTCAAGGGGGGATGCAAAGAACAACTGGACCTTAGCCTTCAACCCTTCATGGGTATCTCCCTGCCTTATGGTGTTAGGAACACTTGACTTGGAGGATTTTCAATTCCCTATTTGACAACTTCTATGGTTTTGACAATGTGAGAACTAGATAACGGGGAGTTATTTGGATGCCTATCCCCGAAATCCTACCTAGACTAAAAAAATTCTTTTGGCACCTCCTGTGGAGGAAAACTTAGTGAGTTTTTAGAAAAAATTTAGATGTAGTTGTTTTGAGAGGTTGGGGATGTGAACCAACCTCGTTGAATTTAAATGGGAGTGGATAGTTTCGTCAAGAAAAGGGTGGGGTGTTTCAGAATCTATTTTGAGGAGACTTACTTTAACCTCCACATTTCAAGAAGAAGCTATGTGAGTGATAAGTGACTTTTGTGTGTGAATGAGTGAAAGTGTGCCAATTTTTAGTGAGTTAGGTGTCACCTTGTTGCATGTGGACTTCGCTTGGTCCTTACAAGTGCTGATTACCTAATTAACTAAGTGCCTTTGGTACAACCTTGCGTAATTCAAAAGTCCCTAGGAATCTAGCATGTGGACATGTGGGTCCATTACTATCCCTTTAACTCCCTATTGTGATGTAATCTAAGAAAATCTTTGAAACTATCCTAGATTGATCATGTGGGCATGTATGGGCCCATTACAAAACCTTTAAACTTCCCTAGTGATTTGATCTAAGAAAGAAAATTTCAACACTATCCTATCTTTGTAGCATGTGGGAATGTATGGGCCCGTTACAATATTAAGATGTGTTTGAAAAAATAAACTAAGAGGAGTCCCAAGAAGGGTTGTTGTCCTCTCCTCAAGGTTTTAATCTTCTTAAGGGAGATGAAATCGTTTCACAATCTTTTTTCTGATTCTCAAAGTCGTTTGAAGGCGCGAGAGAAGAGCATACTAAGCGATTGTTACCCAACTTCTAGTCCCAATGTAAGTTAAATGTGATTAAAAATTATTTTCAACTTATATTGTGAGTCAAAACAAGCCATCCATGTGGCGAAAACGAAAGCAAAAGAGGAAATTGATTTTAACCCCCTAAGTGACTATGTGTTTTAACTAACCCCTTTATATGATGAGGGGACTAAGTGTGGTGCAGCTTTAAAACATGCTTGAAATCATTTTTAAGAAGGATAATGGCCTTCCCCACATCTCAAAAAATTTACAATGTGAATTTTTGCACAGATGTGCGGGTCTCAGTGGAGACAGAGGCACACAGAGTGCATGTGCGTAGACAGAAAAGCATGAATGAGCGCACGTGCGCATAACAGAACTGTGACTTGAGTGCATGTGCACATGATGTGCGTCTGTGGGCCTAAAAATCCGTGCACAGGTGAAACGTGACCGTGAATGAAAATTTCGGATGGAATTCTCTCAATTCACCTTGGAATTGGATGATTGGCAGGTCGGATTAGGCCGGTTAATTCACCTGTAAGTTAAATAAACCAAAAAAAGAGCTAGAAAAACCCAAATGGGGTAGGAAATTGATACCTTTCCCCAGTGGAGTTGCCAATCTGTTGCGCCTCTTTCGTCACCTTAGTGAGAAAAATAGAGGTGCTTGCAAGCTCAGTTGGGTTTGCTCAGCAGGAAAGTTGTAAGGAAAAGGGTTAGAAAAAGAAATATAAAACAACAACTAAGAATTAAACTAAGAAATAAAACAACAACTAAATTTATAAACATAGGGACATAAGGACAAAAGAAACAATGAGACCCATGTCACCAATGATAAGGATGATATTAGTGAAAGAAAACACCGAGAATCAAGGGGACTATGAGTCCCTTCTTCCTCCAAGGGAGGGCTCTTGGACCCCCCCAAATAAGCTCTTCTTACAACTTTGAAAAAGAAAATGAAAATGGTGAAGGAATTCTCTGCTAATCCACTCAAGGGGTGAGATGGATTTCCCAAAGCAATGATGCAAGTATACTCTTGGCAAGGATAGAAGAGTCCTCAAGAGAATAATGGCAGCATAACTTTTCTATGAAATTCCTTGAGAAATGAAGTGTATCCATGGCCTTTTTATAACATTCCTTTGGGTTATTGTTCAACTAGTTTGTAGTGTGTAAAGAGGCTAATTAGGTCATTTCTAGGTCTTTGACCAGCCACCCAGTCGAATCCAGTCCAGATTTGAGTGTCAAATCAACTTGGAAGATGAACCAGAAGTGGGTGGGAGGTCGACCACTCTCATAAATGTGTCGTTTCTCAGGTGCATATCTTTTTGCGACAACAGTCGCGCATCATGTGCATGTGCATGAATCTTGCGTTTATGTTTTGTGCATGTGTGCGCGTGCCCAATGTCTTCATAGCGCCCTTCAATTTTTTCACTATTTGTATAGTTTTTGACCCTTTGTGAATTCTTTCATGTTAATTCAGGTCCATGGATGACCTCATAACTATTTGACGATGCTGAATTCTTGTAACCATTTGCAGACGAAATTTCAGTGATAACACAAATGATCGATATGATGATGGTTCAGGATATGCCTTTACCTCATCTTTAGCATTACAGATTTCAACCAATTTTCAAAGTGATTATGAAGATGCTTGGATTCTAGATTCAAGAGAATCTCAACACATGACTTTCAGACGTGACTTGTTTTGGAATTTTCAAGAATGCCATCTTAGTTCTGTCTTTCTTGCAAATAATACCAAACATACTCCTTATGGAAAAGGTGTAGTTAATGTTTATTTACCTGATATTGGAGAACAAATGATTTCAAATGTATGGTATGTACCCACCTTTAAAAATAATTTGTTGTCTTTAGTCATGATTCAACAAGAAGGACATCAGGTGATTATGGAATATGTCTTAGTTAAGATTAATTCAGTCAAACAGAGTATGAAAATAATGATGATAGTTTATGAAGATGGAAAAATTTTAAGTATGAAAGGGATAGTTATTCCAAGGCATTCAGACTTTGCAGGAGTAGTAAGTACAGGTATTTCACCTATAAGATTGTGGCATGTGAGATATGGACATCTCAATTTTGAAAGTCTCTCTCAATTGCAAAAACAAGGGATGGTTAAGGGACTTCCAACTTTCAAAAAGGAAAATTCAAAATGTGAAGGATGCATTTATGGAAAACAAAGTCGATAGAGTTTTCCAATAGGTTCATGGCGTGCAAATAGGCGGTTGCAACTAGTTCACAGTGATGTTTGTGGACCACTCGAAACTTCTTTAGGTGGTTGCAAATTTTTTTTACTCTTTATTGATGGTTTTAGTAGAATAACTTGGGTTTACTTCTTGAAGAAAAAGTCGGAAGCATTTGAAAATTTTAAGATTTTTTGTCAACTTGTTGAAAACGAAGTTGAATAAAAGATAGGCACTCTCAGGACAGATAATGGAGGGGAATTCACTTCTAATGAATTCAAAAATTATTGCATAGACAATGGGATAAGAAGACATCTTGAAAATTTCTACACTCCTCAAAAAAATGGAGTCGTATAAAGAATGAATTGCACCTTGTTAGGAATGGCGAGATCCATGTTAAGCTTTAAAAAGTTAAGTTCTACATATTGGGCAGAAGCAATCCATGCAACTATCTATTTAAGGAACATATATCCAACTGCTTCTTTGGATAGAATCACACCTTATGAATCATGGTTTGGTTTCAAACCTCGAGTTAAACATCTCTGATTTTTTGGATCAGTATGTTATGCCTTAGTTCCGAAAGAAAAATGAACTAAGCTTGACTCAAGAAGCTTGAAATGCATAATGATTGGGTATTGTGATGAGAAGAAAGGGTATTGAATTTTGTCCCATGGAAAATTTATTGTGAGAAGGGATGTAGTTTTTGATGAAACTGAAAGTAAGAGTCCTGAAGAAATAGAAAGTCTTCTTCAATAGTTAGAAACTAAAGAAAATCAAAGAAAAGAAAAAATGCAAAGTCAATCAAACTCACCTAATTGGTATGAACTTGATTTTCCTTCATTTGAAGATGATACATCCAGTCCATTTACTTCGACAACATCATCTGGGTCTTCTAGTTGTTCATCAGATTCTCCTAGCAGTGGTAGCCCATTTGAAAATGATTCCCCACGTCCAGAATCTTCAACTGATCGACAAACATCAGTTTACATTAATCCAATTTACAATAATGGAAATTTAGATCCCCAAACAAGTGAACATCAACTACCTAAATGGGCAGTTCAAATTTTGAAAGATGTAAGGACTGATGATCAAAATAAAACAAGAACCAAGGGATCACACAACAGTGAAGGGAGTTTTTCCTTGGTAGAAAATGATTTTACTGAACCTTCCACATACAAAGAAGAAGTAAAACATAAAGAATGACAATAGGCTATGGTTGATGAGTATCAAGCAGTAATTTATAACAACACTTGGAAACTTTTTGATTGTCCTATAGGTGTTAAACCCATCGAATGCAAATGGGTTTACAGAATTAAATATAACCAACATGACGAAATTGACAAGTATAAAGCACGACTTGTGGCTAAAGGTTTTGTGTAGAAGGAAGGCATTGATTATGCGGAAATTTTTTCTCCTATAGCTAAATGGAATACCATCCAATTAACACTTGCATTGGACACTCAGAAAGGTTGGAAAATTCATCAAATGGATGTCAAAAGTTGTTTTCTCAATGGAGACTTACAAGAAGATGTATATATGCAACAACCACCAGATTTTGAAATTGCAGGGCAGGAACATAAAGTATGCAAATTAATCAAGGCTTTATATGGGTTAAAGAAAGCTCCCCGAGCTTGGTATACCAAAATGAATGAATACCTTAGGAAAGTTGGTTTTCAATGAAGAGAATCTGATGATACTTTGTATATCTGTCAACAGGGTCCATATCTGGTGATTCTTGTTATGTATGTAGATGATTTGATTAGTATGGGGAACAATGATGATCATATTGCGCAGGTGAAAAAGGAGTTACATGTAGGTTTTAAGATGATAGATTTGGGACTCCTTCACTACTATCTTGGAATTGAAGTATTTCAACTTCCACATCATATTTTCATTTCTCAGTGTAAGTATGCAGTAGAAATTCTTCAGCGATTTGAAATGCAAGAATGCAAACCCTCTCTTACCCTTATGGAACAAAACTTGAAACTTTCAAAATTTGAAGGGGGGGGAATGGTAGACAACACTATTTATAGGCAGTTGATTGGTATCTTGATTTATTTGACAAACACTCGACTAGATCTATCTTATGCAGTCAGTATGATTTCCTTCTTTATGCAACATCCATGGGATAGTCACTGGAATGTAGCCAAAAGAGTTCTTCGATATATCCAAGGAACAAAATATTTTGTTCTTATTTACAAAAAGACTAAAAATTTTGTACTTGGTGGATTTTTAGATGTCGACTTTGCTGGAAGTATTGATGATCGAGCATCAACATCAGGTTATTTAATGAACATGGGTTTAACAGCAGTGTCTTGGAATTGTAAGAAACAAGATACAATGGCCACTTCTACAACATAAGCAGAATACATCTCAGCATGGGAAGCAACATGTGAAGTTGTTTGGTTACACAGAGTTTTGCAAGACTTGAGCATTTCTCAAATAGAAGCTACATCATTATTCATCGATAGCCATTCAACCATTAAGCTTGCCAAGAATCCAGTTTTTCATTAAAAGACAAATAATGTGGACACCAAGTATCATCATATTAGATCAATCATTTCAAAGGATGTCATCAAACCAATTTATTGTCCTTCAGAAGATCAGATCTCCAACATTTTCATGAAACCTCTTGGCAGAATAAAATTTACTAAGTTCAGGGATGAACTTGGTATCTTTTGTAATGTATCTTTGGATCATAGGGAGGAATGTTAGATAATCCAAAATAAAAATATCATAGTTTAATAAATTAGAATAAAATGATTATTAATTTAGGATATTAAATTAATAATCTAGAATATTTTGGAGACATTTAGAAATAAAGTATTGTTGTAAAAGATATGACTCTAGAAAGGTATCATATCTTAGGCTTTAAATTAGGAGTATAGTTAGAATATTGTTAAGATATCATTTATTGTAAATGGACACTTGCTTATTTAATAAGTGATCCATAACTAGAGTTTGTTAGGACATTTAGCTTATATATAGCTCATTGCAAGAGTGTTGTGTAGTTCGGGTGTAAACTCTTGCAAATTCTCATATCTAACTTATTTTCCTATTTAATAAAAGTGTGTGTCTAAGGACACTTGTGCCATTATGGTGTAAGTGGAGCCTCCTAATATTACAGATTATACAATGTATTTCTCCACTCCCTTAGTGAGACACATATATTGATTTAATAGCCTTGGAGAATTTTACACACAAAATCCTATTCCAAGGCTCTAAATCCTAAGCTAGTTTGTGCACCCTAGAAAGATAAAATCGTTACTAATCAATTTTAAATTATAGCATTACTTTTAATGATCGTTCTTACTCAAAAAGGTGTGGTCGTGAAACTAGTGATGTTATGACTTAGAAAGTAAAATAAATGAATATGAAAACAATGCAAAGTCCTAACTTCAATAAATAAATGATATGATTTTCAGAATGCAATTCTCAATTCAATTCTGCAATTCTAAATAAAAATGAAATCTTTCTTTACATGCACCAAGATTAATGATAAAGACTCAAAAGATCAAAATGCCAATCAATGTAAAATACCTACTATTTTTGTATTTTCAATATAAGAGAATGAAAATGCAAGGAATCAACAACAACTCGATATAAAAACTCTACTGTATGTAAACAGAGAAAAACCAAGTAGGATATCAAGGAGAAAAACACCCATCCCAAGATGTAAGGACAATCAAATGAAAAAGATGATGAGAAAGGCACCACCCAAAAATTCAACAAAATAAAGGTTTCATGTCATTCCACAGACACTTAACAATCACCATAGAGACCCAAGAAGACTCAACAATCATCAAAACCTACCCAAAAACCATAAAACCCAACAACCAAGCAAAAAAGGTGATGTATGCAACTGTTCAAGGGAAAAGTGCGTATGTACGCATCTTGCAAAAGGACAACATGCATATGTACGCGACTGTCAAGAAAAAACCCACTTATATGTGTCAAAATACAGGCAGGCTAGGGAGAAGGCTAAGAAAATCAGACTCAAAGTGAAAAAAGGTTTTCAAGAAATAATACGACAATAAAATCAATATAAACGAGATAAATCTAAGGAGAAAAACACTCCAAACCCTGAAAAACAAACTTTATCGCTAGTATGGTCGCTAATTCTGTTATGAGGAAAATCTGTCTATGGCTAGGGGTAAACCACAACAGACAAAAATGACTGCAGAAATCAATTGTAATATCAAGTATTCTATATAAACAAATATTCTAGAAATACAAGATAAAATGTCTACCTCGTCCAGACATTTGATGAAGTCCACAGTTGAGCACTTGACCCAAAGCGATACACTTGCAACTAGTCCTCAAAAACCAAGAAATGTAAGCATATGGTGATAATATATAATGTTGTCACATTCAATATCATAATCCATCAACATTCATAACAAATACACCCATGGGATAACCATTCAAATATTCGTAAGATATTAATTGGACGAGAAAAGAGTATTTCTATAAGAATGTAACCAACATAAGTGAATGAATTACAAACTTTCATGTCGGCACAGTTCGGAACCGAGAAACTAAGTTCCTTCTAGATGGGCCTCCACCAAAGGAAATATCATATAAGAGAGACAATGACGTACTCAATCAATAAGGGAAGATCTTGGGGGTTGAACAATTTGTTTAGACTTAAAGGACAAAGGGATGCAGACACAATGTGAAGTGAATAATTTCTCCAGAGTAAATTTGATCTCAAAGTTGAATTCTTCTCCCCTTTTCCATAGCTCTGATTTAGCCCATTTGTAGTCTTCAAGTGGAAATTAAGGGACGATTCAGAACGTTTCTAGTATGTAATATTCCCAACCAAATATGACATAAGAAAATTAGATCTAACTGGTTGAGAACTTTCACCAAACACTTTGCGTGTTTTCTCAAAGTTCTTGGGTAAATCGACTCTCTTGTTTTCCCAACTCTCAAGGAAGATTATTGATGTGTTTATAATGTCAATGGGATGAATTCCAACCTCCTTAGAATCCCCAAAGTGTCTTTTGTTATGATTATTTTTTTGATGTTATGTATATGACAATCTTCTCATTGAGGCATTATGTCAAACAGATTGCATCCATGGTTGTAGCTTGCATTTCCATCCATGTTTTTGATTTTAATATTATATAAAACAACATGAAATCATATGGAACATAGACTAGAGTAATCATAAGAGTAAATGCAAGAAATACACAACAAAAGAACAAATACTTCAACACAATCCTTGCTTGTTTATTTATTATTAATGCATGTCCAATGGTAGTAATTTTCATATCTGATATAAATAATACAACAACCACTTTATTGGCCTATAATTTCTCCAAAAGGCAAGGAAATAGTGTCAATGATCCTCCTTTTCGATCCCCTAATGATGGTTTCCCAAAAGAGAAGTCATATCATGAAAAATCCACAAATTCCATACCCACAAATGTGCCTTCCTTGTTGCTTACGCCCTACAAATATGCACAACAAATGTAATGTAAAATCTTCATGAAATGGTTGAAACTTGTAGATATGATTATGGCTAACTCATATGTGAATATCCTCTTGTTGTATATGAAAAATATGCTCACAAATCATTGGATCTCCAATCCCCAATATGCCTTCCTTCATGAAATTCACCCCACGGATAGAAGAAATGAATGGCTTGATGAATACCCTTAAACATGGTTGTAATAAGGCACTATGGTGATGGATAGAAACCATGGAGTGATATCTATTGAGAATCTGATCACCTCTGTGCAAATTGAACCACTCTCTCAAGATGGGTGTGCACTAGCATTGCATAAACCCTCCAATAATATGTCTGCCTCCACAAAGGCTCCTAGAACTGAATAGATCTGATGTAGAATGGTGAGGGAGAAATATTTCACCTCCATAACCGATATTGGACCAGGTTGGGTGGGATATTTCACCACCTATCTGATCTCTAGGGTTTGTTAAGTCAAAACCCTCAAAATCCCCAAGTGCATGGGCTCACTAGCAAGAAGCCAGATCTCAAACTAATAATCAACATAATGGGAGAATAGAGGCCTCTATATATCTTTTATCCTCCCTGCTCACCTTGTCTCTCCAAGTGACTTTTACTTTATTTAATTATTAATTAAACCAATTTAATTAATTAATTAACCATTTTACCTCTAAAAAGTGGTTTATCCCTCCTTGTGGCTTATGTGGCCACTCAAAGTCACTTCTCATCATCCTATATTGTAGTGTTATTCCTATCGATTCCAATGAGATATTACACTAAGAGGTTCCTCCAAGTATTATTCCCAATATGACCTCCTTAGTGAATTTAATTAACATATAGCCCAAAATAACTCAAAATTACCGAAATCGTCGGAATGCAATGAAACCAAAGCCAAGTTGTGCAGAATGGATCATGATGATGAAATAAGATGAGTGATGCAAGTCAGGCCCAATAAAACCCCTTAATATCTATTGTACTCACTATCACCCTCGTTTGGCTACTCTGGTCAGCATAACGCTCAGTAATATAATTATGTCCTAAAGTGGGGACATTACAGTCCTCCTTGCTAAAAAAATGCTTGCCCTCAAGCAATAACTAGGTCAATCCACATATAATATTGGGGTCCCATGTCCACCTATGGGACACAAAGTAGGTTCCATCCAAAGATAAACTATCATGCACTCTACCCCCTAGATCCCATATCAAGACACGAACTGCAATACCCTGTGAGGCATAATCCTGTAACATATCAACACCATGAGTCTCCTGCAAATGAAACATGGCCTCAACCTAGAATGAGTCTATCCTCCAAGTCCATACCAATACCAACATGGTCTCTACCAACTGAACATGCTTCTTCCATAGTGAGGTAATACAAGACCTTAATGAATCACCCTCAAGTGACGTGCTCCCCTCAATATTGAAGCTCAATGGAAAGTCAAAGTGACCTTTCCATGTAAATATCCACTCGCCTCTGTCAGTCGATGAGATGCTCAACCTTGCAATCCATAGGACCCATGCTATTCTCTTCCTAGTATTACCACGCTGACTTTGAACTACTATGATCATGACTATCTACTCAAAGTATACATATTGGATCCCCCACTATTGGGTCCTCATGTTGAAATACCTATGAAAATTGAACGTGATGTCAAGAAGTTGCACCTGTAAAAGTATCTATGTGGAAGTAACATCTGCCCAACCATATCCATACTCGATCATGAATATCAATAGGGAGAACACATCTTGCCCCATAGGAAAATCCCCTGCAAGACATCTCAAAGCCATCCAAGATTGAAGTATGTTGCTCTCTGGCACAACCTAGGCCATCATAATATAAAACACCCTACTAACCAAATGGAATCTTAGATCCCATGTCCCCTACCCCTATATATCGCCCCCTGCACTACTTTCAATGATGAAAGTATCATAAAAGGATAACAAACATATATGCAAACAACTGTAGGAATAGAAAGTGTCATATACTTTTGTCAATCCCAAGGATTTGACAAAAATCACATCCACCGATACGCATGATAAATATTCGCATGTGGTCATCACTGAACCCCAACCACCAGGTACAACCGGAGGTAACTCAACAAAGTGTTGGTCAATCACTCTCCACCCATAATCACTCCTATAGTTTTTTCTACTAAGAGGAATCTCCATGCTCCACTAAGTGTGTCTCCTCCTTGCAATCCAATGCGTCCACTTGAATCTCACTATACATCTTTCTCATCACCATATTTTTAAGGTGTACTATCGGATCATCCTCTATGTGGATATCAACCAATCTTGGAACACAAATGAAAGTGTCCTCATAACTTTCCCTGGATCTGGAATCCTCATGTGTATGTGTATGATTGATTGTCTCAGAACTATCCATGAATGGTGGCCCCCATGACACCTGAACATCCTCTAGTAATGTAACTGAGGAACATATATGAATCTATGTCGAGATAGATATGGTGTATCTCTAACCAATCTCCTCAATGAGCTCCTCCAATATAGACTCTGACTCTTGAAGGGCTATCCGTGTGCCTTTCAAGAATCCTCATGTGCTCACCAACTCATGAGTAAGTCGGTCCACCTCCAAATCCTACTCCATCAACGCCTTGTGATACATCTCACCAAACTCCAATATATAATATTTGTCCATAAAAAACTATTGCTAGTCGACCCTCGTCATGGTCACTCTCTCCAGGAGAGTATGAAAGTCATCTATGGCAAGTCCCCCATCTAAGATATCATGTGCCATCGATTCCCTCCAACAATAATCTTCTACCAATGCATGTGTTTCCTCAATGCATCTAGTGGTTTCCATGATCATGTCCTCACTGACTCTCAACTTTCCTGCCAAGTTTCATGACTCATGATCACAATCCTACTGAGGTGCTACCTCAGGCCACTCACTTCTAGTGTCACCCATGGAATCCACAACAACACTCTTTGCAAAAGGTAAGTTACTAAACTTCCCACTGTTCATTGTGCTATTGGGTCCTCATGTATGCCACTGCACACCATCACCAACTTCTACCCCCATCTGAATCACATTGTATCTTGTATGGGAAGTTGTATCCTCCTATTCACTCACCCTAACACTAACATCTACACCTGGATCCCATACAGATGTGTACCAACACATGCTATGATCATCTCGACCAATAAGGAGTGCATCCTCATCGTTGCACACTGGTCCTGGAAGTAAGTGTCCCACAAAACTGTCAATTTCCACAGCCTTATCAAACAATGGAGTCTCCAAAAGAGGTGACTCAATCTCCTCCTATTGATAGTTATGTGTAAGATATATTGTCTCCAAGTCATGTCTCTCCTCCTGGGTCTACAGATCCAAATGCCCATGATGTACAATCCTCACACAAGTCTCCTCCACCATATCATCAATGCCACCAATATCCTCATGTGTCGTGGCTATCATAGGTGTCTAAAAAAGATGAAAAATGTGTCACGATCATCATAGAAATATCATTCTCCTCCATGCATGACTCCCTAAAATCCATGTCTACACCCAAGGGTAGGTCATCCGACCTCCTAATACAATCATATCTCAGTGTTAATAGATGTGAATCCTCACACATGTCACCAATCTATTGAAGTGTTGAATCCTCAAAATTACCTGATGTGGAAGATAGAGAACATGTGTTATCATCATGTCCATCTAATTGTCCCTCAAATGCACAAGATTCACTAGCATCACTGAAATTCTCTAAATAGGAATCTATCATTGCATCCTCATACATCTCCTCATCCTCATTTTCATAGTGCACCGCAACAATGTGCACCTTCCCTTTACCCCTGCATTTGTGGTCTGGCTCCCAAGGCTCTTTGCAACTGTAGCAAAGTTCCCTGCTCTTAATGTGTGTAGGGTCAATCTGTGCTTCCTTCCATCTAGTTGCTCTGGCTTTGTTTTCCTCTTCTATGCCAACCAAATGTGTGACCTCATCTTTTCGCCACCTATGATTTTTTATGGATACCAACTATTGGAATGTTACTTGATCCCTAAAACTCTCACTAAGTGCGTAATATTCTCTTTCACAATATACAATCTCTCTAGAAAAGTCCAACATTTCCATCTTTCCTTATGGAAGATCCCTTAGGCTGGTAGGAATCTAGGCTTTGTATACATGCGCTAATCCCCATTGGCTAGGAGGATCAATGATCTGATACCATTGTAATATTCCCAACCAAATGTGACATAAAAAAATCAGATCTAACTGGTTGAGAACTTTCGTCAAACACTTTGCGTGTTTGCTCAAAGTTCTTGGGAAAATCGACTCTCCTGTTGTCCCAACTCTCAAGGAATATTACTGATGTGTTTAGAAGGTCAATGGGATGAGTTCCAACCTCCTTAGAACCCCCAAAGTGTCTATTGTTAAGATTATTTGTTTGTTGTTATGTATATGACAATTTTCTCATTGAGGAATTATGTCAAACAGATTGCATGCATGGCTGTAGCTTGCATTTTCATCCATGTTTTTGAGTTTAATCTTGTATAAAACAAAATGAAATCATATGGAACATAGACTATAGTAAGCATAAGAGTAAATGCAATCAATACACAAAAAAAGAGCAAATACCTCCACACAATCATTGCTTGTTTATGTATTATTAATGGTTGTTCAATGGTAGTAATTTCCAGATCTGATATAAGTAATACAACAACCACTTTATTGTCTTATAATGTCTCCAAAAGGCAAGGAAATAGTTTCAATTATCCTCCTTTTCGATCCCCTAATGATGGTTTCCCAAAACAGAAGTTATATCATGAAAAATCCACAAATTCTATACCCATAAATGTGCCTTCCTTGTTGCTTACGGCATGCTGAAATATGCACAACAAATCTGATGTAAAATCTTCATGAAATGGTTGCAACTTGTAGATATTATGATGGATAAATAATATGTTAATATCCCCTGGATGTAGATGGAAAATATTCTCACAAATCACTGGATCTCCAATCCCCAATACGCCTTGCTTCATGAAATTTTCCCCACTGGTAGAAGAAATGATGGCCTGATGAATACCCTCAAACATGGTTGTAATAATGCACTATGGTGATGGATAGAAACCCTAGAGTGATAGCTACTAAGAATTTGATCATCTCTATGCGAATCAAACCACTCTCTCAAGATGGGTGCGCCCTAGCTCCACAAAACCCTCCAATAATACGTCTTCCTCCACAAAGACTCCTAGAACTGAATAGATCTAATGTAGAATGGTGAGGGAGGAATATTTCACCTCCATTACCAAGCTTGGACTATGTTGGGTGGGATATTTCACCACTGAGATTATCTCTAGGGTTTGTTAAGTCAAAACCCTCAAAACCTCCAAGTGCATGGGTTCACTAGCAAGAAGCTAGATCTCAAATTGATAATCAACATAATGGGAGAATAGAGGCCTCTATCTATTTTTTATCCTCCCTACTCACCTTGTCTCTCCAAGCATGGATGATTTTAGGGGATAAATTTCTCTCATGGGCTAATTTTCCATGTTTTTTCCCAAAAACAGATTCGCCATTATAAAAATGATTCGCCCAAATTCTATAGGATAAAATTATTTTACCTTAAAAATCGCCTAAATTTTATACAAACTATATAAAATCCTTATAAATTTGAATATTTTTACAAAAATATTGCCAAACATTTATAGTTGGCATATGAAGGATTAGTACGATTCACCAAGGTTTCTACATTTTAAAATAAATTGCCATCCTTAAAATCATCCCTGTCTCCAAGTGACTTTTACTTTATTTAATTATTAATTAATTAATTAAATCAATTTAATTAATTGATTAACCATTTTACCTCTAAAAAGTGGTTTATACCTCCTTGTGGCTTCTCTGAACACTGAAAGTTACTTCTCATCATCCTATCATGTAGTTTAATACCTCTCTATTCCAATGAGCTATTACAATAAGAGGTTCCTCCAAGTACTATGCTCAATATGACCTCGTTAGTGAATTTAATTAACATATAGCCCAAAATAACTAAAAATTATGGAAATCGTCGGAATGCAACGAAACCAAAGCCAAGTTGTGCGTAATGGATCATGATGATGAAAGAAGATGAGTGATGCAATTCGGGCCCAATAAAACCCCTCAATATATCCTATACTCACTATCACCTCTGTCTGGCTACTCTGGCCAGAATAACACTCAATAATATAATGATGTTCCAAAGTGTGGGCATTACACAGTATATGGAAGGCCAAGGATCATAGATCTTGTGACGTGACATGGAAACCCAACACCATTTTTTAATTTTGGGCACAAATCCTGATGTATGTGGGTTGTAGTGGTGTAACCTGCATATACACATGTTTTAATATAGGTAGGGCACGTATATGTGGAAAAATCATGTTTTTAGCTCTGGGATTTGCAAAAAGGGACTTACAGTCTGCATAGGGAAATGGAAAAAGGCCCTCTGTGCAAGTTTGCATAGGGTGAGGAAAATCTTTCTATAAGAATAATGATGCCTTTGACTATGTTGTAGGAGGAGTTCTCACTTAGCATGGTCATCCATGAGCATACCATAGTGAGACACTCTCAGATACCGTCCAGAAATAGCCCACCTATGATAAAAAAATGTATTCCATTGTGCAATCCTACCATCAATGGAAACATTATATTCTGGGAAAAGAGACAATCATCCACACTGATCACAAGCCTTTTCAATTCATATAGACATAGGGGAAGTTGCAGAATGACCGCCATCAAAAGCGGTCCACATACCTAAAATAGTTCCATCTCAACATCAAGTATAAAACAGGGAGCACAAATCATGCCATTGACTACCTCAATATCCCTCCCATTGCTCCACTCACCACAATACTCCATTCTTATGGGCATGAAGCATCTGAGTGGCCCCAACATTATCAACGTGACCCTGACTTCGCCACCACCTATCAACTCTTGGGTACATGAGATAATGTCACTGATTTTCACATCCATAATGGAATGTTATGCCATATAGGCCACCTATGTGTTCCCACATGAGAGCATGCAAATATGATTTGGGAGGCTCACTACAATCATATGGAAGGACATTTTGGCATGGAGAAAACTATGGTCGTTCTAGAGAAACATTTTTATTGGCCAAACTTCGACAAGACGTCATCTAGTATATTATATCTTGCAATGCATGTGCCATTTCCAAGCCATCCATAAATAAGAAAGGTTTATACACCCCTCTTCCTACTCTCGATAGGCCTTGGAAATCCATCTCGATGGATTACATGTATGGTCTTCCATCCACCAAGCACGACAATGATTATGTATTTGTGTTGGTTCATTGTTTTTCAAAGATGGCCATTATTACAGCCTGCAAGAAGAGAATCACAGCGGTAGATACTACCAAGCTCTTTTTTGAACGGGTGTGGGTCCATTTTGGGATACCACAAACTATCACCTCATATCGAGACAACAAGTTCCTCAAAACATTTTGGTCGAGTCTCTGGTCATTGTTGGACACCAAGCTCACTAAATCCACTACTTTCCACCCCCAAACCAAGGTCCTTAATCAGATGATTGTGCACATCATGCACATGTACAACTCTAGCATCTATGTACATGGGATGAGAGTCTTCTTTATGTTCAACACAACTACAACAGGGCTCTCCATAGCTCCACCAGCCATAGCCCATTTCAAGTGGGGTTTGGATTCCAATCCTTGGGTCCCATTGATGTTGTACTACATCTTGAAACCACACAGGGAGAATATTCCCATGTTCAGTTTGAGACCTATAAAGCCACTAGATTCATTGAGTGGATTCGACACATCTGCCAACAGGTCCATGATATTTTTCATAAATCCAATGCTAAGTACAAGAAGTTCCATGATCAACACTAGGTACCACACCATTTTCATGTGGGAGACAAGGTCTTAGTTACATTTGTAGAAAAATCACCTTACATAGACCCATCGAAAGCTACACCCACTTCATTATGGGCCTTACATTATCACCAAGGTTGTGGGTAGAAATTATTTTGAGATCAACACTCCACCCTTCCTTGGATTGCACCTAGTGTTCAATGTGGACCTCCTTCGGCCATATTTTCCACCATTACTGGACACTTCATAGATTGCAGAACAGTTGACACCAACAGAGCTTAACCTTGACTACATGGAACATGCATCCACAGATAAGATAGTGCACACACACGTCAAGGGAACTCATCAATAGAGGATCAATCTTTATAATGTTTTCAAGTCAACGCAACTCCTACACCAAGGCAAGTGCCTCACTCGGGGCCAAATTCAACAGAATTTTCCTCACCTGATGGGGGAAATCAATGCAATGGAGACCATTGTTTCCTAAGAAGGGAGGAATGATCCATATGGGTATTTGTGGCCACCCACCTATTCCAACTAGCTCCTATTGACAGTTTTTAGTTCAACACATTCTTCTGTAATTCTTTGTAATTGTGGGTTCTACACTTTTGAGGCTTTTTGAAGCCCTGGACAGATTCCAAGTGGAGATTGGTAGCCCCGCACCTAATCCAAATGGATTATTTTATCTTTCAACATTCAAACTATATAAAAAGTCATATTTTTATGGCATAATGTGTAGTTCTTGAAAATAACTTTCCAAAGGGCTATCATACACCTAAAACGGAGGTCATATGCAAAATTTATGACCCCAGGATGTTGAGTTACCAACTTACCCATCAGGGCCCACATAACTTTTGGAATTTCATCTCATAGGGTTAGGTTTTTGGATGTCTAGGTTTTTGTAATTCATGAGTAATGTTAAAAATGCCTCTAGAGCCTCATTGTAATCATTTTTCTCAGACGAATGCGTGTAGCAACCACATCTCTTCTCAGAGATAACTACCACCATTCGAGCAAGGCTTTTTTCAGTTCTATAGTTTTACAGTTTCAACCTATTTTATTTATTCAATAGAAGTTATTGTTCATTAGATATATGTTTTTGTTCTCAATATATCTGTGCTATTGTATTCAGTCTGTTATTCTATTTGTTTCGCTCATAAATCTAGATCAACATGGGTTAATTTGATTGTTTAATCAATATTGGAAGAGCCTTCAGGTAAAGTGGTTAAGTGGGTGAGGAATTGAATGAGAGAGTGGAAGGATGGAGGGAGGGAGGGGAGGAATAAGAAATAAGGGAGGCAAATTCAGATGTAGATTAAGGGATGAGAAGCGAGGGAGGAGGTCCATAGGTCTACATGGAGGAGTGAGGGGAGTGAAGAAATGGTTAAGTGTGGGATAGGGAGTGAGGGAAAAGAGAGGGGGGAGGGAATGTATATGTGTATTAATGATTTCATAGGTGAGGGAGGAGAGGAGATTAGTTCTATGGGTCTACATGAAGAGGAGGTAAGGGGTAATTAATGGAATAAGTGAAGGAGAGACAAAGTAAGGAGAGATCAGAAGTGTGGAGTAAAATAAGATGAAAAAATAAAATTGTATGGGAAGAGGGGAGTATGAGGAGAAGAGACGGAGGGATAAGCGAAAAAAAATAAAAAATTATGGAAAGGTATGAGGAAAGGAAAGAGGGTGTAGGGGAATTATAAAATAAAACTAAGTGTTAGGAAGATAAGAAATGAGAGGGAAGTTATGAAAGGAGAGGAATTCTTTAAAAAATTCTAAGTATGGAGAATATAGGAGAGGGAAAATGGGAGAGTGGGTAATTTTAAAAATATTCTAAGTGTGGAATGATGTGATCCAAGAGATGAATATGGTTCTGAAAAATTTGACATGGTTCCAAGAAAATGTGCATGGTTCCCAAAATGGAAATGATTATTGAAAATCTTATTTTCAATCAAATTAGTTGTGTTGCACATGGAAATCACAATTTTTTGGGTGGTTAGACATAAACCTAGATATCTTGAGCATATGAACTCGGATTTTGAATATGAAAAATGCATGGTGAAGTTGAGACTGATGGATACACAATGAAATTACAATAAACTAAAATTTCCTTATTCTTAAATGTAATTTTTGTTATTATCCCAAGGGCGGGAAATCTAGTTGATCAAATTTTTTGATCAACATGGATTTGCAGTATATGTGCTACTCTTAAATCAATAAGATATAATTATGAATGGGTAGAAAGAGGTATATATTCACAATTTTTTTAGTTTTTTTTAATTGGATAGTTATCAACTATGAAAACATATTATCAATATTCTCATTTTATGTCATGTGTAGATTCCATAGTCAAAGCACTTCAAGAACATCAGAATCAACAATCAAGTGAAAGGTAAAAATTGTACAAACATCGAAGGAAGTGTTATGATGCCCCAAACAAATATATAGGTATGATAATTGATGGCATGGACTAGAAAAAAACACTTCTACCACATTTTTTTTCCGTACACCAAAAAATTTATAAGAAGATAATTTAATTCAGTTTTACTTGGTTGGTTGTATGGTTTTTAAAGGAAAAATGTGTGCAAGGATTTACTTCACAGCTCCAAATATTCATAATGATGCAAATTTGACCATAATCGTAATTCATCATGTCCTCGCCCACTGGCCTGGGAATCTTCCTTAAGTTCTATATCTACAATTAGACAACAATAGTTGTGAAAATAAAAATCAAATTGTGTTTGGATATCTAAACATGCTTGTTCAATTGGGAATCTTTCAAAAGGTAAAATTTGGTTTCTTTCTTGTTGGAAAAACTCATGATCATATTGATCAAATGTTTAGTCATTTTTCAGTAACATTGAAGGGGAAAAATGTTGGAATCCTACCATCATTGATTGAATGTATTAAGAAATCATACATTTCAGAGTCTGTTTTTCACATATTAGAATAAATAGCTGACATGCGAAGATTTATGTAGGTATCGCATGGTGAAGAAAAATGTATTGATACGCTTAATGAAATTATCTTCCAACATTAATTTTGTATAAAAAGCGTTGATGGGAAAACACGTATATGGGGTAAGAAGTGTTCAACTACTACATAATGGGGGCCTTCATCAAGTTTAGAATTTTTGAAGTTCATTTTAAATCGTCCAATATTTGCATCAAAGTTATTGTTATTACAATCAGTTGTTGAAATCCATAATGCATATAGTGTAATAGAGATGTAGATTATTCTGAATGCTTGGAATAAATAAAAAAAGTAAATTAAAGATACATATGAGTACATTGATGTTGTTGATTCTATTTGGTGGGAGTCCTTTTTCAATGGTCAAAGTGACATAATTTCAAGCTCAACAAACAAAGATACATTTTTAAAGAATCCATTTCATCAGCCACAAAATATACCAAATGAATCTAAAGAAAGAAACATTGTTGAACAACAAGAATCTCAAGGTGCTATTGATTTTTTGAAATAAGAGGAAAGATAAATGTATATTGGTTCTAGAAGATCATGTTCATAGCATGAAGGCATGGAATGCCTTTACAGGGGTTTGGTACATGATATTAAAGAGGGTAGCCTGATTGTTGTATTAGAGACTAAAGATCTGCATGGTTATCCATTCTATATTACAAAGGTTATAAATATTGACAAAGAAAATGAAGATCTATAGCAATTGAAGTGCATTGGTATGCAACATATACACACTCATTCAATGGTGTGTACAAGCCAGATATGGTGGTTGAGAAACATGTCAGCAGAAAGAGAAAATAAAGGGTCAAAATACAACTCAGTGTCACACTGAAATATTAAAATTAGAGGATGTTGACATACTTTTTTATGACTTCAATTTGACAAAGAGAGAAACTCTCTACTCCAGGACAACAAAGATTATCAAGAGGTTGTTGCCACAATAAATAATTGCAATATGGGATTTGTTGGCACAAGGGAAGACCTGGGATTCAGTTCTAATAGTGCACCAACAAGCCCTAACTATTGTCCCTTTCGGCAACACCTTCGAAGTAGATGCAGTCTCACCCAAAGTAGCAATAGTGGGTTGGAGGACACAGGTGTCTACAACCAGAGGAAATGCAAGTGGAATCAAGGAAACTACACACGGAGATCAGATTATTTTTTCCAAGAATAAACCTACTTTTCACACTTATACATCAGATCCAACATACTAATGCATCATCAAAATAACAGAGTAAAAAACACTGTATCAATCACACACAACAACAGGATATACGTGGTTCACCCTCTCCCTAGGGCTATGTCCACAGAACTGTGCTTTGTAATATATTAGGTGAAATCTTACAGTTCTATCTGCACTCTTATCTTGTAGATCTCTCTCTTTATCTCTTCTCTCTATCTCCCTTCCCTATGCACCCAGTTGCATGATTTATCTTCGCACCCAGCTGAAGATCTTACAACACAGAATTATCTCTCAATAACAATAATCAATCATCATACGTAATCTCTCTTTGTCTCTCTCTTTTTCTAACCCATCCCAGATCCTCTTGACCTTTATTTATACATTAAAATAGCTCACTGACAGCCTTAGGCCAAATCCTAGGTGTCCAAAACCCTAGATACCAAAACCCTAGGTGTCTAAAACCCTAGGTCAACTTGACCCACGTTTCCATGGCTTTGCCAGCCTGTCTTTCCTTCCTTCCTAGCGAGGTTCTCCAAAGCATCTACCAGTGGATTTTTTCACTTGTTGAGTTGTCCACGATCCACCTTCCTTAATGATCTGTCTTCCTCGATCTCCTTGTATAACATCTTGCTCTCTCATACTTCGCTTCATCTTTTCTGCTTCTTTGGCCACTTTGACCTGATATCAGTCATCAAGTATTTCGCGTAGTTCGCATTTCACCTTTTCTTCCATAACATTCTCTTTCTTTCATAACCAAGGGCCAATAGGTTCCCAACACTCACATGTGACTCGTCCTGAGGCACTTTGATCTAAATCTTTTGTTGTACCTTGACTTTAGACTGTGCAGCACAGCCTCTGCTTCCTGCTCTGTTTCTCTTCCCTATGTGGAGACTGTCTTTCTTGTGTTTGGTACCCAGTCTCAAATGCACCTGGTACCTAGACCCTTCTCCTTCTATTTTTACTGAGAGTTGTGGGGCAGCTGCTTGTCATAGTATAATTTCAATCAGCTCCCATTCACCAATCCTTCCTTCCACTCCCTATTCAAAGTCTTAAGCTACACAACTCCTCCTTCTGTAACATAGGCAACCTCATATGGCCCTAGCCAAAGTTTTATGAACTTCCCTGGATGCTTAATGAGCTTGCTATCATATACCAATACCAGATCTCCTTGTTTAAATGCTTTCTTCTTGATATGTCTGTCATGGTAGGCCTTTTCTCGTTCCTTCTGAACCTGCTGATGAAATCTAGTAATAAATATGTCTTATTCTAGTTCGACTAATTGTGTGAGCCTCTCTTGAAAAACTCCACTGTCATCCATATCTGTAAAGGCTACAATTCTTAATCTAGGAACTAAATATTCCATGGGTACAACTGCTTCTAGTCCATAAACTAGCTTAAAGGGGGTTTGCATTGTCAGCTTCTTACAAGTAGTTCTATAGTCCCATAACATTGTTGGTACTCTCAGATCCCAATCATCTCTATTCACACTGCAAATCTTCGTCAGCGTTGTCTCCAAGATCTTATTGAATGCTTCAACCGTCCCATTCACTTACGGGTGGTAAGGGGTTCTCTTCTAATGATGAACTTCAAATTCCTGAGTTAGGGATTCAATAGTCTTATTAATAAAATGTGTGCCTTGATCACTCATTAGGGTCTTTGGGCATCCAAAATTGGTTATGATGTCATCAAATATGAAGTGTGCAGCTATAGTTGCACTACAGTCCTTTACTTATCTTGCCTCGGCCCATCAAGTTAAATACTTGTTGATGGGCGAAATTGACCGTCCGTCAACTGGGAGAGTGGAACCGGTCTGGGGTTGTCTAAATAACCCAAGCCGTTTGGAATGGACCACCCTGACGAGTTTAACGACTCCATTGGCCGCTCTAAGGTCTCCTATGAAAACCGAAGAGAAATGATCCGAGCTAAGAAATCCAACTAAAGGTGAATAGAACAAACTAAACTATAACTAAATACAAGAAACTAAGTAAAATAGAGGAAACTAGAAACTAATAAAGCAAACTAAACTAACTACACTAATCTACCCATAAACTACTAACTATTATATATACAAGATACTAATTATGATTATAATAACTCAAATCAACTATCTAATTATCAGCTACAATATTCCTTGTTCACAAATGTACACTATATACAACCTACAGATTTGATTAAAACCTGCAAAACTCATATGTATTCTTCCCTAAGACAACCAAGAATCTCTTTTTTGATTTTTATATTTTATGAAAAGGAAATACAAACTACTGAAATTAAACAATCTAATATATATTAACTGAACTTAAACAATGTAATATAAATCTAACTAAACTATCATTTATATTGAACTACTTAACATAAACAATAAATAAAAGACTAATTGACCTGGAAACGCTCCAAGTCTGCCCTGTGTAGGATGACTTCTT
>ML779705.1:326569-355398 GCA_009831015.1 Picea engelmannii | reverse complement strand
TTCTCAAATCAACCTTATAATATTACCAATGCATTTGTTGCATATCCAAATGTTTATATTTCAAAGTTTTTAGAACATTGCGACCAAAAATCTCATATAATCAATGAGTCAAGAGCTCATAGCAATAAGGATCAAAGCATATAAGACCAAAATCAATCATGACCTTTATAGAATCAAATGTAACCAGTAAATCTTCATGCTCAATGGCTTAGTAATCAAATAGATCCAAATGCACAATCAAGGTAAGAGTAGGCCAAAGGACATAAGTTTGAAAAAATCTTTTGCAGTCATGTGATAAACCAATGGTCAAGTGTCTTTCGGAAAAATCAATAAAAGACGACGACAGTCCAAACAATGAAAGAGGTGTTTTCACACTTTTAGTTGTGAAAACTGAATCGAAACCAAATTGCAATTGTCGCAAAAATGAAACAAATGTCTAGTAGCACAATGTGACGATGATTTGTCGTTAATGAGACAAGGGGTGTAGGTAGCTTTTTTAAGAGAAATTAAAAAAATGTATTGGCTGCCAACAATAATCTGTCGCAGTGATTATGTACCTTGCTCCTGTGCAATTTCCTGGTGGGATTATAGGTCCCATGAAGTCAATGTCCCATTCTCAAATTCTTGTAAGGTAAGGTAGGGTGTTAACAAAATTTCATCTCTTATGGAAGGTTTCCCAACTCTTTGGCATACATCATAGGCTCTGTGGTAATTCTTGGCATCTTTATGTAAAGTAGGCCACCAGAGGCCAGCTCTAAGAACCTTATGTATTGTTGCTTTCCCTGATTAGTTTCCTCCTATGATTCCTTCATGTGATTCTTCCAGAATAAGAGGTATTTCTGCTTCCATAACACATCTCCTCAGGATCTCATCAGGTCCCATCTTATATAGTTGTCCAGCTATAAGTGAAAAATCTGCAGCACAAACTACTAGTTGTTTCTTCTGACTGACTGTGTATTCAAAAGGTGTCATTCCTGTTGATAGGAACTTAACTATATCATTGAAGTGATCATCAATATTGTTGATGGCCAGAAACTGTGCATTTGGCAGTGTATCCTCCAAACTAGTAGCTTCCTCTCCATGTTCCAACCTAGACAAGTGGTCGGGTCCCTTGTTCATCCTTCCTAGCTTTACCACAATTTCAAAATCATATTTTTGAAATAAAAGAAGCCATATGCATATCCTCTCCCCCAATACTGGATTTTTGACTAGGTATTTCAACATAGAGTGATCATTGAACATCTTAAAGTGTCCTCCTAACAAGTAGTTACGAAACTTCTGCAGTGCATACACCATGGCTAACCCTTCTCTCTCAGTGGTGGTGTAATTTATCTCAGTTGTTGAGAGATTCTTGCTAGGAAAGGATAACGAGTGGTCAATATCTCCTACTCCTGGTTGTGCTAACACTACTCCTAATGCAATAGAAGATGCATCAACATGCACATGAAATTCCTTGCTCCAATCTGGAAAAACCAGAATAGGCGCAGTAACAATTTTTTGTTTCAGCGTGTTGAAGTTCTGTTGACATTCTTCTTTCCAATGAAATTGAAAATCTTTCTTCAAAAGCTTCTGCATGGGTGTTGTAATATGTGCATATCCCTTAATGAATTTATTGTAGTATCAAGTATGTCCCAAAACAGTGCGCAGCTGTTTGACTGAAGTAGGAGGGGGTAAATCGACAATAATGACAATATTATATGGATCTACCAGTAACCCCTACTTACACACAATATGGCCCAACAACACTCCAAAGGGAGAAAATAATATTCATTTCTTCAGGTTCAGGGAAATCTGACATTGCCTCCACTTATCCAACATGAGTCTTAAGCATTCAATATGATTTTTCAATAATCTAAAAACAGTCCAATCATCAAAATATGCTTCTAGAAATTTATGTAAAAACTCCTTGAATGCTTCGACCACGAACCTAAAAAAGATGGCTAGTGCATTCTTCAATCCAAAAGGCATCATTGTGTATTGGTAGGATCCTCATTCTGTGTCAAATTTGGTCTTATGGCGATCTTCCTTGGCAATCCTGATTTGATGGTATCCTGATCTAGGTTCAAGGGGATCTTCATCTCTCCCATGGGCCCTTTAATTCCCTTCATATCAGTGAACTTCATTGAAAATAAGTCCTGATATTCATGCAATAACTCAATGATCTTATCAATAGTGGCATCATCCCAGTAATATCCAACATTAGCAACCTTAGGTGCTTGCACTGTTCCAATATTAACTTTCTTGATTTTGATTGGTTGTCCAATAAAATTTAGTTTGAATCATGGTCCTTCTATGTCTCTTTGTCCTTCTGTTTTTGCGATGTTCATATTCCTAGGATCATCATCTTCATCAGCATTGATATTGTAACATCCTTACAATTTCTGAAGAGATGGAGTCCATTCATCCTCTTCTTTCTCCACAGGGAGTCTAGGTGCTTCCTCAAAGACTTTCTGTCTGACAACCTGTAAAGCTTGATCTACCAGAGGTTGTTGCTTTCAAATAAAAATGTAGCTACAAAATTCCGAGTCATACCTTGCCAATCTACAGTGGTGAGGCACAGTTTCGCTTCAACGTACCAGTTGATAGTCATTGTGTCTAGAGTATTTATGAATTTATGCACCCACTGCTCTTGATGAATGCAGCTCCATGCCTCCTCAAAACCTTGCACATGGTCTTTCAAACAACTCTGACCTGTGTACCTAAATTCACATCCTTTAACTTGTTCTGAAAATCGTGTTGTCATTAAAGTGCGACATTGTATCCAATTTGTGATGTTCCTTTTATGTGTTCCCGACCATCTTTCTGGAGTAGATTTCAAAGCCTCGTCCAATGCCAACAGTCTCTATTGTACTGGTACAGTATCTTCAAATTCCAATAAGAAAATTTCTAAGTTATTCAAAGCATCAAATGTGGGTAAATTACTTATTGTTGTGTCGATCCAGCAAACTTCTCTAGTCAGTATATCACATCTCCCTGTAAATATTTCATACATTTTGTTCTGCTAGTTCTCCAGTGCTTCTTTTGAGTCTGATGAACATGCGTTGTCACTTCGCTAGCTTAAATTACCATCTGTTGTAGGATTAATGTAATCATGTTGTCTTGCTGTTAGTTTGTATATATTCTCCAACTCATATGCATGGTCTTCTTCTTTGATGCTCTATGTATCTGGGACCTTCATCCGGATACAAAGGTGCAATGAACCTAAGGCCATCACCTTCAAACATCATTCTTATTTTATTAAAGTCAACAACAGTATAACTATTGAAGCCCCAATCAATTCCTAACAGCGCGGGGTAAGGACAGTTATCATCAACTATCTCAATAACCTCGAAGTCCACAAATGTTCTGACCCCATCGATGTCCATAGTGACATGTTCTAGTCTTTCGAAGGGGCTCACAGCCTACTGATTGGCCATCCTAAGCTTGATAGGAGAACATATCAACTTAGATTTTCCCATCAATTCCCAGGTATGCTTTGTCATACCATTGACCTCTGACCCTAAGTCGAGGACCACATAATCTATATCATAATCCGCAATTTTAGCATTAAGGTGTAGTTCCTTATTTTTACTTCTCTTTTTGGATAGTTGGTGTACTACTTTATTCAATAGAGGATCTACCTTTCCCAACTCATACTATCTGTTCAAATTTTGTATCTCTTGTACAACGCTCTCATCCTTTATCAAATTAATGCAAGTGCATAAGAATTCCATGAGTTTGATTACCTCTTTTCCTTCTCCATGCGAAAAAGAATGATCAAAGGCCAAAGGCATTCCACATTCTCTCACTTATGGTTGTGCCTTTGATGAAGAAGTCTAATCTTTGCCAAACTCTTTTCTTGCCTCTTGAAATGTCTGCTTCTCTCTCTTTGGATCAAAATCTTGAGTCTTTTCTGCAGCTTTTCTGACTCTTGATTGTTCTGTAGTCTTCTCTGGAGTCACCCTGTCTTCTCTTGTAGAAACACCTCCTCTAGTGATAACAATGAATCTGGGGTATACTCTGTGAGGTTTTGTTTTGATTACTTGTACTTGTTGGTTTCCTTCTCATCTTTCCTGAAGTTTGGCTAATAGCACAGGACAATATTCTATGACATGTTCAAATGAATTGCAGTAACTGCAAGTGGTACAAGGGTTTTGGTAGTCCCTTGACAAGTGATCTGGTTGTGCACGGTTGTAACAAATGATCTATCCTTGAACTCGACCCATGCCTCCTCCTTGTCCTCTTCCTTTGAATCCACTGCGAGGGTTGAAGTTTCCTCTTCTAGGGGAATTATATTGCGTAGTTTTCCCTTCTTTCTTTAATTCAACTTGAATTTTGTAGATATCCCTTGATCTTTCATGCAAGAGGTCATAGGCCCTACAATCCATATCATCATGCCCTAATGACTTATAGAACATGTAGTAGAGGTTCGTAGGTGTCTGGACATACTTTTTCATGTAATAACATTCTCCGGGGCGATGTCTATTTCTACAAACCTCGCACCAAGGTAGAATAACTTGCTTCAAAGGGCTCAGAGCTCCAGAAGTGAAATATTCATGAAACAGGGTACAGTTCTTCTTGTCATGGACTTCTGATTTGCATCAAATGCACCAGATGTATTCTCTCTTATCTTTTCCCTAATCGTTTTTCATGTCTTCGACCTATAGTGATAAGCTAGTTAGCTGACTCAAGATTTGACTCATACCTAAGTTGGATTCTACCATAGGAGTCAATTCAAGTTTCATGGTGATCTCCAATGCCTCAGCCTACCAATAAATATTATACTACATCAGAGGGACTCTGATGTGTGGTAAGAGGGAAGAAATGAACCATTCCTTGTTCTACTCATCTGAGATCTGAAAATTCAATCGGCCAGTTAAGGTCTTAAACCTCCGATCAAACTCCCAAATATGTTCATCTACTCTCTGCTTGATTTTTTCAATTATGTAATGCATTGTGACTTCGACTTGGGTTTATTGAATTCTGCAATCAACACAGTCTTGATCTCATTCAGTGGTTTGGGTTGTACAATTCCTTGGACAATTTTCATGTACTAGATCAGTGCGCGGTCTCTTAGGGTGTTACTAAAATGAGCTCTCTTAACAGCTTCATCAGTGACCTTCTTAATAGTCCATACATCTTCACATAGAAACCAGTGTTGGTTAGGATCTTCAGATCCATCTCCTCTAAAGGTGGGTAGCCTCATCTCATCTACCATAGATCTTCCTAGTTTTCTTGACTGAGTTTGTACTGAACAACTTGTACCATTGCTCTAAGTTCTCTGATAACTTAGGTTACACTGGTTACTTAATGTTGTTGAAACAACAGGAGGAGTAATAATACTTACTTCAACAGTCGGTGCAGTTCCTAAAGTTTCTGATTCTTCTCAGTGAGGTTCTTCAACCTTTTCTTCTCTTGGTCTAGTTGACCTTGAATGCTTCTCATTTGGTATCTCTTCTTATTCTCCACTGTAGAACCCTTCTTCCTATGTTTTTTTGTGACTCTACTCGAACAATCTCACCAGAGGAACTTCTCTGAAGATACTTCCACTGCATGTATTTCCAACCTCTGTGTCACTGTCTGAATTCTTGAAAATTAGATTTTTTAATCTGACTCACTACTGTATCTTCAAGATGTTCTTCTCATGCAATAACATATTGATCTTCAACTTCAAGAAGTGTAAAAACTTTCCTCTCAACCCCTTAAAGAAATATCTCTCTGCTTGGTTATATGACTCCACTCTGTCAATGACAAACTCAGTGATGTACCCTCCAATGGTGTTATCAAACCAGTGATCTACTACTCTTGATATGACATTTTCATCTCTCTTGACCATCTTGATCAGCGCCGACGTCCAAACCACAGGCGGTCTAGATCTGATCTCAAACTGGGTATCTGCTAATCTGTCTAACCACTCATATAGCTCCTTATGAATTCATCCAAAGAAAACCTCATGTATATCAATAAATATATACCTTCCCAACCAATCTTTTGTACTAATATTAGGGTTCTTATTATGATCTTTTGCGAAGTCCTTCTCTTTTTATTCTATCCACTTCTGAATCTCTATCTTCGATGGAAACCACTTTGACATTCCCTCAAGAATATGCCTGTCCCGATAATGGAACCATTTTTTGGCACAGGGGAAGACCCAAGGTTTAGTTCTAATAGCGCACCAACAAGCCCTAACTATTTCCCCTTTCGGAAATACCTATGAAGAAGATGCAGTCTCACTCGAAGTAGCAATAGGGGGTTGCAGGACACAGGTGTCTGCAACCAGAGGAAATGCAAGTGGAATCAAGGAAACCACACACAGATATCAGATTATTCTTTCCAAGAATAAACCTACTTCGCATAGTTATACATCAGATCTAACATAATAATGCATCATCAGAGTAACAGATTAAATAACACTGCATCAATCACACACAACAATAGGATATACATGGTTCACCCTCTCCCTAGGGCTACATCCACAGAACTATGCTTTATAATATATTAGGTGAAAGCTTACAATTCTATCTGCACTATTATCTTGGAGCTCTCTCTCTTTCTCTATTCTTTTTATCTCCCTTCCCTGTGCACCTAGATGCATGGTTGATCTTTGCACCTAATTGAATATCTTACAACACAGACTTCTCTCTCAATAACAATAATCAGTCATCATACGTAATCTCTCCTTGTCTCTCTCTTTTTCTAATCCATCCCAGTTCCTCTCGAACTTTATTAATACATTACAATATCTCACCAACAGTCTTAGGTCGAATCCTAGGTGTCCAAAACCCTATATACCAAAACCCTAGGTCAACCTGACCCACGTTTTCAGGGCTTCACCTACCTGTCTTTCCTAGCTTCCTTGCGAGGTTCTCCAAAGCCTCTACCAGTGGATTTTTTTGCTTGTTGATTTGTCCATGATCCACCTTCCTTGTTGATCTCTTCCTCGATCTCCTCATCCAATGGATTTCTCTCTCATACTTTTCTCCATATTGTCTTCTTATGTAGCCACTTCGACCTGATCTCAGTAAGAAATTCTTCCGTGCAGTTCAAGTTTCACCTTTTATTACATAACATTCACTTTCTTTCATAACCAAGGGCCAACAAGAATATACTGAACCTAGTTGTAGATCTAAAATAATTTTGACATATGAAATGTTGGGTGTGCATGTAGACTCACATGGTGCATTCATTGATAATAAAGAAGAGTATGGATCTTCTACATCTTCATCCAATTATTTATCTGAAAACAATGTAGACTCTGATGGTATTTCAGAATCCATGATTCAATTTGAATAAGTGTATGAAAACATTTATGTATTTTTTATCCATGTGATGTTTTTATGGTAACTATATATGAGTGTTTAACTTACATATGATCTTACATGAAGTTATGAATCATTTCTATGTTTTATGAATTATATGTTTTGATTATGGAGAATATAATAAAATTGATGAGCTCATATGTTTTGAATATGGACAATACAACAATACTTTTAATAAATAATTTATGTTTCATTCAATGTAATTTGTAAGGACTTTTTTTGTTAAAAGTAAAAAAATATTTCAAAGTGATGTTGAATTTTTAAAGTATAGGGTGATATTTTCATGGCATTATGTATTACCTTGTGCTTCGAGTGATAAACTAAGATTTAAAAAGTAAACATTTAAGGGTTGATTTTATGATTTTTTTGACAATAGTGATGATTTCTTGTACCACTTTAAAAAAAATTGTCATTTTAATACCCCAATTTTAGCATGGGTGGTACTAGTAGTAGTACTTTTCAATTTGATGGTTGATTTTGAGGTTTTGGTTTTAATGGTACCAACTGTTAAAAATAAGATTTCAAATGATCTATAATTTTAATGTTTAGAAAAAAACATTTTGTTTTAGGTAACATCACCTTTTGATTTAGGTGTTGATTTTAAGGTTTTTCTAAGAAACTATATGAGTTTTACAGGCTATGCTTGAAAAAATGTTGTAATTCTAACCCAGTTAGAAAAAAATATGTTGATAGTAGCACTACTTTTTGATTTGGGGGATTATTTTCATGTTTTTAATGAAAAATTATGGGTTTTTAGGGATATAGTTCTTTTTTTGAAGTCACATTTCTTGTTAATTCGATAACTTTGTTTATGCACAAACTCTTGAGTTCTCCTAAAAGTTATTTCTCTTCAGATGTATAAGTTTATGGTTGGGAAAGGTAATATCATATTTCTTAGATTCTACATATTCTATGAGCTTTGGTTGTTGTTGCAAGACTTTTATTGATCTAAGATTAATTTCTTTTACTTCCAAAGAATAAGTCTTATAAGTTGTTTCATTGTTGTACACAAGTTGACCTTGCTTGTTATTTAGATTTGGAATAGGTTGAGCAAGTAGTTGAGGTTGTTTACGAGGAACACTATTTTGAGTAGTTTTATTGGTTTGAGGAGGAGGAGGAACTAATGTAGGTTATTGAAAATTATGTGGCCTCCATGCTTGTGGAGGTTGACTCCACTAGGGGTTTTGATTTTGTGGCATGTTAGGAAATGGTTGGTATGGAGGAAGAATTAGTGGTACTTGATAATGCCAAGGATTTGGATTTTTCCAAGATGTATTGGGATTATACCATGGTTGAGAATACATTTGAGTATTATATGCACAAAATTTTTGATCAGGTTGAAGTTCAAACCTGTTGGGAAGGGTTTTGGTGCTCCAAGATTTCTTTGATTGATGAAGCATAGTGATTCCACATTCTCCTCTACTCCTCGAAATGTAGTTTTCAATCCTGGAAAAGAAGGACATTTATTTGTTGGATGATTTTCTTGACAAATACCACAAACATATATAAGTTCTAAAGGGAACTAATTTCTAGGATGATTTTTAGTTCATTTAGGGAAATAAATAACAAATTCTTTCTCTGTTTCCTCCTATTTATTTTTTATTTGCAAAGTATCCATTTTCATGGATAAAGAATGCAAGATATCAGTTTTCATATCTTTTATTAACCCTCCTAATTTATTTTTTATATGAGTTGTAGGGTTAGAAGATTGAGGTACCAAAACTCTACTACTTCAACCTTTCTTTCTTGAGGATCTTGAATGGTTTTTGAATATTCTCTTGATATCATCATAGTCCAATTGATAGATATCTCCATTGGATAGGATATTCAATGTTTCCATGATATCCTCTCTTTCTCCTTTGAGAAAGAAAAGATTGAGTGAGTCTCCATCTAGAGTACATTTTAGAGCTCTTTTGTAGATTAGCTGAAATCTCTCTTCAAAGTCTTCTAGAGATTCATCAGGGCCTTAGGTCATTCTGAAGATCTCATCCATTGTGTCCCTTACTCTACAATAGTATCTATATTTTTCACTGAAGGTATTTTTCATTTTATCCCAAGTTGCGATACTATATACCTCCAGGATCATGAACCATCTTAGAGTTGAATCCTTGTGGTGAGAATTATCCCCCTACAGACAACGGACATGTTGAGTTCCCCTCACTTGGGTTTCCTACAAGTGAGATAGCCTCTAACAAATGGACATTAAAATCCTCCTAACTAACTATTCTATTTTCTTGTGGGAGGGTTGAGAGAGAAGGGGAGAAGGTATGTGCACCTGATTTCTAACATTTTTCCCCATCGCTCCAATGGTTGAGCTATGATCCAAGCAGCTCCCTCACGAAGTCAAACCTGCAAGACTAGAGAAACCGTCTCCTACTAATATCTATGATTAGGTAATAGAAACCCTACCTATTGATAACTTACACAAAGTGATCATATAAATAATAAATGAAGAATAAAGTATAAGAGAAATATGTCAAGTTCTTATATTCAACGAAAATCAAGAAGTTTGCAACCTGATGATGTTGCAATCCTACAAGTTATTTATTTATCCCTTGAAAATGAATCCAAATTAAATTATTCACATAAACAAAGGCTTGGTACTCCTTGACAAGATCATAAGTTTGGTATCCTTCTTTTCCATCCCCCTCTCACTCTAAAATGGCCTGGTTATATAGATGTAAAAAGGGTTAACCACTAGGGTAAATCAAGAAAATGGTTGAGGATAAGGTGGATTAGGTTATGATTTGATTTATCTTCATGATTATTCTTTCTCCCAAGATATGGTAGAAGGAGGCTCAAATCATATCTTGATGAAAACAAGAAAACAAGCAAAGAACCATCCACAAAGTCCTCGAAAGATGCCCCTAGATTCATGGGATTTGACCAAATATGCATGGTCGTTCCCCTAAAAGGGAAGTCAAAGTGACTTGGTCATCCCCATAACACTTTTTCAAGGGGATGTTCGCTCCCCTAGAGTGAAAATGGGAGTGACCATGGTCAAATTGAGCCAGGACTAAGTGAAAAAGGCCAAATTTGCAGGGTTTAAAGGTATCTTCTTCTTCTTTATGCTCAAGGGGATGTAATGGAGCATTCATGCATGGTGTTGAGGTGGAAAAACTTAGGAAAATTGTTAAAAATAAGGTACGACACTTAGTATAATGGACCATGGAATTTTCAATACTAACATCACCAAGAAAAGTGAAGTGTGACACTTACCAAAGTGAATTGCGACACTTTACGACAGTTAGCAAAGGGTGACAAAATGGTGTATAAAATATTCCCCCCAAAGTGTGAGATAAAAAGAGAAAAATTATGGCTGAAACACTTTGTAATAATGTGGAGTAAAGGGATTGAATTTAGAAGAATTGTCAAAAAAGAAAGCAAACATCCATCAATATACATATATTGTCCTCGAGGTAGGCATTCTGATACTTGGAATCATCTAACTCAAAGCATGGTCGTCAACCAATACAATGTGGATCCATGAAAGTAATGACTAATGATATGGCCACTTAACATACAATGTTGATCCATATCTCCATGGCTCGATCAAAATGTAGCTACAAGATTATACAGAGTGGAGCTACAACATGATAGAACATAGCCACAAACCAATACAACATAGATATATGTCACAATATATATCACAAATTCATAATCTCCATCGTAGCCTCGGGAAAGAAGATAACAAAAAATGAGTGTTTAATGGATAGTCACCCAAGGTCTTCTATCTTGATCCCGAATAGTATGACTCTAGCCATGTGATTAGAGGTCTTGGCGTCAACCATGGTAGAAACTATTTGATTACCAGTCAATGATGTATACCATTAACAAGCGCGAGGGAAATCACCAATGATGAAAATTACTCCCGAGGTACTCTGAGTACATTCCATAAAATGTGAATAGATGGTATGATGTCAAACATTCATGGAATCAATCGATCAGGGTCCAATGATGTAAAAACCACTATAGAGAGTGAGGAAACATGCCATTGATGCATGCCAACTCCAAGTTATTGATTGGTTTCTAAGTCTAATTCTTGGATAATGTGCTAATGTCGATATAAATAGACTCATCAAAGGAGGTCCATGATGTATCCCCCATCATCGACACAAAAGAAATAAGGATAGTGATGAATAGTGATGGATGAAATGATGGTGAACTGACATAGGGGTGAAAATTCATATGTTGACTTCCCTTGAACATATGGCGGCACAAAGAATGACTTGGCAGAATTGACTCAACAAAGCATGAAGAACGAGTATGATTATGTGATGAAAACCAATGCATATCTTCGAAGGAGTCGAAAGAGTATGATGACACATGGAATGAGACAAAACCAATGGATCTCTTCAAAGGAGATGAAAGAGTATGAAGACACATGGAGTGAGATGACAACCAAGGGTTCTCTTATGAAGGAGAAGAGTATGACGACACATGGGATTCAAAAAAGTGCCATGTCCAAGGGAGACATAAAGCTTCCATAAAATGAAATACTTGACCCACTTCTCAAAATTCGCCCCAACCCAAATAGGTGAGTACCTCTTTATTTTTTAGCGAGATCGAGGATGATAACAAATGCTTGGTTAACTCATCTTCGATGAGTCCCATATTCACATGTTTAACAAACCTGAAGAAGGAAGGGTTCGATCCCATATGGTTCCTTCCTTGTGTATATTTTATGAGTTGAAGGAAAGAAAAATTGATAGTCTTTTCATATTTCGAGAGTCAGAAAATATTCGATAAAGAAGACTCCACAACTGACTTTTTTGTAAAATTAGTCCCCAGGTTCCGAAAAATTATAAAATGATACCTAGGAGAACTCTTTTAATCATGCTTGAATACAGTATTCATTTTTCATAATTAGTCTAAAGAGGATGAAAAAGCGGTAAATTATCACTTGAAAGACGCCCTTTCTAACCTTTTAATGAGTGTGAAAGGAAACAAGCTCACTCAACAATCTTTTCATGTTTAGAGAGTTTGAAAAGAGATTAAAGGAGACTACAATGATTTGATTTTTCATATAGATTTTAAGATTCCGAGAAAGAGATAAAAGTATACTCGATAAATTATTCTTATGTATTAATGAGCACGAGAAAGAAAAAAAACTAAGCTTGGTAATTTATTCTCATGTGTTTATGAGCACAAGAAAGAACAAATACTAAGCTTGTTCTAGAGAAGACTACTATGTTATGATGGGGACGACCCTCAAATGAGGATCAATCCTAGCAGTGTGTCTCTCTAGAGGTTTTTCTCCCCCATATTGCATGGCATAAGCTAGTGAATTTTCTCCAACATGATGCCCAAAGGCTGGAGACCTACCCCCCAAGCATTATTTCCTTCGGTGACTTTTTTTATTTAACCATTTAGGCGACCAGTTAATAATGGGAACATTTTCACTAAGTGAAGGAAAAAAAGGTTCAAATACATGATCCAAAGTTAGACTCGATCTGAATGGAGGGGGGTTAGTTTCTTGTTTTAACGAACTTGATAGAGACAATGAACTATGCTCATCAAGACTAGGGACTACCAAAGGATCATATATTCTATGGATTGTCACACCTGAGTAGAAATCATATTTAATGTGAAAACCTGCAAGATGGAAAGAAAAGGTAAAGGAAAAACACCCATGAATGAGGAATCCTTAAGGAGACCTACCCCTACACTCTCAATACTATATTTTCCTAGAAAAGGGACATCATTTGTCGCAACATTATGGAGATACATATTTATATAGTCTAGTTGGTCGACAATGATAATTTTTCCTTGATGGGAAAATTGTAAGACATGAAACATTGTATATGCAATGATAGTCATCGCATAGAACCAACTATGAATAGGTAACAAATTGTAATCCATTGGTGCATCAACTATTTTTATATTGACCAAAACAGTCTTACCCTTCAATGTCATAGAAAAATATTGCAAGAGTCCATGAGTTTGGAAATCAGGTCCATCAAACTCTTTCAAGGTGGTCGGAGATGAGATAAGCTTAGGATAACCTAGGGCTCTCCAACAATGAAAATACATGACATAGGTGGATGTTATCGGATAAATCGATAGGTACGGACACTAACTAATCTCCCTATGTCCACCTAGATCTAGAACAAAACACACCAGAACATGACACTTTCCTTAAGTTTTAAATATCAAATTTACTAACTAAAGAGGGATAGGTGACATACCATTTAAACGCTACTTCCTCTTGCCATTGCAATCCTAGATCCATTCCAACGCTCATACAATGATGATCCTACAAAAGAATGCAACCAACCAAACTAATAGTAATAGCATAAACTCAATATAAACCTATGTATGTGATCAAGGAATCATACAATAAAACACAACAAGATTTATAGGAAAGAATCATATTACTATATCATATTAAATGTGAAAGAGATATTACAACCATGGCCTTGATGTCATAAGGTCCCTTCCAACTGTCCTTCATTCCCCACACACTTCCACTCCAAGAATTCTGAGAGCATAGATATGATAATATTCATAATCTATCTTGACAAAGTGGCTCATCTAGCCAAGCTAAAGCTCAAAAGCTAATCTCATCCAAGCCAATCCCAAAAGCTCCAAAGCTAACCTTCTCCATGAGAGCTCCTCTCCTTTTATAAGTTGAAGAGGATAAGGTGAGGAGGTTAGGATGATCCCACTAAATCATGAAAGCAAGTAAGATCCAAACCATTTGGATGCCACCTCACCATGGACGTTTCTCCTTCTAGAAGCATCTAAAAGATGCTCATTTTTTCCACGTATGAGAATTCTTACACCCTACCTATAGAAAAACCTGTGAACCTCTCGCAACCCAACTATGGTGTAGCCTGCGAGAATTAGGCATTCTCGCACCCTGCCTATATAGCAACCTGCAAACATCCTCTTTAATAGGGTTTTTACAAAATAAAATGCAACTTATTTTCTCAGGAAAAGTTATTCTCTCTTCTTTCTTCAGAAACTCAGACCACTGACCCCTTTGAAGGAAACATATAGGTTTACATCATTAACGGTCATAGAGATGATGAAAATAATGTGTAACAGAGAGTCCCCCAAAGTATGAAGGTAGAATAGAGTGATATCTGAAATAATTTGTCGAGTGTGTGTAGGGAACAAGGAATAGTCGATCGAAAACCTGCCAACAAACAAGGAAATGCAATACAATAATATATCATCACTGAGGTAGACATTCCCATACTCAGAATACAAATGACTTAGAGCATAAATGCCAACATGCAAAGATCCATGTCAAGTAAGACAAGTTCATGGCCACCAAACGTACACCGTGGATCCATGCCATTATGAATCAAATATGAACATAGCCACCAAAAATACACTATGGATTTGTGTTAAAGTTTCAAATTTGAACATAGCCACCAGACATACAATGTGGATCTATGCAACAACACACTAAATATACTCCAATGCAACTTAGATCTTTCAGAAAATATCCAGGGTCTTCATCTCCACCACTCTATAGTACGAATCTAACCATGTGAATACATGTGCTGAAGTCGAACATGGTAGAAACCACTTGATTACCGGTAGAAATCACCATTAATGTCAATGACTCCCAAGGTACTCTGGTACAATACAATGAATGTGAATCAATGAGATGAGGTCGAACACTCAACGAAATCTCTCAATCAGGGGTCAATAATGAAAACCCACTGTTGAAAGCGAGGAAACCTGCCATTGAGGAATGCAAGTTCCAAGGTACCAACTAGTTTCTAAGTCTAATTCCTGGATAATGAGTTGAATTCGACAGGAAAAGACTCGTCATAGGAGGGCCTTAATGTATCCCCCATCAATGACACAAAACAAGTAACAAGATTTGATGTAGATCAGAGTAATAAGTGATTCAGGACTGACTCAGGGATGGTCGACACAATAGAAGGCTTAAGGACTATAGAAATGGCCGATGCAATAGAAGGATTTATGGGTTGAACTTATTTTTTGAACATATTGACGACACGACAATTGTCTTGGAAACACTGACTCAACAACAGGGATCATAGACCAATTTGTAATATTATAAGGAGTATGATCAAGAGACAAGCGGATTTTCCAACCTAGACACAAGGCAAGTGAAAGGGTGCCATGTTCAAAAGTGACTCTTCCATGGAATACAGGTTTAGACACATTTCTTTCCCAATTTTTCCCCCACCATTTATGGCAAGTACCTCTTTATTTTTACACAAGCTTGAGGAGGATAACATATGCTTGTCAATTTAAGCTCATCCTTCAGACGAGTCCCTCAGAGTATGTTTAACGAACCCTAAGAAGGAGTGGTTCAGTCCCATATGGGCCTTTCAATGTTTTTTTTACGAGTCCAAAGAAAGAAAACTCATGGGTTTTTCATGTTTAGAGAGTTTGAAAAACACTTAAAGAAAAATCAGGTCCCATATGGGCCTTTCAATGTTTGTTTTATGAGTCCAAAGAAAGAAAAATCAGTGGTTTTTCATGTTTATAGAGTCTAAAAAACACTTAAAGAGAACTATCTTAGTTCCTTTTTCATTAGTCTAATGAGACCAAAAAAGAGATAAACTATCGCTCAATAGACGTTTTCTTCAAATACTTTAACAAGCGTGAAAAGAACAAGGTTGCTCGGCAATATTTTCATGTTCAGAGAGTCTGAAAAGAGCTTGAAGGGAACTCCAGTGGGTTCCTTTCTCATATAACCTTTACGAGTCTTAAAAAGTGATAAAAGTATACTCGATTGAATTCTCACGTATTTACGAGCACGAGAAAGAAAAAAGACTAAGCTCGGTAACTTATTCTCATGTATTTATGAGCATGAGAAAGAACAAAGACTAAGCTCGGGATTGTTTTCATTTTTACACAAGCTTTAAAACAAAACAAAACTATGCTTGGACATAGTTTCATTTTTACAAAATTTTGAACCAAAGGAAACTATGCTTGAGGTAAGTGGTTTCATTTTTACACAAGATTGAACCATAGAAAACTATGCTTCCGGCTTCCCAATGCATAACACATGGATGGTTGGTACTTAGTCCCTAGCTTAAAAAGCTAGCATTTTAACTTCAGCATGAAGTCTAGAGGCCAAAGCCAAATTCCCCCCAAGCTTCGTTTCATCCAACTGCAAAGGTGAATGAAATGAAGCTTCAAATACTTGACTCAAATAGAAAGGGGGAAAACTATTTCATTTTTTAATGAGCTTGACACAGTAACAAGAACTATGCTCGTAACCTCTATTTCATTTTTTAATGAGGTTGCCATAGAGATGAAAAAACTATCCTTGTAAGTGGTTTCATTTTTTAACGATCTTGAAATCAGAAAACAATGCTCAAAGACCTATGTTTCATTTTTTAACGAGGTTGCCTCAGAGATGCAAAAACTATCCTCAGAGTCTCTCTTCTTGATCATGGATTCCAAGAGTATAATGCTCTGGAATGACACCATGTCAAGGGACAAAACTCGGTCATGGCTTCTAAGAGGTCTTCACTGGAAGGAAGAAACACACTCTGGAAGGACACCGTGTCAAGGGTTGCGACAGGAGTAAATAGATCAGTCTCTAACAACCCTATCGAAGATACCACCATGTCAACTACTACATCTAAGTTATCAGAAGTTGAAGCCATGGGTGACAACACCACATAATTGACCTATGGTGGGGGCGATACCGTCTACATATAAGAACCATTTAGGGATGAAATCCAGTCGGGGTCAATGAATGAAAGTTGATCAACAGTCACAACTCATCCATCGTGAGGGAATGATATCACACGAAAAAGAGTAGACACAATATCTTTCATGGCATAGACATAATCTTTCCCAAGGAGTAAAGAAAAATCCAAGGGGTCTTGGACTATCATGACATCAATGAAGACATTTTTCCCTCCCAAAGTTATAGGAAACTGAGGAAGGGTCCCTAAAAGTTGATTGGTTCTTCTGTTAAAAGCTAACAGATTCTGTGTAACCAACGCAAGTGGGGGACAACCCAAAGCTTTCCAAGAAAAAGAGGACAAAATACTAGCAGACACACCGTCATTGATCAACGTATGAGGAATGTCCCGAACACAAACTTGCACTGTAATATGGAAAGGAATGTGAGAGGGAAGACGAGGTCCAGTTAGCACACCCCAATCAAAATGGATGGCCTCATTACTTGGAGGGGGTTCCACGAGAGAAGGAGGAATACCCATCGGCATGGTAGATTCTGTATCAACGAGAAAAGTATGGGTAGTATCGGGTTTACTCTCTAGAGGGAGAGTAGGATCGACCAATGGAGAGATCAGATCAGCCACTTGGGTTTCATTCTCCAAGGGGAGAATGGGTTCGACAGGTAGAAACGGATCGACTGCTTGGATTTCACTCTCTAATGGGAGAGTGGGATCGACCGAGGATGGGAACGAATCAACCACTTGCTTAACACTCTCTAAAGGGAGAGTGAGATTGACCGAGGATGGGATCAGATCAACCACTTTGTCAACTGGTTCAATTAAGGACGTGACCAGATTGACCACTTGATCAACCGTACTTACCAACGGGGGAACCGGATTGATCATTACATCAACTACAGGTGGGTTGAGAGAAAGCTTACATCAACTACAGGTGGGTTGAGAGAAAGCTTGTGATAAGCAGCTAGAAGTTGAGGCTGTGAAGCAATCATGTCTTCCAGTAATGTTGAGGCTTTGTCCATACGAGAGAAAAGATGAGTTAGATGATGCCCTTTGCATAACATACAAGAGAACTTGGCTCTACTTTTCTTCTTCCCAACTATATTGTGACTAGTCGACAGGAAGTCATCAACATGTTGTTCAGAGGCTAACAACATGGGTTAGCGAGGATGTGTATTCCATGCTTCCATAACCTTGGATAAACCAGGGAAATCCTTAAGAAGATTGCTACCCTTGCAAATCTTGCAAGGGTACTTGGGTTTACGGGTTGTTTGGGTGATCTTGACATCATCAACACTCCCACGACGATTAAAAATAACTGGTTTCTTTCCAACATGTTTGACAGTGGTTGGAGGTTTTGACCCTTGTTTATCTTTCTTCTTCTTAATCTTTATTTTCTTATTCTTCGTATTCACCAGGTTACTAGATTCAGAACTTTCACTTGATGAAGAAGATGAAATGGAAGGTGACCTTGCAAGTGAAGAAGGCAAAGAAGACCTTATTTGTGAAGAAGGTGAAGGATCAACATGAGTTTGATGCTCTTGGGGGGAAGTTCTTGTGTCTGAAGCACTTACCACATTTGGGATTACCTAAGTGGAAAACAACCATACTGGTAATCCAATTGTGAGACCCAGAAGGCTCAAAGTAGTGATGTGAGGAGGTCCAATGTTTCCATAAGAAGGAAAAAAAAAAGGTTCCCCTAAATCAGGAGTTCCTTCATTGGTCATTTCGGGAACTGACGCCATTAAAACAAAGATCCAACCTAGAGTCTTCTAGGGAAAACAAACAACACGTGCTAAAAATCTAGTAAGCAAGCAAGCAAACAAAAACCTTCTCGCAATGAGCTCACTAGTTGGTGATGAAATCCAATTTCACGAGAACAAATTAGGAAGGGGATGAGATAGAGTGGGTGGAAAATTTATGTTGACGACCTGCTTAACAAACTTACACCCTAGTGCAATCTCCCACACATAATCGTGGGTATACCCTCCAAGGAGCTTGAGTGAGTTTGGCCAACGTCGATTCTAGGTACCATGAAGACTTGCCCCTCCATAGTCACCTCATGTAAAGAACCTAGAGAGATAGGCCACTAAGGTTACCAATTACTACAGTGATGCCTAGGGAAACAGTCGACAGTCCGATCCACGTGAACTCAAAAGGCTTCCACTCATAATTGTGGGTATACCTTCAAGTGACCCCCATAATATGCACAATCTCTACACCAAGACCAACAAAGCAGGGTGAGTAACTCTACTAGTCTTAATGCGACCTCGTGATTGACCCTTGTGTGAGAAGAGCTTCCTAGGAAAAAATGTAGTAAGTGGATTTAAGTCTCCCTATCACAAGATACCATGTTTGTTTGCATCTTTGGAAAGTTATCTTTCACACCTATTCCAAAGTTCCAAAGCCCTACAACTAATCTAATGTAGGTTTTCTACTAGAAAATATAAAAATGTCTAATCAATTTTTATAAGCGCTTTATTTTATGGTTGTTGTTACTCAATAGGAAATGGTGTTTTGACCAACTCGAAATTTATGCAAAGAAATGAAGATGCAATCTTTTCATTTCGATGAAATCTATGCTACGAGAAGGAGAAAACATTTATCATTCCCAGATGCACAATGTCCCAAAATTTATTAAACTCATCAATATCAAGATTCTCAAGAAATGAGAAAAAGGTACTGTACATCAAAAAATTCCAAGAATCATGCGATTTCACTACTTCAAATGCAAGGATGCCCCCAATCTAATATGAAGAAAAAAATTAAATCTCTTTGTTTCAAAAATTTCACTAAAAGCAATAACGAATTTTATTAAAACAAGGAAACCCAAACTAAAAGTTTTCTTTTAAAGTGAACTATTCAGAAGAAATCTGACCTTTCCTTAAACAATTCTAAAGAAAACACATGCTTTTTAATTGAAAGACACTCAAGAAAGAGACTAATCCTTCAAAACCAAACAAAGCAAATATGGCTAAAAGAAACTCAAAGAATGTCAAGCAGACTATAAATAGATCAATATAGGCTCCAAAAGTTCAATCCAGCTGATCAGAGAAAAACTGGGCATAAAAAAGATAGGAAGACTTAATCCAAAACTTTGACAAATGAGTTTGCAGCCTGGTAGTGGGGTACAGTGCGAGAATTAGGGATTCTCGCAGTCTAGATACAGGCAGGGTGCGAGAAGGTTGCACTGAACTGAACAGTAGGGTGTGAACATCAATGATTCTCGTAGGCCATAGAGAGGTACAGTGTAAGAAGGTTTGTAATCAAGAAAAATTTGGAAAAAGGAGAAAAATTTTGAGTGAAATTTCAGATCCAGAGAGTCTGGATGGATCTCCCACATACTCATAGACCATAAATCAAGCAATCAAAGCAAGGGAAACTAGGAAACAATATGTTCCCTAGTGGATTCACCAATTTTGTTATCGGATAAATCGGTAGGTGTGGACACTAACTGATCTCCCTAGATCCACCTAGATCTAGAACAAAACACACCAGAACATGACACTTTCCTTAAGTTTTAAATACTAAATTTAGTAACTAAAGAGGGATAGGTGACATACCATTTAAATGCCACTTCCTCTCGCCATCGCCATCCTAGCTCTATTCCAACGCTCATACAATGATGATCCTACAAAAAAATGCAACCAAACAAAGTGATAGTAATAGCATAAACTCAATATAAACCTATGTATGTGATCAAGGAATCATACAATAAAACACAACAAGATTTACAGGAAAGAATCATATTACTGTATCATATTAAATGTGAAAGAGAGATTACAACCATGGCCTTGATGTCATAAGGTCCCTTCCAATTATCCTTCATTCCACACACACTTCCACTCCAAGAATTCTGAGAGCATAGATCTGATAATATTCACAATCTATCTTGACAAAGTGGCTCATCTAGCCAAGCTAAAGCTCAAAAGATAATCTCATCCAAGCCAATCCCAAAAGCTCCAAAGCTAACCTTCTCCATGAGAGCTCCTCTCCTTTTATAATTTAAAGAGGATAAGGTGAGGAGGTTAGGATGATCCCACTAAATCATGAAAGTGAGTAATATCCAAACCATTCGGATGCCACCTCACCATGGAAGTTTCTCCTTCTATAAGCATCGAGAAGATGCTCGTTTTTTCCACGTATGAGCATTCTCGCACCCTACCTATAGAGAAACCTGTGAACCTCTCGCAACCCATATATGGTGAAGCCTGTGAGAATCAGGCATTCTCGCACCTTGCCTATATAGAAACTTGCGAACATCCTCTATAATAGGGTTTTTACAAAAGAAAATGCAACTTCTTTTCTCAAGAAAAGTTCTTCTCTCTTCTTTCTTCAGGAACTTAGGCCACTGACCCCTCTGTAGGCAACAGATAGGTTTACATCATTAATGGTCATATGGATGATGAAAATAATGTGTAACAGTGGAGGATCCCTCATCCAAGATAGTATGATGGATGTTCTTTCCACCAACCCAAACTTGAATTTGGAATGCTAAGTGGTGGGAAAGACTCTCCTAAGTAATCCCTATTGTTAGCACTAGAAGTCACCTCTGGATTGTGGCAGATGTAATCTTAGTACCCATCAGTGACTCAACAGACGAACTAGAAGAGGAAAAGTGTGGACAAATTCAGGTGTTAAAGGGATAGAAACCTAAGAAGAACTAGATGGTTCTCCCTAGTGGAGTCACCAATTTACTATGGTGATAATTCTCCCCCTACGAATAGGTTCAGTTCCCCTCACTTGGGTTTCCTACAAGTGAGATAACCCCTAACAAATGGATACTAATGTCCTCCTAAATAACTATTGTATATTCTTGCAGGAGGGTTGAGAGAGAAGGGGAGAAGGTATGTGCACCTGATTTCTGAAGTTTGTTCTCGTCGCACCAATGGTTGAGCTATGATTCAAGCAAATCCCTCACTAAGTCAAACCTAGACGAATAGATAAACCTTCTCCTACTACTATCTATGATTAGGTAATAGGAACCCTACCTATTGATAACTTACATAAAGTGATCGGATAAATAAGAAATGAACAAGAACGTATAAGAGAAATAGGAAAAGTTCTTATATTCAATGAAAAGTAAGAAGTTTACAACCCGATGATGCTACAATCCTCCAAGATTCTTTCTTCAGCACTTGAAGATGAATCTATCTCAACTTCTTCACATAAACAAAGGTTTGGCACTCTTGACAAGATCATAAGTTTGGTATCCTTATTTTCCATCCCCCTCTCACTCTGAAATGGCCTATTTATATAGATGCAGAAAGGATTAACCACTAGGGTAAATTAGAAATGTGGTTTATGATAAGGTGGATTAGTTTATTATTTTAGTTGTCTTCATAGTTATTATTTCTCCCAAGATAGGATAGAAGGAGGCTCGAATCATATCTTGATGAAAACAAGAAACAAATCCAAGAACCATACAGAAAGTCCTCGAAAGATGCCCCTAGATTCATGGGATTTGACCAAATATGCATGGTCACTCTGCTAGAAGGGAAGACAAAGGGACCTGTTCACCCCCTAACATTGTGTCAATGGTATGGTCATTCCCCTGAAGTGAAAATGGGAGCGACCATAATCAAACAAAACCAAGACTGGGTGAAAAAGCCCAAATTGTCAAGCTTTAAAGGTGTCTTCTTCTTCTTGATTCTCAGGGAAATGTAATGGATCATTCATGCATGGTGTTGAGGTGGAAACAATTAGGAAAATTTTGACAAATAAGGTACGAAACATAGAAGAATGGACCATGGAATTTGTGACACTAACGTCACTGAGAAAAGTGAAGTGTGACACTTGGAAAAGTGAAGTGTGAAACTTTACGACACTTAGAAAAGGGTGACAAAATGGTGTATAACAATCCTTCAAGTTAGAAGTAAAATGTTTGAGCTTCTATTCATTAGTAGTATAATCATATGTTCTGCATATAACTACAAACTCAAACAGGAAAGTGTTAGGATCTTAAGAAACAAGTCCATGAAAATGAGGTAAGGAAGAAGGACTAATATTTTTCATCTTGGTATCTCCATTGGATTCATGAATGGGAAACTCTGATATTTCTACCATCTCTTATTCACTAGCCATGGCATAAGGTGGGGGATATTGTCCTTCATATGAAATATTTTCAAATTTTCTAGCTTCCCTTTCCAAGAAACTTACAAGTGTTTTAGGGCCAATCTCTAGATTGCTTGGACCTATTTTGGGGGTGGGGTTTTTGGTAAAAACATTCCTTTCCTATATCTATGTCTAGTCATTCATGAAATTAAAGAAAGTAAAACTTTTTTTTCTTTTTATATATATAATGCAAAATAGTGTGACAAGGAGATAACATTGCTCACTCGAAGTGAAAGCACTGGGTATTTTACACTACAAAGATTCTATAGTGAGGTTGGCCTTGTGACTGAGGTATGTTTTTTACTTCTCCAAGTTACACTAGAAAAAAAAGGAAAATGATATGCATACTTTAGAACCTCCTCGACAACAATGCCAAAAAGTGATAGGCCTTGGAATAACATCAATAACACTAATGTATCCTTAACTCTTCCCTTACTTTTTAAATCCAATGTTTGTACAAAATTGAGAGATATTGTGTAATGTATATGAAGTATGCATTGATAGTAGTATAGTTCTGATATTGTTCAAGGTTTGAAATGCATAAAGTGGTGCAGGAAATTGAAATGACAGAAAGAAGCTTTAAACTATTGCTTGAATGAAAAGCACACTAATTTGTAAGATTAAGTAATCTAGATTTGAGAAAAATGAATTTAATATAATGGCTTGAAATAAAGAATACTAAACCATGAAAAGAGAATTGAATGAAAAATGTGATTATCTCTAGTGTATAAAATAAAACTATAATTAAATAAGCTAAACTAATGCATGGACTAAACGGGCTACTTTATGTCTAACCCTTGGATCAAAAGTAGACCCTATGTCCCTTTATTGTTTGTTTCTATTTTCATGAAAAGAATATGAAGCTAAATTGAAATCTAGAGCTAAAATAGTCCTATAGGAAGTTTCTATAGGAACTATAGCAGTCCTACAGGAAGCCAAAAAGAATCCTAGAAAGATAGTGTGAGTCTTCTAAAGCATCAACAAAGATAGACTAAAATAAAATGAGGTAGAACTGAGGCTCATAGATTTGAGATGACACCCAAGAGCATCCCAATAGGTTGTTGACTCTTTCTACATAATACCTACTGAAACTAACTAGATAATGATAAACTAACATAAATTATAATTAATCATGCATGACTATGGTAGATTTCAAAAGGAAATGAAATGCTAATTAATAAATAATTATCATGCAAGAAAAAGGAAATTGCAACAAGGTACTTGAGACCTCTTGAGTGGGCCCTACCCAATAAGCATAATGAACCTTGAGAAAACTATAATAAGATGAAAACAATGCCATGTTTATTCCATCAACAACAATAGTACATCAAGAGAAAAATCTCTAAGTTCCAAGAAAAGTCTTCAGAAAAAACTCTTGATACAATACTATCAACAAACTACCCCCCTTATTCCTAGGATAAAGGTCTATATATAATCTTGAGAAATCAACCTCTTTGTTGGAGTTGAGGAGAAATATGGGGAAATAGGGGATATTAGTCAATCCCATTTAGATCTCAAATTGTTGTTGGTCAGGAGTGGATATTAATGAACAAAGAGAACTCTAGAGGTAGGTGGGGACAAGGTCCCTTGATTCTTGGCCGACAGTGCTTTTAGGGAGACAAAATACCTTGGTTCTAGGAGTCAATTCCCTTTGGATCTCTTGTTCCATAGAGTTAGACCTAATTGATTCTACACACATTCTTTGGCATAGATATTAGAGAAAAAAGGTATGATATACACAAAATTCCACCTCAAAATTCATTCCCTAAGCAACATTAAAAAATATCCACCTACCAACTAAATTTTACTCTTGGCCAATTGTCTGAATGATAGGAAATTAGACTACCCAACCAATTGGTGAGGTGCGTTGGTCGATCACTCGACTGAATATGTCCAAATGTGGGTCAACCTCTCAATAGACTGAACCCAGGAGATGTGTGATGAATCATCAATGATTCATGTTCCAACATTCCCCCATTAGCACACAACTATGGAGATTCAAGAGGTGAAATTGCATCACTTGAAAACCCCCCCATAATTTCATCTCCATGAAGCCCAAGCAAACTATGGATCTTGACAAATATAGCTTCAACTAAAGGTTTGGTAAAGATATCAACAACTTGATCTTCAGTGTGATAATATTCAAGAGAAACAATGTCTTCATGAACTAACTTCTGGAAATAGTGAGCACGGAGCTCAACATGCTTCTTCTTACTATGAGAAACAAGGTTTTTAGCAACCTGTATGGAACTTTGATTATCACACAATATTGTAGTCGAATTCTGAATAGGAAATCCAAGCTTGCCCAAAAGTTGATGAATCCAAACTGCTTCAGTACCTACTTGAACAAAACCACGATATTTTGTTTCTATATTTGACATGGAGACTACCTTTTATGTATTGAAAGACCACACCAAATCTCCATTGAAATAGAGAAATACATACCCAGAAGTGGACTTCTGGTCATCTCCATCGCCAACCTAGTCGGGGTGAGTGAATTTGACTAGTGAATCTAAGCTACGACAATATTTGATACCAAACTTAGTGGTACCCTTCAGATATAGAACAATGTGTTGATTGGTTTCCAATGTCTTTATCTAAGATCCTTCATGAATTGAGAAACCAAGCTAATAGAAAAGGAGATATCAGGTCGACTATGAGTAAGATAAATGAGACTTCTGACCAATTTTCAATAGAGAGTAGCATCGATAGTGGGTGTGGACAAGTTTTAGTAAGCTTCACTCTAGAATGAAAGGGAGTGGCACACGGATTAAAATGAACCATATTAAAATGTGTCAACATATCCATTATGTATTTAGACTAAGAAATGAAAAAAATATCACATAAAGGTAATACTTGAAGACCTAAAAAACAATGCAGAGTGCCAAGATCTATCATATCAAAAGAGTTAGCAAGTTGTTTCTTCAATATAAAGATGAGAGCATTATTACTACCAGTAATGATTAAGTCATCAACATAGACAATGTAATGTTACCTCGCTCTAATACCAATTTGTAACATTACCTCACTCTAATACGAATCTATAACGTTACCTCACTCTGATACAAATCTATAGCGTTACCTTGCTCTGATACCAATATGTAGCGTTGCCTCACTCTGATACTAATCTATAATGTTACCCCTCTCTAATACCATTCTATAACGTAACCATCTTTACTACCGAGCAATTTGTTGGCAGCCCTACATGTTTTTGCTATTTTGAACGAAAAATGGCACTTCCTGTAGTTGCCTTCACCTCATCCTGTTCATATTATCATTTTAGGATGATCACTAAGTTATGAAAGATGTTTGATTGTTCTTTTATATTTGCGTTTTCATGCTTGATTCATGACCGAAAGCATGAATCAAGCATGGAAACTTAGTTTTGTATTATATCCCTAGTTAAAACATGCTTTTAAAGGTTCATTGTTCTTACATCTACTTCCTATTTAATACTGGAATGATTTCGTTTTTGAGTTTGTTGAATGTCGATATAATACCAAATGTTGATTCGCATTTGAATTGTAAACATATTTATTTTTTAACCCTTTGCAAATCGACTATAGTCATTCCAAGACATGTGAATTAATGCACAAGCATCGTGTCATGTACCTGATCTATGGCTAGAAAAATGAATTGACAAGCTTTTCATTATGATTTAAAGGGTTTGAGTTATGATCTGTACTCGAGGTGTTCATTACAAGGAGTGTTCAAACTCCATAACCAAAACCTTCATGTTTATACTATGATCGCGTAGGGATTTTTCTTGTTTTGTTTCCATTTCATCTACTCAAACTTGTTCCTTTTACTCCTACCATTTAAAACCACAACTAGCTTGAGTAGCCCCTGTTATAGTCTGGGCATACTCTTAATGGATCCTATTGTCCAAATAGAGCCGAATGGCTCTCAAGCATTGTTTTCTCATGATGACGTGGTCAAGGATTTGAAATACCAGGATTGGGATACTTTCATTAAGAGGTTTGAAGGGTATAACCTTCGTGTGGCTAAGTAATTCACACAAACATTTGATGGATGTAGAGCGAAGGTTGGACATATTCAGTTGGAGGTGTCTGAACAATTTTTTAGCGAAGCCACAGGGATCCCTCTCACCAATCAGAAGTGGTTCAAGAATTCGAAGATCGAAGAAGTGTCCTGGGGCCTCTTCATGACCTCCAGAAAGATTGAGTGTTGTGAGAAAGCTATTCTTGTTTCTCTGCTTAAGGTTAGATGGCATGGTCTCTTATCAGTTCTTAAATAGTTTATAACCTATGAGGGTCGTTATGGCTTGGTTTTTCTTTATCATGTGTGGTAATCCCTAATATTGGCTCATTACCCCTTAATTGTTGCATATTGTATTAGTAATGTTATTTTATTTATGTCGGCTTTAGGCCATTAGTTGTAATTATACCTCCTAGTCTCCTATATATACTAAGGAGACATTTTCATTTTGAATCATCTTGTACTTGAACATTTAAGAGGGGTAAAAGGAGGTTTCCCCCTCGAAGAGGCTTATTATCTGAAATTATCTCTTTTTCAAAGCATTGAGTACTTTTTCTGAGGTTTTTCTATGCTATATTGATATTTGGTTCTTAACATATGGTATCAGAGCTCAAGGTCTTGGGGTTTCACTACAACATCTGAGACACCTTGACATTTTTGTTATAACTTTTTTTCAACAATGTTTCAGAAGGAACAACTTGGAGAATATTTATTCAACGGATAAAGGTACATTGGGTTCCAAATTCAGCTGTTGAGGCCTTATACTTTCGTAGATACATCCTATACAAGATAGGGTTCTGGAATCATCTTGAACTGAGTCATTGCGGAATTTTCGCTATACACAATTTTCTGTAATGTTTCAGACCCTAAAATCTGGAGGATATTTACAAAAATTAGAAAGGTATCCATGGTAAAATTTTCAGCCTCTGGTTCATCTTAACTTTTTAGATACACCCTGTGTAAGCTAGGGTATCTGACTAGTCCTATTGACTAGTCTCAAGAAGGTGTTCTAGGTAAAAGAATCATAACTTATTCCTAGAGTATCCAAATTGAATGGGACTAGTTTCACTGGACCATGGATAGTCTTTAGTATTTCTAGTGCGATTTTCATAATTGTATATCAATTATTTTGTGTGGGGCACGCTATACAAGTGAGATCTCCTGGAAAGGCCAAAAATTGGCAAGTTGTGGGGAAGTTACCGTAAACTCCACTTGGCACATCCAATGTTGATCAGACCTGTGGCATTGCAGAGAAGAAATATCAGAGAACTACATAAAAGAAATGTTCATACCCAGAAGGGACAGAACTTTGGAGATACAACAGAAGAAATATTTTCTAGCAGAACCACCTCAAAATCAAGGTTCAAAAGTGATACTTGGCCAACATGCCACCCAAAAAGGGAACTTCTACACCAAATAAGCCTTCAAAAAACCCTACTTGGACTCTTGATGAAGGTGAAGAAATGTGTAGGGACATAAGTGATTTACAAAAGAATATAGTAACAAAAGATGAACTATAAGAGATGATGGAGGGTTTAAAAGGGGAGATCATGGAAGTATTGAAAAATTTCGTAACAAAGAAGACACTTGAAAGTGAAAATGCATCCCATGGAATTCATGATGAGGATACAAGGAAGGTGAATCAAGAATGGAGAAACTCCAACTTTGGTTTGAATACCAACCACGTTCCTAAGATTGATATGAGGAAGTTTGATGGCAAGGACCCAATCACATGGATACTTTAGATGGAGCAATTCTTTGATCTCCATAA
>ML779705.1:302406-322791 GCA_009831015.1 Picea engelmannii | reverse complement strand
ATTAGTTGTAATTATACCTCCTAGTCTCCTATATATACCAAGGAGACATTTTCATTTTGAATCATCTTGTACTTGAACATTTAAGTGGGGTAAAAGGAGGTTTCCCCCTCGAAGAGGATTATTATCTGAAATTATATCTTTTTTAAGGCGTTGAGTACTTTTTCTGAGGTTTTTCTATGCTATATTGATATTTGGTTCTTAACAATGTGCGATTGCTTATTCACTTTATAGGTTTTCCTTTGAATGTGTCATTTTATTTGCTGAGGAGTCTGTACAAGATGTCGAAGAGGTATAAAAAACAAATCTTTGAGTCTAGTCTCTTTCACCACGGTTTAATTAAAATGATTTTGGTTCATCGTTTGACAATGTTGGGTGATGACTGGGATGGGTTCTTAAACTGAAATGGATTTGCAACAGTCCTTCCTGTAGAAACCATTGTTGTGTATGGACCACTGATAGGGAAACCATTTGATGGTTCAAGTAATAGGCCAAAATTTATGAAGGAGAACCCTCGTGACGAGGCATTACCCGATCAGTTTTTACATGGGAGACAGGATGTTGGTTATGATTCAAATGAAACCCCTGTGTATGAATTGGTTGTTGGCCCTAAATCCATTGTAAAAACGATAGCGAAAAACCTCACAAACATTTAAAGCATAAGCATGCAGCATTAGGGTTTTGAAATAAAAGGGATGGTCGGCTAATCTCGAGGATTTTAAGGAATCAATATAAGCCTCATTTGAGATCGATCGACTCAATCGAGATCAATGAGGTCTCAGATCCCGAAATTGAAATTTTCCTTGTAGAAGAAGACCTAGATTGTCATAAATCAGATCCTACTCAGCCATACGACTTTGTTAGTAATATCCCATCGTGTCTCAAAGGTAGCAAGGGGTTTACTGGTATTAAGTTTTTTCAAGGTCCGACAACTAGTAATGTTGATATTCTTACACCCAACTATACACTCCCTCGACAGATCGCTCCTTCTGTGCATTGTGAGGTGTGATTCCATTGGATTGAACGGTATTATAGTGATATCCCAATTTTACAAGCAAGAATTAAATCTCTTACAAACCACGACGAATTAATCATAAAATAAATTCATGACCTCAGAGAAAATGAACAGAGACAAGCCAAGCGTCTTAAAAAGACAGGCAACATTGTGATAAAGAATGCAGACAGTGTGAAGGCCATAATAAATTCTAAGATATCTTGATCCATGTTTAGTTATTGGTTAAATGGTAAGACGGTTTTTTCCCTCTTATTATAGTCATGTTATTTTTAAAATCAAATCGGTTAAACTTAGATTTATTTTACAAATACAAGACTGGCTACAGAATCGAGAGATTTTGTAGCCAAGTCATTTTCATATAAAATTTAGTAATTATTTGTTAATAAAATATCTAACTTGTTCCTATTTCATTTTTCAGGACATGGTATATCTTATGCTAATCTTATGAGATGGAACATGTTCATTTTTTATGATTAGTATCTTCTTTTTGTTTATCTTGTAAATAAGAAAAAACTTTTATAAAATTTTTAAGATACGATTTGATCATGAGTGGTTGTAGGCCCTCCATATTTGTAATAGTTTGATCTTATGGGATTTTATCCTATCCTGGGAGATAGGAAGTTGAGGTTTCAAAAACCCTTTAAATACTCTCCATTTTGTAAATGAAGGAATCTTTGCTTGGAATCAAAGATGGACGAATGATTTCCCAAGACTTAATGAAACAACGTACAACATTTTGGCTTTAGTCCTTTGTTAATGGTGTTTCATTAATGTTTCATTTTATTTAATCCTGGTACATTGATATGTCTTGTAGCTTTAGACTCAATGATATGTTATGTTTCAGGATGTCTATATTATAAATATCGTTCATGATTTGTTGTTCCAAATATTGACACTGTGATCATCTTTTCAATTTGAATATTAGGATTTCTCTTTAATTCTTAATTGAACAATGAAATGAATATGTTACACTTAGATTTATCTGACTATAATCATTTGTGATCATAAGATCACAAAATTAACATGTGTTCCCTATTCTGTTTCTAAAATCCTGGCTGCCAATACATTCTGTGAATTTATTCAAAATAGTTTCAGTATAAGTCTATTGCATATTTATCTCATAGGTGTGGCATCTGGATGTTGTCGATTCATACAGAGGCATGGAGGCATCAGACAAACTAATATCATGTTATCTCTTTTGTGTTTCCAATTTCTGTCATTTATATATTAGAGGAACTAGAAAGTGTAGATGGAATTTGACTATTTGTACATCTGTGTTTCATAGTTTAATTAATTCATTTTTTGTTAAATTTATAGAAAGAAAACAAAAAAAAATTAAATGTTCTTTCTTTATCTGCTTCTCAAAAGCAATTATTTTCACCTTAATTTTGTATGTTTATGGTAAAAATTGAAAATCTTTAAATGTTGTTCATAAGTGAGATCTTTATGTTTTCTTTTTCTACGTAAACACATTTACAATAGTTATATCAGGGTATGTATATATTTAGTATATTTTTTTAGCATTAGTTATTTCTTTTAGGATTTTAGATTGGCTAATGGATCCATTAAACCCGTAAAAATAAGTTACACCAAACAGCTTGGGTTTCTTAGACAACCTCGTACCGGACTTGTTCTTCCAGTTGATGGACAGTCAAATTTTCCCATCAACACAATTCCACTCCAAAAATATAGTGTGCATATTCTACACTATAATGTTAATCTGTGCAGAAACACGTGAGGTAACGCACACGATCCCAAGTTGGATCGTGCCACACAAACTTTCCTCTTCAGACACTAGTTATAAGAGTGGAATTAACACATAATACAACTATGTGTACAATCAATTAATGCACACAAGTATTACTACACATGTAACCACTCTGAACACATGAATACTACTATGCATGCAACCATTATGGTGTTGTACACAAATTCAATTCTCCCTATGTGTGGATTGCTTTCCCATGCGGACAACGATTCCATCCTCTTGCACGCACGAAGTATTTCCCTACATGCACAAAAATTCTAGTCTTTCCTTGGAAACTCATAACCATTATTAAAAATTTAACTAACTGGAATACTTAATAATGGTCATACTCTACATGTGTGACAATAGATATTGAATAACAACATCATGCTTACATGTATAAACAACATCATACAGAATAATGACAATTGATTATATGCAACGTCATACTGGAAATAAACCCATGTAAGACATAAATAATTAAGCACCCAGTAAATCAGAAAAGCACATAAAGGACACTTGTCTTTTTATAAAGAGTCACCAACTGTGCGCAAATCTCAGACGTTCCTCCTAGTCATAGACTATGTTGTTCATATACTTTCAACAACAGGTCACCCCCGAGCTAGTGCCTAAAATCAAATAGGGAAAAAGGATTCCTAATGCCAAGATAAGGTCTAATAATCAAGAAAATTTCTCATTCCAAGGTGCCCAACTTCTGCAACTAACCTACAGTCTCTCATTCCCCACATTCTTGTCCCACCCCAAGAAGTGTTCTCCTTCTCTACTCAACAGTCCCTCAATTTCCCCACTTCCATTCCATGGCTTTGGCAATATGTTGGACATGAAGTATCAAAGACCTGTAACTAATGCCTGGTGCACCATGGAAGAAAATATCTCACCTGGAGAGAATGCTCACAGACCTGACAACCTGCTTCTTTGACAAAAAATATCTCACCTAGAGAGAATGCTCACAGACCTAATAATCCTCCTCTTCAAAAACAAACACTCAGGTTTCTATATGGAAACCCCTTTCCAATATTTTCTTCTAGATACAATAATTTTTGTCCCCCCATTCCTATGGTCTGAACGATGATGAAAAATGAGTTAATCCCCCAAAGGAATGAGTTTTTGCCCCCAAAATACACTAAGTTTTGACTATACATTTTCATGGTCACAAATGGACACTTTTCACCTTCAAAATTAGCTTTAGCCACTTGGTGACTCATTCCTATCCCTCGGGAACTTAGGATAAATAAATATCCATAAATTATACTTTTCAGAAATATTAATAAAATATTCCCTTGGATTTAAGCCCCCATTTACCCTTTTCGGTACATTTTATCCCCTCGTCTCTTTTCGTCTGATTGGTTTGCATGCAACAATGTGATTTTATTAATAATTTGAGTGTGATTACATTTTACAAGGATAGGAACACTAACCTTTTTGCATCCCAACTCACCATTCAATTAACCACACACAATCTCTTCGGCCTCAAACATACATACATACATACATACATACATACTTACATATATATATATATATATAGATAGATAACTCAATCCTATGAGAACTTCAAGGTAATCCTCATGCACTTACTTAGGTGCACACAACACTATGGAATGTGCACAACCTTTCCTCGATGTGTAATCCGCACACACTTACTTAGGTGCATGCAACACTATGGAATGTGTGCACTCTTTCTTTGGAAAAAAATCATTGTGCATTATTTAGGTGTGATCAAAACTAAACCAAAACTTGGTTTCAATGGCTCACCAACCTATACATACATTAACATTTTCATTTGCAATTGGGTTTTGGATTAGGGTTATTACATTCCCCTACCCCTTATTTATGCATTGTACTCAGTGCCCTATATACTCATGTACATACAAAAACTTCACAAGTCTTAAAAAAGGTGTGGGTACCCTACCCGCATAGCATCCTGGTGCTCCCAATTTGCATCCTCAGGACCGTACCAGTTCCATTGGACTTTTACTAGCTCCACGGCTTGATTCCAAATATTTTTTATTTTCCAATCCAATACACAAACCAATCGCACTTGAAAATTTCCTTCTAGATCCGCCTAAATCACATTCCAATCAAGGACATGATTAACATCAGATACGTACTTTTTGAGAAAATATACATGGAAACAATTATGAATACACAAGGATGAAAGTAGTGCAAGAATATATGCGACAGGGCCAATCCTTTCTAGGATTTAAAATGGCCCATAGTAGTGTGTTGCCAGCTTAGAAAAATTTCCCAACTTCAGGGAACTACATCTTTCTTTTACTTCCAAGAACACATGACCACCCAATTTAAACTCTTTGTGGGTTCTACCTTTATCTACATATATTTTCTGCCTATCTTGGAAAGCCTTTAAATTATTCCTTATCTTCACCATCTGCTCTTCCATTTTCCTAAGTAAATCTAGCCCAACCATTATGCGATCTTTTGGGCTGTCCCAACTTACGGGTGTGTTGCAATTTCTCCCATAAAGTGCCTCAAATGGGCTCATATTTAGAGATACTTGATACCTATTGTTATAAGAAAAATCAACCAAAGGTAAATATTTTTCTGACTGTGTCAATTTTTCCATCACGTACATTCTTAACATATATTCTATCACTTGATTTACCCTTTTTCCCATCTGACTCTGGATGATAGGTTGTGCTAAAGTTCATATTTGTCCCAAATCCTTTGAATAGCCCTCTCCAAAATTTCGATGTGAACTAGGGATCTCTGTCAGACACAATTGTCTTAGGTACACCATGTAGCCTAGCAATCTCTCTCATGTATATATTAACAATGTTGGTTGCCTTATGAGTTTACTTCATTGGATTAAAATGGGAAAATTTAGTAATCTTATCCACCACTACCATAATAGAATCATGTTTCTTAATAGTCATAGTCATCTTAGTAATGAAATCCATGGTTACAACTTCCCATTTCCACTCAAGAATGGAAAAAGGTTGTAGCAAACCAGCTAGGAGTTTGTGCTCAACCTTGACCTTTTGAAATTCAAGGGATATATCAATAAAGTTAACAACCTTTGTTTTCATGCCTAGCCAATAATATTGTTTTTTTATCACTGTACTTGTTTTATGATAGCTTGGGTGCCCAACATAAGGAACTTTATGCATCCCCCAGTCTAGTTGTCTTGGCTCTAATCCACAAGGGTGTTTGAAGTTCTTCTTCCTTGTACTTATTTAATTCCTCTACCCTCATTTATTCATGACTTAGCCATGATGCAAACTCCATAATATGTACATTCCCCACATATTTATTTGGATTCCAATTGTATGGGTGTGGTAGGTTGATATTGTGTAAGTAAAACTCACACAACTTGGATCTTTCCTCCATGTTGCAACCTTGATATGCATCCAAGAAATCCTTGGGATTGTATAGGTTAAATTTTACCAACTTAGCCAAATGTTCAATATGATTCGTATGCCATTGTTCCTTTAGGAACAAAGTGTATGTCCTAGAAGGTTGTTTGCATTATGGAATCTCTAAAGATACTTTGGATATTGTTTTAACTACAGCCCCCATAATTTCTATCTTTTCATTCTTATCAAGTAATTCTCTTTTTTCCTTATTCAGTTTATACTACAACTTATGGTTTTCAACTTTATATTTCTAGTTGCATTCCACTTTTTGCAGTCATAATCTAAAAATTTTCTTACATAAGTTGGAGTTTCTTTTCTAACTCTTGAGAGGCTTCTCGAGGGGCCTCTTCTTTTTGTTTCCCTTTGTTATCCTTTTCGATTCTCTTCCATTTGATGATATCAACTTTGGCCTTCTCCAACTCTAAGAAGGTTCCATATAGGTTCTTTTGTACAAGGGTCTTTGTCTTGGAGGTCCCTTCAATAAGAAGTTTTTTTTCTTCTTTTAATGTTGTCTCCTCTTGAGGTTCTGTTGTGATAGGTGTTACACGTCAAAATTACTCAACTGGATAAGTGTCGCATGTTCCTCTCAATTGTCGTAAGTGTCGCATCTTCCTTACAACTTTTGTAAGTGTCGCAAGTTGTTCACAAGTGTCGCAAATGTTGTTCAAGCATACTGCCATAATAACGACACTAAGGAGGCACTTAAAACATCTCATGCACTTGATTTGGAGAAGAGGAATTGATTAATTGAAGACCAGGAACTCTTAACACCTGAGAAGAGCTCTGAAACAAAGGTTCTGAGGGTGAGCACTCCCTTATATCAGTCTTAGGAGTGCTGGTGCTCCACTATAAGGCCTCAGGGAGCGTTATAATGCTCTCCTACGCTTCTGAGGGAGATATATCCACCTTTAGAGCGTTGGCACTTCCCTTAAGATTCCTAAGGAGCGCTACAACACTCCGATGCCCCTTTTGAGGGAGCGCTGCCTAATCTGGGGCAGTAGTTGGCCTGTTGAGGAGAATAAGGGGAGGATCTTTCAAGATTAGAAGGCAGTTGCATTCGAATTCTTGGTTCCATCAGAGGATCCCTGATCTAAGGAGGAAGTTCCTCAACTTGTTCTAAAGATAACTCAAGAGGTTAAGCTCCTCTTAACCTATATAAGCAAGCTCTATGATGGTGAAAAGGGGGAAGAATTGCTAGCATGAAACCTATGATCTCATAGGAAACACACAGTCAGCCAAAGGAGAGTGATCAGTGAAGTTGTTGTCGCCCAGGTTGTGGATCTTTCAAGCAAGGGTCAGACGAAGGGGACTTGATGAAGCTGTCGCATTCACATCTATGATTGTAAGTACTGTTGTCATTATTCTCATTAATATGACATGCTTGGCCTGTTTCTTTCTAGTTTGTGTCTGATGTTACATGAACTTATCATTGATAGATAGATCTGTTTTCAAGCTAATATCAATAGAGTAGGAAGTGGTCGTATCTTGTTTGTCTACAGGACTCATCGAGGAGAAAAGGATCGAAGCTCAACTCGGAGCGTGCAGGGACAAGCGTCGATAAAGATGTACTTTTATTCTCCTTCCTTCTCATGTGTTAGTTTGTATAGATTTGAAAGGAAGTCAGTGTCCACATTAAGCATTTTTTGTCTTAGAGTTAAGGTCAAGCTCTTTGAGGCAATCTACCTGTCCGCAGGGAGATTTTCCTACAACAAAAACTGGCGACTCCACTGGGGAGATAGCCTCAAATCGAAACTTCTTGTTTTGATTTCTCCTCATTGACCTTGTTATACCCCTTGATTATTTCAGACCTGGTTCACTCCTCTTTTGATTGGTTTCACAAGCTGATTGGATCCCTACCCCGTCACACTCAGCCTAATTGTCGAGATTGAATTACAATTTTTGGATCTTTTGACACTTTTGGGAGTTTTTGAACCTGGCGCCCATGTCCCTGTGTTAACAGAGAGCCAATGCTCCCTAATAGCCTTACACAAAGTTCTATAATGATCCTTGTCCTTAACAACAGAGCGCCATCCCTCCTTTGGCCAATAAACATTCCAAAATTATTTTTTTAGGGTTTTTCCTCTGTGCCTCTCTTGCTGGGTAACCTTGTGAGTCAATCCTTCTTCTTTCCAGCTTTGACATCTGTCTTTTTCTTGGAAAACAAACATCTTGCTGTTTGGATTTTTGTAGCCTTCTTCACTATTGTTGTTGATTTTTTCTGCCATTTGGAGTTTGGAACCCATGCATTGTCTTTCTCTCCTCATCAACTGAACGAAAAACGTTGGTGAAGGTCATCAAAGTTCTACATATCTTTTCATTTGGTTTTAGCTAAGATCATTGTTCTTCGACTTTTTCTTTTTAGGTGTGAAGTTTGATTTCTCTTTGATTGTTTATTTTCTTTCGCTTCTTGTTTCGATCACAATGAGAGGGTGTATTGTTTGTATGATTCTTGCTTGTGTTGGTCTGATTTCCATTCATCCGAGAAGATAATTAGTAAGATGAGCATTGTGTTGAATTAATCATTATTCATATGCAAACAATAAAAAGCATCTTCATGATTGATTATGTATGTTAGAAGGCATATCAAAAATTTTAGCATCACATCAGGATTTGATTGAAGAAAACTTGTTTGAGGACACTCCTTATTAGTGCTTGTTAGTGAAAATAACTCTCTCTCTCTCCCTTAGATAGATGTTCATCGAAAAGAAATGACTACTTATCATCTCTGATGCATTTTTGGGACTGAGTCATAATTCCATTCGTTTCACTTCCATGCACCCCTTTTTGTGTAAAGAACATCTATAAAATCAATGTTAATTAAAAACTATTTAGAACTTTTTCTTTTCTAGGATCCTCCACCAACAGTAGATTAGGCTTAGTACTTTGGATTAGGCTGTGAGCATAACTCTCCAAAGTTTCCAAAACAAACAGTAGCATCCTGAGTTAGGGAGAGTCAAATCCAATTATCGTATAAGTCTGCCTAGGATCCCCCTCTAACACAGGGGTTACGCACGAGGTTGCATTCGGGTGAGTTACAGAGATTATCCCTCTGTGGTTCAACTGATTGTGGTGGTCAGATCATATTATGGGGATCACTTCAAGGTAAATCCACAATTACTGCGTGGAAGCCTTTTAGTTGATTTCGAGCTCGATACCCTACCCGTACGTTTGGATCGGACTGTCAATTGTTCCCACCCAGGGGCTGACTGCGAATTGGAAACCTTAGTGGCCATAATCTTTAGGGTCTTACAGAAGGTGACAGTGAAGGGAAGTCTCACTGTACCTGGAGTAGACATTGGTCAAACTCACTTAGGCTCCTTGGAAGGTAAATCCACAATTACTGCGTGGAAGATTGCACCAAGGCGTAAGTCTGTTAAGCAGGTCGCCATTGTAACTATTCCACCCTATCCCCGCCCCTTCTGGACTTAATCACGCGACATTGGATTTCATCACCAACTAGTACGGTCATCAAAATAAGGTCCTGTTTGCTTGGTTTTGATTCTTAGATTTCTATTAGCATATGTTGTTTCTTTTCGGTAGTTGGCCATAGATTTTTTTCGCCGACTCTTTTTCGCCAACATCGACCCTCCACGCCGTTTGCGGAGGCTACAGGGACTTCCTCCAGAAAATATGGAAGGAAACACCCCTTTACCCCCTCATTCTATGGAGAAATCTCCTCAACAAAGCGAGGTTCAAAACACTACGACTTCCCAGGAAGAAGTTCCCACTCCCTTGGAGAATTTTTCGATTGTTTCAGAATCTCCGGAAGCTTACCGCATTCCGGAGGGATATGAACGATGTATTCTCCAACTAAATTCCACTGGTGAATTTGTCGTCGTCAATCCTTCTGACATTCTGGCTGGGTCTCATCAAAACCCTTTAGCCGATGACCCCTTTTAGACTGCAGACATTGTTCGAAGTCAACCACGCTTGGTGTGAGATATTTATGGAACAGGGGAAGGTGTCGATGCACCCATCTCCTACACAGTACCCCTAAACCATTTTACCGGTACCACCATTTTTACAGCCATGCCACCCATTGGTCCAAACATACCATCCATTGGCCCAAGGTCTACTCTTCCCCTCCAGACGGCCCATTCTACAATGGTCCCTCACATTTCGACTATTCCTGTCGGTAACACGGTGGTTAATCAAGCTGCGATTGGCACACCTGTAACACCAAGACCTACATCATCACTCCCTTTTGGGTACAGGGCACTGAATGCTTTCACCACTACCCAACCCACTACTACCCAAGTTGTACCGAGAACTTCCATACCTATCCAACAACCCATAGGGACTGGTCTTGGTGGTCCTAATCCGCTCGGCGGCACCGGTCAGTCGTTTACATATGGTTTTCAAATTTCGGGGACTCTCCCTCAAGTTGGGGGACATCCTCCCATTGGAGGACAAATTCCATTTGGGGGGCACCCTCATGCTGGGGGGCAGCCTCAATCCAGAGTCTACCATCAATCGTATAGACAAAATGTGTCTGCCACACCTAATCCGTGGAACGTCCCTTTTCCAGGAAACCCACAGTTTTCGGTAAGACAAATATCTCAAACTCCGCAACAACCTCCTTATGGACAAATGCCAAACCCAAACTATAACCCGCAAAACCCATCCGGTTATCCTCCGCTCACACATGATTCTCAAAACACCTCAAATCCTGTGTACCTTGGTCAAAACCAACCTCATACAAGAGGGCCCAATAGTTACAATTATCCACATAACCCAATGCTTGGCCCCACTGGTGTCCCCATGCCGCACCAGCACTACCCACAGGTTAACCGACAACTACCTTTTATAGCTACCCTGGACCTTCTAGACTTTTCTCGGTTAATGAATGATCCTATTTATCATTCTCCGGTTTGGCCAGCTATTCTAGCTAAACTTCCTTCTGATATCCCAAAATTCGACGGAAAGTCTGGAGAGGACCCAAACAACCACATGATGACTTTCCATTTGTGGTGTTCATCCAACTCCCTCATGGACGATTCTATTCATTTGCATCTTTTCCAACGAACACTTATGGGTTCCGCAGCGAAATGGTATATTGAACTACCATGCACATTTTTTCACGATTTCAACTCCCTCGCCATGTCCTTCCTCACACACTTCCAATTGCCCATTCGATACAAGATGGGTAATGAACTATTAACCTCCCTTCATCAGACAACTTCCGTACATATCTCCGACCATATTCATGAATGGAGACGACGACGAAGGCTAATCAAAGTGGTCATTCCTGACCAATTGTTAGTAGAATGGTTCACGAAATCATTGTTACCCCAGATCACTCGTGATGTTGCCATGGGTGGTGTGGTCACCGAGGAAGAAGCCATTGCCTGAGCTCAGTACTTAGACATAGTCTATTCACAATCTGGTACTCTGTACGAGTTGATACCAAATGCTACCTGTGCCACTAACGACCCATCCAAACCATCGGCTACTTCGCACGCGGATGGAGTTATTGGCTTCGTCAAAACCCAATCTGCTTCCCAGTCGGCTGGAATGATTCAGTGGCCCGCTTCGACGACTGCTCCCAATCCGACTGCACCCTCTTCTACCCCCCCTCAAACTCAGGTCTCTGAGGTGAATGTGGTCCAATCAACCCCGTCACAACAACCTGGGGGAAAGAAGAAAGTGAGAAATAAACCAAAGAAGAACAATAACAATGAACAACCCAAAACTCAACTGCAAACCCCTCCTACCAGAAAAAAACCACAATGAAAACCGAAATTCCCATGTCTCATCTGTGGTGACGATCACTACACCTAAGACTGTCCACATCGTGATGAAGTGGCCAAACTTTTCAAGGGAAATTCACAACCCATTGTGCTTACTCAGCCTTTTCCACAGCAGCAATCCTTGGTTGCCCAAACCCCCACGCCAGGGGGCAGTTCCAACCAACCTCATGATGAGGCCTCGACAAGTGCCCACATTTACATGTTCAACTGGGTTAATCTAACCACTCACTCTATGACATATGACATGCCAGTTAAACTTGATAAGCCGAAGACTGCTAACAGTTCTTCGTCGGACCCGTTACCATCCTCCGTTAATCCTCCGTCTGTTAGCCCTCCATCCGAGCCACTCTAGATTGAGAAACCTTCTTTTGACTCTATCTTATGCCCTCCTAAGAGCACCATCCAGAGATCTACCTTCAATCCTAATTCACGGGCTGCCCAAAATTACAATATTGTAGAAGATTTGGCCCAAGCCCCGTGTGATATGTCCGCCTTGGAAGTTCTACAACATTGTCCCAGCCAACGTAGAATGCTCTTAGCCACTATTGGTGCTTTTGATCCTGAGTCATCAAACAACCTCACGTTTAATCTGGACGACCATCAACCGCGACTCTCCCACCAGCTAGCTTTCCAAATCGATGTTGTTGTTCACAATCAACAAATCCACCGAACTATCCTGGATGAGGGAGCCTCTACCTGTGTCATGTCCCTAGCCTGTTGGAAAGGATTAAAATCACCCTCCCTTAACAAATCCCCTACGATGTTACGCACTTTCGATGGACAAGTTTTTCATCCTCATGGGTTATTACAATCCCTAGCCGTTCAGTTGGGCGGCAAAACTGTTACTGTTGATGTCAAGGTGGTCAATGCTCCCCTCGATTACAACCTATTACTCGGAAGAAGTTGGTTCTACGCTATGAATTTCATTGCCTCGTCAGTGTTCCGATGTGTACAATTCCCCCATCAAGGCAAAATTGTCACCGTCGATTAGCTTGATTTATGTACACCCGACGCTCGCATCCCTGCCACCAACAACATTCCCTTTTTTGGAGACCACCCAGTTACGTATGAAAGCGTTGGTGTTGGATTATTGAAAGATTCTAACCTTATGGGTACTTTCCCTACACCACTTCCACCTACCGCGCATCATATTGTCGTTGTCAACATGATCTCGACTATGCCTTATCAATCCTTGGAATCATCTGATCCTTGGATCGTACCTAGTCCTTTAGAATTCAATGTGCTCAGTGACACCATGCCACTTAGCCCAGTCGAGGCAGCATACATAGCTATCCAATCTGCCTCTCCCTCTTTGAACAATTCACATTCATTGGCACCCGATGCCTACTCGATGCCCTCATGGTTGGATTCCCTGTCGTCTGTCGTTGATTACATTTCCCAAATTTTTCCTTCGGATGAATCTATTATGGAAATGGTTAGCATCGACGATTTGCCTTGGAATGATAACCATCATCGATCCTCTTTTCTTTCGCATTTGGAAGAAATTCACCAAGACATACGCTCTGTCTTCCCTCCCGATGTTACCGATGCTCCGCAATCTCCCATACTCACACAAGATACTCTCTCTGAGAGGAACATGGGTAACATCTCTACTATGATCGTTATTGATATTTCGATCAAAGAAGGTGTCGTGGAAAACATCAACCTTGGTGCTAATTGCACACCCGAGGAAGTGGTCTCTTACACTGCCTTGTTTAAGGAATTTCGCGATGTATTTGCATGGAGCTACGAGGAGATGCCAGGGATCGACCCTTCAATCGTTGTACATGAAATCAAAACTTACCCTGATGCGAAACCTGTTCAACAAAAGATTCGCCCGGTTCATCCCAAGAAAATCACAGACTCTAACCCCATGTACCACGTCTTGACACGTCAAGTACTTGGGGGCAAATACTCAAAATGGATCGTTATTCTTCAAGAATTCGATCTCGATTTTACGAAGGCTAAAGCCAAAAAATCCTTGGTGTTTGCAGAGCTTATCTGTGCTCTCCCTCGTGTCGATGAAAACATTGAGCCTAGAGATTCTCTCCCCGATGAATCTCTCTTCCTCATCAGCACCTTCGATCCTTGGTACGGAGACATTCTCCTATACCTTCAAACCCAACGTTTTCATCCCAACATTTCTCGCGAAGAGCGTCGACGCATTCATCACCACTCTCACCGCTATCTCATCCTCGGTGACACCTTGTATCATTGTGGTATTGACACCATCCTTCGGCGATGTTTAATTCATGAGGAGGCTGAATGTGTTTTGAACGATTGTCACCTTGGCGCCTGTGGCGGTCACCTTTCCGGTATGGCCACAGCCCAAAAAATCCTACGTGTCGGCTACTTTTGGCCCTCGATTTTCAAAGATTGCATCGAGGCCGTCAAAAAATGCCCACCCTGCCAAGTCTTTAACAAGAAAGCACACACCCACCCTACTTTGTTGCACCCTATTATCACCATCGACCCCTTTGCCAAATGGGGTATCGATTTCATGCAGTGTAAGCCTACCTCCACCGGGGGGCGCGGTTACATCATCATCGTCGTCGACTACTTCACCAAATGGGTTGAGGCTATGCCTACCTTCCTGAATGATGGTCGTACTGCAACTCTGTTCCTTTTCAACCACATCATAACTCGTTTTGGTGTACCACGTGCCATTGTCACTGATCATGGTGCACACTTCAAAAACCAGATGATGAGAGAATTACATGTCAAATTGGGTTTTCGCCATGAAAACTCATCCCCTTACTACCCTCAGGCTACCAGACAAGTTGAGGCTATCAACAAAGTCCTAAAAACCATGATCCAATGCATGGTAGGGGAAAACAAGACATCGTGGCATTTACAACTTTTCACTGCTCTCTGGGCCTATCGCACTTCTGTGAAAACCTCAACTGGATCCACTCATTTCCAGTTGGTATATGGCATTGAAGTTGTCCTACCAATCGAGTGTGAGATTCCATCACTCAAACTGAAAGTAGAACTCTTGCCCCATACTTTTGCTGAAGAAGAACGATTCTTGTATCTATCCAAGTTGGACAAAACACATCGTGATGCTGCTCTCGTTAATGAGGCACATCATAAACGAATTAAGAGTCAATACGACAAATCCGTCCACCCTTGGACCTTTGCATAAGGAGACTTAGTCCTTGTTTATGACCAAGCTAACGATAAATTGGGGACAGGAAATTTAGAACCTATGTGGCATGGTCCTTACATCGTGAAGCGTGTTCTACACAGAGGTGCTTACGAACTAGTAGATCATGATGGAATTTCCCTGGGAGAGCCCCGAAATGAGATTTACCTTAAAAAGTACTATGCCTAGATCACCTAGCATTTGTACTTTGTACATTATTGTATTTTAGTTTGGTGTGTCTATTTCTTTCGCGTGCTCGAGTCTTTACCTTTGCCACTCATGACTGTTATTGTGTTTTCATGCGCAGATGATGTCTTCCTTTCCTATCGTTTTTGGGTTCACAGATGGCGCTAGTCAACATACCCGGAACATCGCTTCGGCAACATGGGTTATTTACAAATTTGACAAGGTGGTGAGTTCAGGAGGTATCTGCTTAGGACCAACAACCAACAATATGGCAGAATATCACGTTGTCATTGGACTGTTGACCCAAGCCTCCTCTCTAGGTATCTCTCGTATCATTATTTACTTAGACTCCCAACTCGTGGTCTATCAACTCAACCGTATCTATGTTATTCGTAGTCCTATCCTGCTACGTCTCCACTTACAAGTTCGTTGTCTTGAACGAATATTCAATTACATTGAATATAGACACATTCCAAGAGAACTTAATAGTGTTTCGGATTCATTAGCTAATTATATCATAGATCGGTATCTTGCCCACATATGAGAGTTAAGGAAAACAAAACTATACATTACATGTAAATTAAAACACATCACAGACATCATCATGTACAAATCATTGGCACTGTAAAAGACTCGAAACTATATATATATATATATATATATATATATATATATATATATATATATATNGTATGTAGAAGAGAAAAATATTGGGTCTTTCCACCCATACAACGTCGCCTGACAAGGCATACAAAATATGATCACCGGAGAGATTCTAATCTCCCCGCACTACGTTGTGTTGCAAGTAACACATCACCGCACGCACTACGCACCTCAATAGAGAATTAATATTCTCTGGTACTCCCAAAGTGTGCCTCTGCAGATGTAAAGGCACGTCTCCCCTCCGTAAAGGAGGAATGCCCATCGTGAGGCCTTGGAGGTTTCTCTCAACCTCCCAGAGACCTATCACCGGTATTGCTGGATCTGCTACAACCGGGATGCCCCCGCAACGTCCTGGTACTGGTATATCAACCAAGTGCACTGCTCCCTTGTCTGCATGTTGAAAACAATACATCTGTTAAAACTCTTCTGCATACCCAATATATATATATATATATATATTAAAAACTTAAAAAACAAAAAAACTAACAAGCTATGGCCCAGTCTCTTACCTGACACATTCTAGTCTTCCCTCGCGGGAAAAATCAAATCCATGCTCCCATGGAAATCTACCTCAGCATAAGGGAAGTCCTCTATCCAGAGATACTATCGTCTCAGCCAGGCAAAGAAATAGCCAATGAAATGGAACTCTGACTCTGATACTAGCTTCAGAGACAGACTAGGCCACCTCTCCATCCTTGGTTCATCCACTGGTCACACCGCCAGTGCTATCTGAGGCTACATCTGGGGGATGCGCTCTAGAAAAAATGAGACCAAAAATGAGCCATAACCAAACTACTTCTATCCTGTCCTGCACCGTGAAATCTGTTCCTTCACATTTCAAAGGAACCCTGCACTCCAGTTGAACAGTGTTGGTTCCAAACATTGAACACCATAAACCACCTATGATCTTGATGCCAGATGCGTGCTAGTACTGCTCGTCACGCTCATGATGGAAAACAGTATAGACCGGAGGGGTAGCTCTCGAATGTCCTTGATAGGGATTCTACCCCCTACCAGCCTTGCTCCTGGGATACAGTGGCGTGCCAGATACACGTCCACTTGTTCAGGTAGCGCCCTCTGCCCGGAGAAAGATATGGGGACCCCTCTTTCCGAGAGGCCGGTCAAAAAATACACATATTCTAACTCAATGGTTAAAAGCTGTGTGCCAATCCGGAATCCTTGCTCTGCAACATCCCATAGGCCGATCATATGCTCGAGCAATAAAATCTATTTCTTCATTTTTTGCAACTTGAAGAATTTGAGCAAGCCACAAGCTCGCAATGCAGCCCATGTACGGGGACTCCGCAAGGCGGCTAAGTCATCCATCTCATGTTCTCTTTCTGTCCACTCGATCATGGTCGCCGAAGTTACCTACAAAACAAAAAATAAAGAAATTCATTATTTCCACGTTTTGGCAATTTCGGAAATTTTTAAAAGTGATTTAAAACATGAAATAATATGCCCACATCATTTAAAATTAATCACACCCTCTTTTACAATCACCATGCCCTTCCCTAGCCATTTAACATTCATCAAACAATAATAAAAATGTTTAAAAAGATCAAAACGATTTTGTGGCTGTGTGGGCATATGGGAAGATTTTATCACGGATTCCTTGCCAAAAAATGACCCATCTAATTGACTATTGAGGCATTGGCATCTTAGCCATCCTTTTCTAGAATTTTTTTGCAAAAAGAATTCCATTTTTCCATTGATTTTCAAAGAGGTCGATTTGGTTCTATTTGGGGCAACTTAGGGATTCATATTTTAAAATAAATAATGCTATTAAAATGAATGTGAAACCATGTGTTTGAAAGAAGAAGATATGGACATCTACCTAGTCCAAACGGCAAGAGAAACAGTGAACCGTAGCTCCGGCATCGAACAAAACAAGATCCCACTCAAAACGAGAATCTCCACTACTCCAAAATCCTTGTGCAAAATGAAATGGTAAATGGAATTTTCATTGTATTTTTATTTATAAATTTTCATTTTTACAAGGTATAGTCATTTTTGGGTTTCTCTAATAACATAATGGCTTCACTAAACCCCTGGTTTGTAGTTCTGACATCGCAGGTTTCCTGGCAGTTCTGACGAATGATTTATCTTGTCACACTTATGAGCATAGTCTTAGTTCATTCTCGAGCTCGAAAATATGAGAACGTAACCGGGGCAAACTTTTATCTCTTTTTCAGACCCATACGGATACACGAACACATGAAAAAGGAACCCCCTTGGAGTCTTCTTTAAACCCTTTTCAGACTCTCTAAATATGAAAAGATTGTCGAGTGACCTTGCTTCCTTTCACACTCATTAAAAGGTTAGAAAGGGCGTCTTTCGGGCGATAGTTTATCTCTTTCTCGGTCTCGTTAGACTACTGTACGAAAAAGGAACTAAGAGAGTTATCTTTTAAGTGTTTTTCCAAACTCTATAATCCCAAAAAACCTTCAAGTTTTCTGTCTTTGGACTCGTTAAAACACACATCGATAGGCCCATATGGGACCGATCCTTTACTTCTTCCAGTTCGTTAAACAAAGGAAGAGGAACTTACCGAAGGTGAGTTATATCGAGCATGTGTTATCCTCCTCGGGATCATTAAATCAAAAAGAGGTACTCATCTATCTAGATGGGGGAAAAAATTGAAAGGAGCAAGCCAAGCAGTCTCTTGAGAACATCACCCAACACTTCTTAGAGTCGCCCTTGAACACGACACTTTGTCATTTGCATATATCATAATCCGCTGAACCTCTACACTGAGCCAATCCTTTGAGTTCCTTTCACTCCTTTGGGTCAGCCGACGCAAGTCACCGTATCCCTTGCATAAGTGTTGGTCCACGTCAGGTTTTGCTATTGTACCTCAGTGTTCAAGGGAAGTATCTGCCTCGAGAGTCAGCCATCCTGAATATCCTACCTCAAAACCTGTGTCAGTCCATGTCCATTTGATCTGCCAATTACATATCTATGTCTGTTTTGTGTTGTTTATGGGGGATACATCAAGGCCCTCCCTCGACGAGTCTATTCCTGTCGACTTCAACACATTACCCAGTAATTAGGCTTAGAAACCAGTTAGTACTTTGGGACCTGCATGCCTCAATGGCAGGCCTCCTCACATTCAATAGTAGGTTTACATCATTGACCTATGATCAGATGATTCCACGGATGTTTGACCTCAGCTCATCTATTTGCATTCGGTGGAATGTACTAGGGTACCTTGGGAATCATTGACATTAATGGTGATCTTCCCCGCACTTGTTAATGGTTCACACCATTGATCGGTAATCAAGTGGTTTCTGCCATGTTCAACATCAGGACATCTATTCACATGGTTAGAATCGTACCACATCGAGATTGGTAAGAAGACCCTGGGTTGAGTAACCACTTTGATATATGCTCCGCCCAGGCTACAAAGGAGTTTCTATTGGACAAAGAGCACACACACTGTTACATAGATCCACTTTGTATTGGTCATGGCTATGTCCTATCATCTCGTAGATCCATTGTGTACTCTTCGTGGCTATGATCAGTCCGAATCATCAGAGTATAGATCCACATTGTATCTTCGGTGGATATACCTTATTATCAATACAATTATGGATCCGCAGTGTATTTTTGCGGCCATATCTTGCAAGTCTTGATCACCCAAGCATAGGTATGCCTGCCTTGGGTTTTGAAATATGTCATGATATTTGTTGGATGTTTGTGTGCAACTTCTGTCAGGTTCTCCGAGTCTATACCCTTGCTTGAATGTCTACAAATCATTTAAGTTATCATTTCACATATTCTAACTTCATACTTTGGGGGGCATTTTGTTACACGTCAAAATTACTCAACTGGATAAGTGTCGCATGTTCCTCTCAATTGTCGTAAGTGTCGCATCTTCCTTAGAACTTTCGCAAGCGTCACAAGTTGTTCACAAGTGTCACAAATGTTGTTCAAGCATACTGCCATAATAATGACACTAAGGAGGCACTTAAAACATCTCATGCACTTGATTTGGAGAAGAGGAATTGATTAACTGAAGACTAGGAACTCTTAACACCTGAGAAGAGCTCTGAAACAAAGGTTCTGAGGGTGATCTCTCCCCTATATCAGTCTTAGGAGCACTGGTGCTCCCCTATAAGGCCTCAAGGAGCGTTATAACACTCTCCTACCCTTCTGAGGTAGCGCTATCCACCTTTGGAGTGCTGGCGCTTCCCTTAAGCTTCCTAAGGAGCGCTACAACGCTCTGATGCCCCTTTTGAGGGAGTGCTGCCTAATCTGGGGCAGTAGTTGGCCCGTTGAGGAGAATAAGGGGAGGATCTTTCAAGATTAGAAGGTAGTTGCATTCAAATTCTTGGTTCCATTAGAGGATCCCTGATCTAAGGAGGAAGTTCCTCAACTTGTTCTAAAGATAACTCAAGAGGTTAAGCTCCTCTTAACCTATATAAGCAAGCTCTATGATGGTGAAAAGGGGGAAGAATTGCTAGCATGAAACCTATGATCTCATA
>ML779705.1:267104-302356 GCA_009831015.1 Picea engelmannii | reverse complement strand
CAAAGGAGAGTGATCAGTGAAGCTGTTGTCATCCAGGTTGTGGATCTTTCGAGCAAGGGTTAGATGAAGGGGACTTGACGAAGCTGTCGCATTCGCATCTACGATTGTAAGTACTGTTGTCGTTATTCTCATTAATATGACACACTTGGCCTGTTTCATTCTAGTTTCTGTCTGATGTTACATGAACTTATCATTGATAGATAGATCTGTTTTCAAGCTAATATCAATAGAGTAGGAAGTGGTCGTATCTTGTTTGTCTACAGGACTCAGCGAGGAGCAAAGGATCGAAGCTCAACTCGGAGCGTGTAGGGACAAACGTCGATAAAGAGGTACTTATGTTCTCCATCCTTCTCATGTGTTAGTTTTTATATATTTGAAAGGAAGTCAGTGTCCACGTTAAGCATTTTTTGTCTTAGAGTTAAGGTCAAGCTCTTTGAGGCAATCTACCTATCCGCAGGGAGATTTTCCTACAACAATAGGAACTACAACCCTCCATTTTCCTTCATTTTTTTTTATTTTGCATAGCATGTGGAAAATGGAGCCCCTCATTTTTATGCTTAAGAGAAATTTTCTTTGGTTTCTCTCTACCTTAAAATCCTCAAAGAAATCATGTTGTCCTTAGAAAATCATGTTAAAAAAGGAAGCACTTGAGAATTTGGTTTTTAAGCTAAGTAGAGGAAATCAAAAAAGATAATACTGACTCTTCTAATGCGAATCAAAGGAGTTACTTCTAACTCCTTTGATTCACATCGGAGGATTTTCTCCTTTCCTCACTAATGTGTCTTACCCATCGCATGAGTTAACAATAACTCCTTCGATGTGAATTAGAGGATTTTTCCCCCATACTTCCGATGTTATCGTATCACTTGGATACAAGTCCTCTGACGTTCATCGGGGAACTTTTTCACAAGTCTTATGACCTAAACCACTCCACAAATCATGCATTTAATGCAAATACATTATTTGATCTATATAAATGATGAAGAGTCGAGTTTTATTATCTGGATAAAGAAGAAGAGGTGAGAGATATTTATGAGACTTAGACCACACCAAGACATTCTTATTCAGACTCATAGCTCATTGGAACCCTCCACATGGTGCCAGGTTTCTAGGTGAGGACATATTTTCGTTTTGCTAGGGTTAGGGTTAGAGTTTCTCACTCATTTTTTTTTCTTCCCTACGATTTTCTTCTCCACATCATCCTTTAATTGACATCCTTCCCTTCCCTTAGTCTCCTCCACGAGTATGTAGCTACTTGCACCCTGACTTGTCTTATAGACATTTTCCTCACACATGTTTTTCAAACCTTATTTATATTTCTCCTTTAATTGACATGTTATCCAGTGGAACCCCAATCCCAAAATTGTTCCTAGGGTGAAATGCTAAAACCCCTCTCCCACTCTCCATCAAACCCTTTAATTTATCACCATCGGGGGCATCATAGGTAACTCCTCTGATACGATCAAAGGAGTCACAAATAACTTCACACCTTTTATTCACTCGGTCTATTTAATAGTAACTCCTCTGATCATATCAGAGGAGTTCATGTTAACTTCTTCGATATAATCAGATGAGTTGCAATTAACTTCACTAATTTCATAAGGATTCAGGAACTCATACACAAACTCTTCTGAAGGGTTATCAAAACAGATAGAACTAAATCCTCTAATGCACATCGGAGGAGTTGTTATTAACCTTTATGATCAGATCCTTTTCTCTCATATGTATTTTAGCACTTAATATAACTCCTCTGATTTGCATTGGAGGATTTAATCTATGTACCTCTGATTTTTCCTTTCCTTTCAAAGCTCATTTTTCACCCTCTCCTTCCCAATTTTTTACCAAGTGGGTCAAGCATGACTACCATCACTTGGACATCTTCAGAGGATGATTCTCTGTCCAACAAAAGTCCCAATTGTTCCTCTCATATTTCAAATTATTTAGTTTCATTGTATTACATGTTATATCTTAATATATGCACTAAGCTCATCTCTTCTTGCAAGTTCGAACATGTCACCTCGAAATAAAACAACAGGAAAGGTATCTGGATCTGAAGCCTCTGGAAATGCCTAACAAATGAAAGGAGATATATAAATCCTAGGAGATACATATGATGACACGTCAGGATTGCTAGAGAATGATGGAGAAACATTGAAATGGAAAGAGATATATTATATGTTCAAAAAATCTAATTTCTCCACTGAAGCCAAAGATCTAGATGAACTCCACGTTTTTAAGAATATTATAAAATTTAGTATCTTCGGAGTAGCCAAACACCCAACAATATTCTCTTGCACATATTTTATTTCATGGATTATGAAGAACATCGACGTAAGTAAAAAATACATCTGCAACGTGAGGAAACAAACCATATCTTCATTTAGACTCAAGAATTTGGCCAAGTGCTATCACATTGAAGAGGGGATTAATAGGTTGGATAGTAAAATCCTTGGAAAATTTGAGTACACACCTAAGGACCTATTCCCCAAGTGTTATAGGGAAGATAATAAGTTTAAGTACAGGCATAAAAGTGGATACCCCATGAGTGCCTTGAGAATATCCTACCAGTACTTGGTAGCCATGATCTGCAAATTGTATGGGAAATATGATGCAACACAATTATCACTATCCTATATGCCTCTAATATAATATTGTGTAGATTTAGGGACTTCATTCAATTGGGATGAGATCTTATTCGAGAACCTCACTATAGCTATCTTCGCGGTGAAGCAATCTTAATGCAGAATTTTCTCAAGCTTCCATATGTCCTCATACCTCCTGGACATAATATGCATAGCTCACAAGTAACCTGATTTGGGGTGGAGTTGGCTACCATCCAACCCTGCAATCAACATATACTGTAAAATGATCTAAGAACACAAATATCGTATGGAGTATCAAAGGATTTGCGAGCATTTTCTCACTCCATTATATAAGTTCATCTTCTGCAACCCTCCTCCATGCATGACTAACAAGTACATGGCATATATAAGAGGAATTAGGGATTATTACCTCATGGAGCATGGTACTTACATAAGAATATATGGCACAGTGAAACCACCTCATTTGCTTCCATAGTTTGTACTCAACAAGATTGTGCTCCAAGAGGTGGCATATCAAATGATCATACATGGATTTGGGGGGATGTTATACCGACTAAATAAATCAATTTGGCCCCCACTTCCATTGTATGTGATAAATTGTTTCTTCGAAAACACTAACCAGGCACAAGAAGAAGTAAAAATCCTCATATCCTATCACTTTAGGGAAGATAGATACATGAGACATGATCCAAAAAACATGGTTAGAGATTATTTCAATAGAATTGATCTACCTTGGGAGTATACAGTCGATATTTAATAAGAGGAAAAATTACATTTGAATGCCTAGCCATATGATGAAGTTATCTTCAACAGGTGTGGCCAGCCTAAAGGAAATATTGTAGATGAAGAAGAAGAAAGAGAAGAAGCCAGGAAGAAGGAAGAGAAAGAAGAAGATGAGTGATCCTCCCCCATTTCCTTCTCAACACACTCAGGATCTGTAGAAGAATAAGAAACATTGGTTGATAAAAGAAGGAGAGACAAAGAGAAGGTTTTAAAAAAGAAGAAATATGCAAAGAATTAGAAGAGAAATATTGAGGCCAACAATGAAAAAGATAAAGAAGAGGAAGAGGAAAAATCCATAGCAGAGCAAGAGGCCAAACTAAAGGAACATGCAACAAACGATATAGGAGCAAAATCAAAAAATGAACAAGAGGAAAAAGAAGCTAAAGAGGTAGCCGACAAATATGTTGAAGAAGAAAGGCAGCACAAATAAGTGGAAGACAAGGGATGGGACACACATCCCATGGAAAAGGACATTCCAAAAATGTCTACCACTAGTGTAGAAAGAAATATATTATGCCATGGCATGGGACTTGGGCTCTAGGATCCATTTCATCCAAGTGAAGTAATGAAACTAAGGAGATTCACCTATGATAACAATACAAGTAGTATTGTGCAGGAGAAGGTGAAGAAAGTGTCGGTAATAGAAGGAGCACCGATCTCGATTTTCACCCATGTTCCCATGATGAGAGATGTCAGAGAAGATCATGTAGAAAAAACTGCAGATAGATCCACATTTATGAATGCTAATGTAGAAAAAATACGAAGATTGTTCCAGCAAAACAAAGGGAAAGAGGCAAGGATCAAAGAGTTGGAATAAAGACTTCAACAGGTCAAGATTGATGAAAGAAGCCTTCAAATTTTCAAAATCAGTGATGAAAAATTCAAGAACGATTTGGAAGGAGCCATTATTGATATGTATGCTCACCTACACCTATTTCAGAATGTAGTTGAAATAATCATTGATCAAAAAAACTAGATACAGGTGAAGATTACACAGTATAGCATCATTCATGGAGGCATAACCGACATAAGCAGATGGATAGAATAAAATCCAGATGCACCACCTAAGTTATACCAATCATCAAATATGGAATGAAAAAAATATTTGTATGCATTGGATCATTTCCATCAGATGGGACAAAAGGGCGATAAAGCAGTCACCATATCTATGGCGGTATGATCAAGGATCCATAAAGTAGCACAAGAATTGATAAAAAACAACTAATTTCCAAAGTTAGGTAAACTTGGGAAGAACCTGGTGTCAGAAGAATTGGTAGACAAAGTACACAATAGAACGAGTCAAAGAAGGGTAGTAGCTCAAGCCGCCACCACTGTCTCCACAAGCCTCATAGATCAACACTTGTTACAAACAGTTAAGTTTCATACCATGATACAAACCTTCATGACAACACTGGATAAAGATTCAATCCTATATGAACGTTGCAGAAGATGACTTACATAAGGATTGAATCCATGTATGACCAGCTAGAAGTTTGGAAAACATATATTAGGAGTAGGAATCCTTGAAGGAAGGCACAATACCTGCCTTTTGTTTTGTCTTTTTCTTAACAAACCTCAATTTTGTCTTATTAATACACTTGTCACTAGAAATTAGAAGCTGAACCATTTTTGCAACCGCTTCTTCAAGAAGAATATGAAGACTCATATATGAGTTACTAAAATTTGTATAAAGAGAAATATAATCCCATTTGAGAACAGATTTTTGACTCGTCAAACATTGTTTATTTCTTAACTATTTTGGGAACACAGTGTCCACTAAAATTGAAGATTTATTTTAGAGTTTTCATGTATTATTGCTGAGACTAATAATAAGGAGAATCCCTCATGGAAACATTTTTGAAGAAGGAATTATTTTTGTGTGAAGAAAATCTAAGCAGTGAATTATTTTAAGCGAGGATGAATGTTGTTCATATGGACTGTAAGAATGCTAGTTTTTTTATGGATTAATTCTTATGCAATCTATGATATTCTACAGTTTTAAGTTCTTCAAATATTGTTTATGCCTTGAGATTGTTGATTTTTTAATGTGTGCATTGTTCTAATCTGGACTAATCTGGTTATATGTAAGTGTATGCGATTGTTTTTTATTCCACTCTTCTATTCAAGCTATCTATGTAGGAGTTCATGTAGGATTCAGATCCATTTTTCAACTCACTGGTTACTTTAGTCTGTTCCTAGCTAGGATATATTAAAGTAGATTAGTAATATATTAGCTTGCATTTGATACATAGTATTCATCCACATATTTACATTGCATATCCACTCATCATCCACCCTCATCGACAAACTGGTCTGCAACTGACCAAATTCCTAAGAACAGTAACAATGGCAGTTGTTCCAAATTCAGGATAGGTCTCCTAATCCAAACGATGTATAATCTAGTTGGGACTATGTGCCAGGGAGTACCTCTTTCCCTTTTTCAGGAAAATTTGGACCTATCAGCATAATTGGTGCTATAAGGAGTGTCATCCTTTATGTCTTATATAAACGATTTACGCAAGAGAAATCACTCTTCAGAAAATAATCCCACTCCTTTCCCATTTCCTCAAATTGAATCTGAACAAGAAGTTACCTACAAAGACTCAAGACATAATTTTGGAAGTGCCTCGAGTAGCTAAGAAACTTGTTCTGAGACTTTTTTTCATATACCATAGGAAGCGATTTTAGAAACCTGTAGGATTATACATTCTTATGCAAACCTGCTTGGGAAGTTACCAACAACCTCTAAACTTCCTAGGAGGAAAGCAACCTGAGTAGAAAGGCCTAAGACAGATCTTGATTTTTACATAGACTCTGTAGACAACCTCATTGAACTACTCTGCAAGAAGCTCTAGGACCCTTAAGTCGAGCTACACATTTCCTTTTTGAATCTGAAGATGAATTTGAATTTGAAAAACCAAAAATTACTTTATAACAACTAATCAGGAGGAACATAAACCATATGGAATCTATACCTCACTGGAGGCCCCAAGGTTCTCTGAATTTGGCTGGAAAACTACATGAAATGCCAAGAGAATTTAACAAATTCCTTCCAAATTTCAATCCAAATAAATCTGGGTCCCCAGAGGACCATTTAAATAAATTTTTCCTAGCCACTCACTTACTAAATGTCCAACATGAAGATGTGGTATGTAGGATTTTTCCTTATACCTTTTCATGAAAAAATATACTTGGTATTTCAGCCTAGGTTTTATAACTAAGTGGGATGATTTTGAAAGGTTGTTTATCAGGAAATTTGGGGAAAGGAAAATTATTGTGCCTTTGCACAAAGAGTTGGGAGCCATCAAGATGGATAAGAAAGAGAAGGTAAAAGATTTTAACCAAAGTTTTTTCAATGTATTAATCAAATTTCCCCATGATTTGGCTCTGGCACAATCCTTCGATATTGAATATTATACGATAGAATTAAATCTTTCCATAGGAATCTTTGTAAAAATGGCTAAAAAAAACACTTTTTCACTTAACTCTGATGAAGCTGAAACAATAGAAAAATAAATTTCTTCCTATGATCACCACCCATATACTGAGGAAACCGAAATGAGTGGGAAGAGACCCTTGCTATTAACTAAACAACCCAAAAGGGAACCAAAGGATATCGATAATGTGGTTAAATTAATAAATAAATTGTCCAACAAAGTGGTTGATCTTAAAAGGAATGTTGGTTAAGGATCATCAAAAACTCAAATGTTTCGATCATTCTTTAAGAGAAAAGATAGTCCACCAAAACCACCTGAACCACCATGTTAGCACATAAAATTGTAGTCCATAGTCTCCTTGAAGTGCGCCATTAATTTTGAATTTGGTACTGCGAATTGGTTGAAGAGGAGTGTTGGGGGTTGGTCAGCTTGCAAGCATCTATGTTCACATTCACAGACATCAGCAACAAGCCCAGGGTTACTATGTACTCCATGAGGTTTTTCATACCATTTTAAAGGCTGAGAGAAGGGTTTTTTATGTTTTTTAACAGAGATTGCAAACTGAGACAGGGGTGCTGTGAACTCTTTTCATGTAGCATATTCTTCTAAATATTTGATCATAACTATAAAATAGTGATGTGGGTTCCTCTGAATTTTTTTCTGGAGAAGAATGATATCCTTGTTGACTTATTGAAAAAAATTCAGCCTGACTCTTACACATTATTTTTTTCACCCCTATGATCGTTAATGATGTAAACCTATTCTTTGTCTTTAGAAGGATCAACTACCTTAATCCCTGAAGAAGAATGAAGATGAATTTTCCCAAAGAAATGGAAATTATGTTTTCCCTTGTAAAAACCTTATGACAAGGGATCATCAAACCTTACTTAGTGTTAAGGGTGCAATGATATAGGATATTTGTAGGTTTCACCACAGTATCCTGTGACGTCATCACAGTTTTCTCAGTGTTAAAGGTGCAATGATTTTTCATATGAAAAAAAAGAGAATCTTCTCAATGCTTCTAGAACAGAATCTTCGAGGGTGAGTTGGCCTCTGATCAGTTTGGATCTGAGTCACTTCCCTGATCTCATGGGATCATTCTGACTTCCTCACCCTATCCTTTTCATCTTATAAAAGGATGAGAGTTCTCATTGGAAAGCTAGTTTTTAGAGTTGGTGTGAAGAGCTTTTGTAGTTTTTGGAAGGGCTATCTCTTGAATCTTGTAGCTTGGAATTTTTAGATCTTGTATGCTGGATTTGAGTTTCACTTTGCCAAGTTGAGATTGTGAGTGAATTTCAAATATATAGTCTCAGAATCCATGGAGAAGAAGTGTGTGGGAAGAAAGGAACTATTGGAGGAACCTGACAACATCAAGGCATCTTGTTGTATCTTTCTTCCACATTATTTAATACAGATATACTTTTCTTTCCTATATGAATGTTGTCCATATTGTATGATTCCTTGATCACGTACATAATTTCATATCGAATATACTATGTTATTATTGTCTTCATTGGCTTGTGTTTCTTTTCAAATACTTCTCCATAAGCCTTACGACGGAGCTGGGATCACACTGACAAGATCAGGTCTACAACATTTAAAAGGTATGTTTTGGATCCTCTTCTTATTTGATATCTGAAATCTAAGGAAAGTTTAGTATATTGTCTTGTTTTGTTCTAGTTTCAGGATGAAACTAGGGAGATTAGTTTATGTCCGCACTTTCTAATTTGTCCAATAATAGAATTGGCGACCATATTGGGGACGGTTTGTTTTCCTATTTTGTATTTCCTTTTGTTTTGATTTCCTGGGTTCTATTATTTATGTCACTGGGAGATCCATATTGACTCTCTGATTGTTTAATTTCCCTAGAAAACCTTCTTACTTTTTATTTTTTCCATTTTTTCCTTTGATCGTTGCACCCTTCTTTGAGGGATAGTGCAATGATTTAGGATCGACGCACTCTTCCTTGAAGAGACAGTGCGACATTGTTTCACTATGGCCTTCTTTTATTTGCAACTATCACGGATCATCACATTGTGTTAGTCCTACAACCTGCAATGATTGGGAATTTTTTTAACTTTTGGTCGTTTTCCCTACCCAAATCTATGATAAGTGTTTGGAGTGATTTGTTGGGTTTGATTACAGTCTACTTGACAACTTTGAATCTGATTATAGATACATTTTATTTGTTTTAGCATGTTTTCTTTTGAAAATTTTGATCTCTTTCTTTGAGTGTCTTTCAATTAGAAGGCATTGTTTTTCTTTAGAATTATTTAGTGGAAGAACATTTTTTTATTTTATTGAATAGTTTGTGTTAAAAGACAAAATTGATTTGGGTTTCTTTGTTTTTAAAGAGATTTGCTATTTCTTTTAGCTATCTTTGAAACAAAAAAAAAAAAAAATTCTTGCTTCGCATTAGATTGGGGGCATCTTTGCATTTGAAGTAGCGAAATTGAATGGTTTTTTTTGGGGGGGGAGAATCATGTATTGGTGTGCAGTCTCTTGGGCTCATTTCTTAAATATCTTGATATTGATGAGTTTAATTAAATTTTGGGACATTGTGCATCTGGGAATGATAAATGTTTTCTCCTTCTCGTAATATAGGTTTCATCGAAGTGATATATTTTCATTCTCGTTTCTTTGAATTTGTTAGAGTCGGTCAAAACATCATCTAGTCCACGCCATTTTCCTTTTGAGTAAACAATAACCTTAAAATAAAGTCCTTATAAAAATTGATTAGACATTTTTATATTTTCTGGTAGAAAACCTACTTTAGCTTAGGGTGTAGGACTTTGGAATATGTGTGAAATATAACCTTCCAAATTTGTAAACAAACATAGAATCTTGTGCTAGCGAGCGGTAAATCCACTTATTACATTTTGTCCTAGGAAGCCCTTCTAACACAAGGGTCAATCATGAGGTCGCATTAGGACCGACAGAGTTACTCACTCTGCTTTGTTGGTTCTAGTGTAGTGAATGCACATATTATTGGGGGTCACTTGAGAAGAAATTCTTGTGCGGACCTTCTCGAGGAGATTTCAGGCTTAGATACCCTTCCCTTGCACATATATCAGACTGTCAACTATTTCCCCAGGAATCATTGTCATAATTGGTAACCTTAGTAGCCTATCTCTTTAGGGTCTTTACACAAGGTGACTATGGAGGGGCAAGTCTTTAGGGTACCTAGAATCAACGTTGGCCAAACTTACTCGGGCTCCTTGGAGGCTATACCCACGTTTATGTGTGGGAGTTTAAACCAAGGTGTAAGTCTATTAATTAGGTCATCAACATAACATTTCCACCCACTCTATCTCAACCCCTTCTTACATTGTTCTCGCGACGTTGGATTTCATCACCAACTCATGTTTTCATTGTGAGAAGGTTTTGTTTTTTTGCTTGCTTCCTAGACTTTTAGCATGTGTTGTTTATTTTCCCTAGAAGAATCTAGGGTGGATGTTTTTTTAATGGCATCAGTTCCCAAAATGACCAATTAAGTAACCCCTACTCCGAGGGAACCTTTTGTTTTTCCTTCTTACTGAAATTTTGGTCCTCCTTACATCGCTACTTTGAGCCTTCCAGGTCTCACAATTGGATTGTCGGTATGGTTGTTTTCCACTCTGGTAATCCTGAATGCATCAAGTGGGTCAATTGTAAACACTTCCCTCCAATAACATCAATCTCATTTTGATCCTTCACCTTCTTCACCAGTAAGATATTCTTCTCCTTCTTCACTTGCAAGGTCTTCTTCTGTTTCATCGTCTTTGTCAAGTGAAAATTGTAAATCTAGTAACCTAGTGGATATGAAGAAGAAGAAAAAGAAGATTAATAAGAAGAAAAATAAACAAGGGTCCAAACTTCCAACCACTACCAGACATGTTGGAGAACAACCTGTTACTATTAATCATGTTGGGAGTGTTGATGATGCCAATATCACCCAAAAAACCCATAAGCCCAAGTACCCTTGCAAGATTTGTAAGGGTATCCATATTCTTAAGGATTGCCTTGGTCTATCCAAGGTTATAGAAGAATGGTCTACACATCTTCACCATCCCATGTCATCGGCCTCTAACCAACATGTTGATGACCTCTCGTCAACTAGTCAAGATACTATTGGGAAGAAGAAAAGTAGAGTCAAGTTTCCTTGTAGGTTATGTGGAGGGAGTCATCAAACTCACATTTGCCCACATATGTAAGAAGAATTGAAATTACTGGAATACATGACTATTTCCCAGCATCAACGTTTGGCTACTTACCGCAACCTTACTCTCAACCCATCTGTAGTTGATGGAATGATCAATTTGGTCCCTTTGTCGGTTAGAAGGTTTGATAATGTAGTCAATATGGTCACGTCCTTAGTTGAACCAGTTGACAAAGTGATCGATATGATCCCATCCTTGGTCGATCCTACTCTCTCGTTAGAGAGTTAAACCCAAGCAGTTGATCTGTTTCCACCCATCGATCCCTTTCTCCCCTTGGAGAATGAAACCCAAGTGGTCGATATGATCTCGTCATCGATCGATCCTACTTTCCTACTAGAGAGTAAACATGGTCATGATCATGTTTTTCTCATTGATACAGAATCTATCGTGTTGGGGGGAATTCCTCCTTCTCCTATGGAACCCAGTCCAAGTAATGAGGCCATCTTTTTTTATTGGGGTGCGCTAACTGGACCTCGTCTTCCCTCTCACATTCCTTTCAATATTACAGTAAAATTTTGTGGTCGGGACGTTCCTCAGACGTTGATAGATGAAGGTGTGTTCGTTACTATTTTGTCCTCCATTGCTTGCAAAGATGTGGGTTGTCCTCAACTTGTGCTAGTTATGCAGAATCTGTTATCTTTTAACAGAAGAACCAATCACCCTTTAGGAGTCCTTCCTCAATTTCCCGTAACTTTGGGAGGGAAAATTGTCATTATTGATGTCATGGTATTCCATGATCCCTTGGATTTCGATCTACTCCTTGAGCGATATTATGTTTATGCCATGAAATCTATCGTGTCCACTCTTTTTCATGTGATATATTTACCTCATGATGGAATGTTTGTGACTATTGATCAACCCTCCTTTGTTTGCCCTGATTTGATTATTAACCCAATGACCTCCCTAAATGGTTCTTATATGCAGATGATATCTCCCCCACCACAATTCAATTATGTGGTGTTGTCTCCCATGCCTTCAACTACCGATGCAGATGATCCTCTCACTGTAAGATCAATCTCTTATTACATAGATCTGATAGTTGACATGGTGATCTCCTCAGTATGTCTATTGGAGCCTGACATCCTTACCCCTATCGCGACCCTCGACATTTGTTCCTTCTAGAGTGTGTTTCTTTCATCCAGTGAATATCTCTTGGAATCCATGACTGAGTTTTGTCCCTTGACATGGTGTCCTTCTAGATCATTTTTCTCTTGGAAGCCATGATCAAGAAGAGAGTGTTGAGCATGGTTTTTTTGTTCCAATCTCGTTAAAAAATTAAACCAACTTCAAGGATAGTTTTGAATCTCTTTGGAAACCTCGTTAAAAAATGAGATAGATCTTACGAGGATAGTTTTTGCGTCTCTATGGAAACCTCGTTAAAAAATGAAACAAAGGTTACAAGAATAGTTCTTCTCCTATGTCAATCTTGTTAAATAACGAAACAAAGGTCTGGGGATTGAAGCAGGATTCACGAGCATAGTTTTTCTTCTTTGTGGTAAGCTCGTTAAAAAATGAAATAGATTTCCCCCCTCTTCAGTTGAGTCAAGTACTTCATTACATATAGTTTTTGAAGCTTCATTTCATCCTCCTGTTCTTTTGGATGAAACGAATCTTGGGGGGAAATGTTGATAGCCTCTGGACTTCATGTTGAATTTAAGTCGCTAGATTCTTAAGCTAGGGGATAAGTACCAACCATCCCTAGATAATGCGTTGGGAAGTCAAAAGCATAGTTTTATCTGGTTCAAGATTGTGTAAAAATGAAACCACCTACCTCAAGCACAATTTCCTTTGGTTCAATCTTGTGTAAAAATGAAACCACCTACCTTAAGCACAATTTCCTCTGGTTCAAGCTTGAGTAAAAATGAAACCAGGTCCAAGCATAGTTTTGTTTAGTTTTAATCTTGTGTAAAAATAAAATCTATCTCAAGCATAGTTTTGTTTTGTTTTAAGCTTGCGTAAAAATGAAAACAATCTCGAGATTGGTCTTTGTTCTTTCTCGTACTCAGAAATACCTGAGAATGTAACCAAGTATATTTTTATCACTTTTTTGGACTCATAAAGGTTATCTGGAAAAGGAACCCCATGGACTTCCCTTTAAGATCTTTTCAAAATCTCTAAACATGAAAAGATTGTCGAGCGATCTTGTTCTTTTCACGCTCGTTAAAGTATTGGAAGAAAATGTCTGTTGAGCGGCAGATTATCTCTTTTTCAGTCTCATCAGCCTACTTTATGAAAAGGGACATTTTGGAGTTTCCTTTAAGTGTTTTTCAGAATCTCTAAATATGAAAAGACCATTGAGTTTACTTTCATTGGACTCGTAAACCAAACATTGAAATGCCCATATGGGACCGAACCACTCCTTCCTAGTGTTCGTTAAACATACTCAGAGGGAATCATCCGAAGGATGAGATTGCAATTCAAGCATATGTTATCCTCCTCAAGTTTGTCTAAAAATAAAGAAGTATTTGCCACAAATGGTGGGGTAAAATTGGGAAAGAAATGTCTCTAAAACTGTATTCTATGGAAGAGTCACTTTTGAACATGACACCCTTTCACTATCTTTGTGTCTAGATTGGAAAAATTACTTGTCTCTTGATCATACTTCTTTATAAGATTAAAAATTGGTCTATGATCCCTATTTTTGAGTCAGTGTTTCCAAGACAGTTCTTTTGTCATCAATATGTTTAAAGAGAAGTTCAACCCAAAATTCCTTCTATTCATCGGCCATTTATACAGTCCTTAAGCCTTCTATTGTGTTGGCCATCCCTGAGTTAGTCCTAAATCATTTGTTAATCTGATCTACTTCAAATATTGTTACTTGTTTCATTTCATTAACGGGGGATACATTAAGGCCCTCCTATGATGAGTCTTTTCCTGTCGACTCCAGCTCATTATTCGAGAATTAGACTTAGAAACTAATTGGTACCTTGGAACTTGCATGTCTCAATGGTAGGTTTCCTCACTTTCGATGGAGGATTTTCATTATTGACCCTTGATCGAGAGATTTCACTGAGTTTTTGACTTCAACTCATAAATTCACACCCGTTGGATTGTACTAGTGTACCTTGGGGGTCATTTAAATTAATGGTAATTTCCCTCGCACTTGTTAATGGTATACACTAATGACCGGTAATCAAGTGGTTTCTACCATGTTCGACTTCAGCACATGTATTTCATTGATAGATTTGTACTATAGAGTGGTGGAGATGAAGATATTGAATCTTTTCTGATAGATTTAGGTTGCGTTGGAGTATATCCTATGTACTATTGCATAGATCCACAGTGTATGCCTCATGGCTATGTTCAAGTTTGAGTCTTTAACGCATAGATCCACAGTGTATTTTTGGTGGCTATGTTCAGATTTGAGTCATATTGACATGGTGTATGTTTAGTGGCCATGTCCTATCTTACTTGAAATGGATCTTTGCATTTCAACATTTATGATTTGAGTCATTTATATTGTGATTATGGAAATTTATACCTCAGTGATAATATATTATTGTATTGTATTTCCTTGTTTGTTTCCAAGTTTTCGACCAACGTGTTCCTTGTTTGCAACACACACTCAAAAAAGTATTTCAGCTATCACTTTGTTCTAACTTCATACTTTGGGGGGCTCACTATTACACATTATTTTTGTCACCCCTATGACCATTAATGATGTAAACCTATCATTTGTCTTTAGAAGGATCAATTACCTTAATCCCTGAAGAAGAATCAAGTTAAATTTTCCCAAAGAAATGGAAATTATATTTTCCCTTGTAAAAACCTTATAAAGAGGGATCGTCGCACCTTTCTCAGTGTTAAGGGTGCGACAATATTTCACACCAAGAAAAAGAGAACCTTCTCGATTATTCTAGAACAGAAGCTTCGAGGGTGAGTTGGCCTCTGATCGGTTTGGATCTGAGTCGCTTCCCTAATCTCATGGGATCATTCTAAATTCATCACCCTATCCTTTTTATCTTATAAAAGGATAAGAGTTCTCATGGGAAATCTAGTTTTTGGAGTTGGTGTAAAGAGATTTTGGAGTTTTTGGAATGGCTAGTTCTTGAATCTTTTAGCTTGGAGTTTTTAGAGCTTGTATGTTGGATTTGAGTTTCACTTTGACAAGTTGAGATCCTGAGTTACTTTAAAATCTATAGTCTCAGAATCCATGGAGAATAAGTGTGTGGGAAGTAATGAACTGTTGGAAAGAACCTGAAAACATCAAGGCATCTGGTTGTATCTTTCTTCCACATTGTTTAATACAGATATACTTTTCTTTCCTATATGAATGTTACTTATCAATATTGTATGATTCCTTGATCATGTACATAGTTTCTTATCAAATAGAATCTGTTATTCTTGTCTTTGTTGTCTTTCGTTTCTTTGCAGATACTTCTCCATGAGCCTTACAGACCACATTGGCAAGGCCAGGTCTACAACATTTAAAAGGTATGTTTTGGATCCTCTTCTTATTTGATATCTGAAATCTAAGAAAATTTTAGTATATTTTCTTGTTTTCTTATAGTTTTGGGGTGAAACTAGGGAGATTAGTTTTTGCCTACACTTACTAATTTTTCTGATAACACTGACCCAGTTTGGAATTTGAGAGATACAATTAAAACACCAGTGCGCTGCAAACTAGCGCTGCAAACTCTTTGTTTTGCATAGTTGTTGGATATCTCCCTTGTTTGGAGGTTTCCGCCTATCAAGGAGTGTTTGAATGAATTCCCATAGATCAGTTAGATGCTAAGGGACACTTTCACCTAAGTTTTATCTCCATTAAATACCTCATGTAGTGAGTTGGAAACAATTTATCAATGGCTTCCAACAACTTCCTGAAAATTATCAGTTTGTTGGATTCTTGTCTCTTTGACTGTTTCCAGCGATCTCCAAGGCCTAGAATCCTATGCAATAGGGGGAATTTGAATTGTAAAGTTGTCATTGATAGCCTATGCTATAAGAGAGGCATTGGAAATCATTTAGAAAGGGGAGGGTGTTTCAATCTAGAAGACTTGAGAAGACTTGTATAGCTTGAGGTATGAAAGACTGTATTTCTGGACTTTTGACCCTTCAGTGAATGAAATCAGATTTTTCCTTCCATTCTTGTCTATTATTTTTTGTATTTGTGTTATGAGTGACTGATTCACTTTGTTCCTATTTCCTTTAATGATTGGATGAAGACATCATTCTTTTCATTAATGGTATAGGTTTACAAATACACCATTCCTCATTGTAATTTGGTTGTCATATGATACCTAATGTATTAATGATTGAAACATATTATAGTAGTTTTTTTTCATGTCCATTTATCCTATTGAGCATTTGATTAGTTCAATTGAAGCTAATTTTTCTAGAGTATGTTCTTGATGTCACATGAGTGCAAGTTTTAATAGTCATTTAGTTTGTTCCACCATTTGAGAATTCTACTCATTAAAAACATATTTGTATGTTACCAAGCTCACCTAGTCTACAGTCTAGGGTGAATCTTGGAGAGCTAACATAAATGGCATTGTTGTTGGGGATGAGTTGAATATTTTCCATAGGAGGAATGACAAAGATTACAACCAGTTCTTGATGGTGAACAAGGATTGGAGACAGAAAAGATTGTATATTTCACCTGGCGATTCCACTCCATGAAGAACCAAGATGTTAAAGACCATGGAGGCTATCTTGGCAAGGAGATTTGCTCCTATAAACTTTTCATCCATCTCTGGTTTTCCAAATCCAATGCCTCATCTATCAGAATGGGGATATTTAATACCAATCTTTAGAGAATAAAAGAATGATGAGCCTTCTCAGCATCTCATTAATTTTCATCAATGCATGGAGCAGTTGAACTTGCATCAAAAGAATGTCTTAGTGAAAATGTTTATGTTCTCCCTGAAGGATGATGCCAGAGACTGGTACTTTTCTCTTCTTGCTGCAAGCATATCCACCTTGAGAGAATTCTATGTTGCTTTCAATTTGCACTATAATAGGTATTACTCCTCTGAGTTTATTTTTCATGATTGTTGTGAGGAATATGAGAAAAGTGTTCAAGCTGCATTAAGTTTCTCTCCTGACCATGAGGTTGAAGAAGATCCATCTCTTTATTTTCCTAGTTCTCATGACTTGAATGCATATTTCATTTGTTGTTCTTATGAGGAAGAGACAGTGGATGATTTTTTCCTTGAAGCATACATCTTTGATAGCCTTGCTTCTGATGAAGTCATTGTCTCAAATATTGACCAAGAGCAACCTATTGTTGACAAACACTTTGATGATGAACACTTTGTGGATAGAGAGCATCTTGAAACAAAACATTCTGAATGTCAAGAATCAAAGGTTTTTTATGGACAAACCATTTTTGATGAATTTACCAGTGATGGTGACGAACACATTTTTTCTATGATTTCTTTGGAACCTCTTATCATTATTCATGCATATGATGATTATGAGTATGATACTTGGGAATTCTATGGAGGTGTTGAAGGGGAATTAAAGATGCAGTTGATCTCTTATCCATCACCAACAAATGAGAACCCCTTTTTTGATAAAAACCATGTGTATGAGAAGTAGACTGTTCCTGTAGTACATGCAAAAATGATTAGCAGTTAACCAACAAGTGGTTCTAAAGATGAGGAGCAACCATTCAACCAAAAAATTCATTTGTCTTTCATTCAATCACATGTTCTTGTAGAGGACATAAAACAACTTGTGGGAAACTTTGAAGCAGAGAAGGTAGCCTTTTACCAGTTAAGTATGTCTTTCCATCAATTTCATTACCCTGTCAATGAATACATGGAGTTTCACTTTTCAAATGCTTTGGAGCCTACAAATTTTATAATTTTGTCAGCATTTGGAGGTAATATTGGTGATCCTAAGAATGTATTTAGTCAGTTGTTACACTTTTATTGCTTCTTATGGATCATTTGCAGTGAAGAGAATAATTTTGTTACCAAACAGTTTGAGTGGCTATGGTGGAAGTTTGTTTTCACCCGAGCAAATTGTAAAAGTTAGTTAGAGTAGGGTCTTGTATATAAATAAGCTCATGTTCAAGCATTTCAATTTTTAGTTTTCTTTTAGTATTTGAATAAGACTCCACCAACCCAATGGATAAGGCACTGGAACTGCATGTTCATGGATCCTCATAGGGAGGTCTCCATCCCCTATGGAGTTAGATTTTATCACATATAATTATAGTCCATAGTATCCTTGAAGTGCACCATCGATTTTGAATTTGGCGTTGGGAACTGGTTGAAGAGGAGCATTGGGGGTTGGTCAACTTGCAAACATGTTTTTTCAGATTCACAGACATCAGAAACAAGACCAGGGTTATTAGGTACTCCATGAGTTTTTTCATACCATTTTAAAGGCCGAGAGAAGGCTTTTGGATGTTTTGTCACAGGCACTGTGAACTGAGACAGGGGCGTTGCGAACTATGTTCTTGTAGCATATGCTTCTAAATATTTGATCATAACTATAAAATGGTGATGTGGGTTTCTTTGAAATTTGTTTGGGAGGTGAATGATATCCTTGTCGACTTACTGAGCCAATTTCAGCCTGGCCCAGTTTGGCATTTGAGAGATACAATTAAAACAGCAGTGCGCTACAAACTAGCACTGCAAACTCTTTGTTTTGCATAGTTGTTGGATATTTGCCTTGTTTTTAGGTTTCCACCTATCAAGGGGGTTTAGAATGAATTCTTAGAGATAATTTAGATTCTAAGGTATACATGCACCTAAGTTTTATCTCCATTAAAGACCTCATGCAATGAGTTGGAAACAATTTATTAATGGCTTCCAACAACTTCCTGAAAATTAGCAGTTTGTTGGATTCTTGTCTCTTTTATTGTTGTTAGCTATATCCAAGGTATAGAATCCTATGCAAGAGGAGGGATTCGAATTGTAAATATGTCATTGAAAACCTAGGCTATAAGAGAGGCATTGGAAATCATTGAGAAAGGGGAGGGTGGTTCAATATGGAATACTTGAGAAGACTTGTATAGCTTGAGGTCTGAAAGACTGTATTTATGGACTTTTGACCCTTCAGTGAATGAAATAAAAAAAATCCTTCCATTCTTGTCTATTATTATGTGTATTTGTGTTATGAGTGACTGATTCACTTTGTTCCTATTTCGTTTAATGATTGGATGAAGCCATCATTCTCTACATTAATGGTATAGGTTTACAAATACACCATTCCTTACTATAATTTGGTTGTCATATGATACCTGATGTATTAATGATTGAAATAAATTATAGTAGTTTTTTTTTCATGTCCATTTATCCTATTGAGCATTTTATTAGTTTATTTGAAGTCAATTTTGCTAGAGTATATTCTCGATGTCACATGAGTGCAATTTTTGACAGTCATTTAGTTTGTTCCACCATTTGAGAATTCTACTCATTAAAACCATATTTGTATGTTACCAATCTCACTTAATCTATAGTATAGGGTGACTCTTTGAGAGCTAACACACCCCACATGGATTTTAACCTAGATAGCTTCAACAAAAACATTTTTTTTCTCTTAGGTTTGAATATGTATCCCCCATTCCTTCTCCCTTAGCACATGTGGATGACCTGAACATAGGAAAGGAAGAAGAAGAGTGGGCCAAGATTGTAAAAAACAAGGGATATCATGAGAAACAAGCCATCACAAGGTATGTGGCATGGGACATGAGGAAATAATTCAGTGAACAACAGTGAAGTATTGAACAACATCAGGTTAATGAACAAAAATATGTTAATGAACAACAACAAGCTACAGGGAAGCAACCTAGTAGTGGCCAACAACCTAGCAGTGGACAACAACAACAGTAGTATGAGAAAAAGAACCAATATTTGTTGCACAAAGGGTGTGCAAATTTTCAGTTAGGGGGTGATGATGATCCCAATTATTTCCCATCCCAAGGTCTCATCAGAGGCACCATCTTCCACCATAATATGACTTAATACTTGTTTTTGACCATATTTAATAGTAAGTTGTGAATATTTTTCATGTTGCTTAGTAAATATGTTTTTAGGTATAATTTTTTGTATACTATACCTTTTTTCTCTAATATATATGAAAAAAGATGTGTGTAGCACCAATAAAGTCAAAATCCATGAATCAAGAAAGCTTAAGGGTGCCAACATCCTAAAAACAAGGGATTTTTCCCCCCTCATGGAATTTCCAACCAAGAATTAGGGGATATTGTCCCCACCTACCTCTAGATCACTCTCAAGTCATAAATTTCCACTATTGATCAACAAGAATTCGAGATCTAGATGGGATTGACTAAGATTCCTTGCTTTCCCCACTTCTCTCCTCAATCTAAGTAAGGAGGTCAAACTCTCAAAACTATATATAGGCCTATAGTCTAGGACAGAAGGAGACATATTTTTTATAATATTGTATTGAGATTTAGCTCTGAACACTTTTGTTGGAGACTTAGAGCCTTTTTTATCTTAATGTACTATTGATGTTAATGGAACAAAGATGGTCTTTTTTTCATCTTATAAGAGTTTTCTCAAGGTTCCTTGTGCTTCTTGGGTAGGGCCTACTCAAGAGGGCTCAAGGACCCTATTGCAATTTTTGTAGTTATTTGCATGTTAAGATAGTGATTAGTTAGCATTTCATTTATATTTAGGATTAATGTAGTTTTGAATGATTAATTTTGTTTTATGTCAAGTTATCATTAACTAGTTATTTACAGTAGACATCCTATAGAAATATTCAACATCTTAGTAGAACACTCTTGCGTATCTTTCCAAGGCTAAGAACCTAAAATCTATTCCATTTTATTATAGTCTAGATTTGTTGATGCTTAAGAAGACTTACACTATCTTTCTAAGCCTCTTTTTGGATTCATGTAGGTGTTTCCTGTAGAAACTATATAGTTCCTGCATAAATTGTACAATTCATGTAGAAACCTCTTGTAGAACTGTTTTAGCTCTAGATTTTAGTTTATCTTAATATGTTTTTCATAAGAATATAAATAAGTATTAAGAAGACATGTGGCTTGCTATTGATCAAAGGGTTACGCATAAAATAGCTTGGTTAGTTCATGCATTAGTTTAGCTTTCCTTTGATTGCAGTTTTTTGTCATACACTAGAATGAATTCATTTTTAGCTTTCAGTTTTCTCTTTATGGTTTAATATTGTTTTTTATTAAATTCCTTTCTTCTACAATCTATATTACTTTCTATTTTAATTTGGTGTGCTTTTCAGCAATAGTTTAAAATTTATTTTTTTCATGTCAATTTCCTACCCCATTTCATCCATTCCAACCCTTGATTAGTCTCAGACCTATACTATTGTTAGTTCACACTGCATATACATTTCACGACACCTCTCAAGTTTGTACAAGGCCTAGGTTGATAAAGTAAAGTAAGGAGCCAAGGATATAGTAGTATTATTGTTGCTATTCCTAGGGCCATCACTTTGCAACAAGAGACAAACATGAGAAAGTATGAGTAATACCAACTTACAACAAATAGGCTATTGTTTTATAACAACGATTTGTATGTGCCTAATTCAGTGGAGTTGAAGCACCTCATTATGGATGAGTTTCATATAAGGCCTTATGTGGGTCATCTTGATTATCAAAAGATGATAACAGTAGTGAGGAAATTGTATTATTGGCAGAGGATGAAGCAGGACATTGCAAAGTATATTGAAAAATTCCTAGAGTGTCAACGGGTCAAAGTTGAACACAATCACCCTACAAGACTATTGCAACCATTGCAAATCCCAAAATGAAAGTGGGAGACAATTGCCATGGAGTTCATCACTAGTTTTCCAAATATGATTAAGCAACATGATGCAATCATGGTTGTGGTAGATAAGCTAAGTAAGGAAACTCACTTTATTCCAATCAACTTTACTTTTAAATCTATATATGTTGTTGATGTTTTTATGAAAGAGATTTTCAAGTTGCATGGTATTCCCAAGACTATTATCTCAAATAGGGATGAGAAATTCATATCAAATTTATGGAAAGGTTTCTTTGTGGGATTATGAACACAAATAGAATTCATCACATCCTATCATCATTAAGTAGATGGTCATATCAAGAGGGTAAACAGAGTGTTGGAAGACATGTTAAGGATGCATGCCATGCATCAGTCCAAACAGTGGGAAGAATATCTACCCATGATAGAGTTTTCCTACAATAATGGTTATCAATAATCATTGAAGATGATCCCATTTGAGGTTTTGTATGGAAAAAAATGCATAATTCCAATTACTTGGGACAGTGTAGTGGATAGGATCACACTTGGACCATGCATGTTAAAATAAATAGAGTAAGAAGTGATCAGAATAAGGAAGAATTTAAAAGCATCCCAGGATAGACAGAAAAGCTATGCAGATAGTAAGAGAACCCATAAGTATTTTAAGGTGGAAGATCAAGTGTATATCCAGGTGAAATCCAAAAATATCTCCCTAAGGATGGGAACTTGTGCCAATTTAGCACCCCACTATTGTGGACCATTTGAAGTCTTGTAAAGAGTGGGATCACTGGCATACATACTTTCCCTACCACCTACTATTAGAGCTCACAATATGTTCCATATATATTTATTAAGGAATTATATTAATTATTCTAATCTTGTTATTGATTGGACTGTGATACATGTGGAACCAAAGGGATAATTCTATACTGATCCTCAATGCATCATGGATAGGAAAGAGACATTTCTCTTTAATCTGGTCATCATGTAGGTCAAGGTGAAATGGAAGAAATTTGGAGAAGATGAGGCCACTTGGGAACCAAAATATCCCATGAGGGTGGAATACCCATTTTTGTTTCCTGTATAAATTTGTATATATGGTGTTAAAAACACCAAGGACAATGTTTCCTTAAGGGGGAGGGAAATGTAACACCCTGTTTTCCCCCATGACTGTAATCAAGTTTAAGACTTCATGTATTGTGATTAATGAACCATGTAATTGTGATCATGTTAATAAGAACACAAGACAACTGACTAAGAAGGAATCCTCGAAGTATTGGCCATGATACCATGAGTGGGACTCGTGAGGTGGAATTAGGAAATTTCAATGAAGAAAATAGGAAGCTCGCCCAACAATCCAAAATGCACCTACATGACTTGAATGCATAAACATGTCCAACATACCCTATTTATATTTACCAAAAGGAACCCATTAATGTTGTTCAAGTTGGGTAGTTGACTAAGTGTTTATTAGAATTGACTGTAGTTGGGGTGGAAAAGAGAGAAACTACAAGCTATGGTTTGGGAGAAGTGGCCACAGCAAAGGATAACATGAGTGCCAAGGGAGGCGGTAATGGAACCCCCTCATACAAGTAGGTAGTAGTAGACAAAGGGAAAGGCCCATGAGTCGTATTTTTCAAGGAACCAATGACAAGCACCTCGAGATCGGAAATGGAAAAGAGTCGGGAAAGTAACCAGAGGAAAGGAGACGACATGGGGGAAGAAACCAGAGAACCTTAGAATGTGGCGCAAGAAACAACGATCGCTAATGGGGATGAAGGGTGCAACCCAGGAAAACCAAAGACAACAATGATACCCAAGGTAATACTGGATGATCCGCAAATGCAACTCTACAAGGACTAGATGAATACGCATGCACTAATCTACAAGTTTATGGGGTTGTGTCCAACATAAAGAACGTTGCACAATTGGATTAAATATCAATAGAAGCCATGCGAAGAAGTAGATCTCCACCTAGGCTTGAAAGGATTCCTTGGAACAGTTTTTATGAACTTGGAAGATAGGGATAAGATCTTTGAGGGGGGGCCATACTTCCACGCCTCAGCAAGACTGTACATGCGACTATGGAAGGAAAAATTCTCCCCAGAAAAAGAAACCTTCAAAAATGTTCTTGTATGGTTGAGACTTTACTCTTTGTCATTATATTATTGGCTACCCTCCACCTTTGAAGCAATAGGGAACAAACTAGGAAAATACGTGAAGACATCAGAAGCAACCCTAAAAGGAAGGTACACCTCCTATGCAAGAATCTGCATAGAGATGGATGTATCGGGGGCACTCCCAGAAGCCATAATCTTGGAATTTAGGGATGAGGAATGGATGAAAAACATTGACTATGATCATATCCCCTTCAAATGCTAGAGATTCCATGAACAGGGGCACCTAATTAGAGAATGATTGATTATAAAAAAATAAGAAGCGAAGAATACCAAACTACAATAGGACGAAGATGGGTTTATAAAACCAAACCACAGGAACAAATCTAACAAGAAACAAAGTAAAACCCCAACAGGGAGCAACTAGGAGGCTAGGAATAAAGCATAAGGACGAGACAAGACCAACAAAGAGGAGGAAGGAGGAAAGGAATAAACAAAAGCTAAATAAGCTAGGGAGAAAACTACCAATGAGGATACAGATAGCCCAAGAAAGGGGATGGGATAGTGTTGTGAGGGAAATCTCCTTACGGACTAGAAAATAGGGTTAGACTTTGCATGCAGATATGACCTAGAGAAAATTTACTTTCTACCTTCATCCCCAGACTTAAATCCCATTTCTTTTCAGTAAATGCAATGGCTAGATCGACCTGGCTCGTTCTGGGCATTCAATGTTGTTCCCTTTTCATACTTGATTACTTGTTCGCAATTCTCCTTTCCAATGCTGACCTGCATACAAGACAAGAAACAACTACACATGCATACTACCTATATACTAGCGAGTTAGAAATTCAAACATGTACTTAGCAAACTATGAATAACTCATGAATTGGGACGGGAAAAGCACTTTCTTTATTACTTTGAATGAGTCAACTTACAAAAGTTAATACCAGCCACCGCTCCGCGAACCTGATCCTGGGCTCCTCTTCAACTGTACTCAAACTACTTTTCTTTGTATCTCATTTGGCACAAGGAAAGGCTAAAGGGTTGGGACAATGGGAATACGCAAATGGGCAGAGTTTCTTTGCTATATTTTTCCTCTTTCCAATGGGACCCCTACCCCTTATTTTAAAGGCTAGAAGGAGCTAGGTATTTGGATGAACCCTCGGCCATGCATGGACGGGAGTTTCAGTTAACTCACCCATAGCTTTTGTGTTCCGTCAGCAACTTTCCCTTTTTCATGATTTTGTCTGTCCACGTGGGATGTTTTAGGTCAGTCAGTGTGTACACCCGTGCAGTAATGGAGTAGGGCGCATGGGCCTTTATAAAAGAGGTATTTTAAAGAGTTGTTCAGCAGTGCTTTGGCAAAGAAGGGATATGAGATGGCCTGATGCCAGGTAAGCATGTGTGGTGTAGTTTAGGGTTATAACAGATGCCCCCTAATGTGTGAGGTCAGAAGAGCATCTGATGGCCGAAATACATTACCAATCTTTACTAATGTGCCGAACAATTGAGCCCAAGGATCAGGAATCGGGAGGCGTCGTCTGCAAAATAACAAATGTCTCATTGAGGCAGGCATACCCATGCTTGGGATAAAATAGAATCATGGCTACCAATCAAATACACTATATATCCATGTCATATAAATATATAAATAGTAGCCGCAAACAATACACAGTAGAGCTACATCTTGAAATCAAAAAGATATACATATAGAGTATCCATCTTCTAGAAGCTAATACGGCCTGATGGCTAGAGATGAGGTCTTCAGAGCTCGATCAACTACTTCAAAATCTTCAAAACTTGGGTAGGAGTGTAATATGAGTGTATGACTACACTACCCAGAGGTCTTCGACGACTCGTTGGTCGTGGACTTAATGATCAGACCGAAGGTTTCATTGATTTCGAACAAGGACTTGATTGGACATTCAGGATGGCCGAGTATGAGGGCAAGAGACAAATTACAGAGGAGATGACTCAGGCTTGGTGAGAAACCTCCCTTGGATAATATCATGACAAATGATGAGACTCAGGAAGCATGGTATTAATTATAAATCTATGAAGAAGGAGGCAACGCAAACTCTCCATATGTTTGGAAGGATAACCAAACGGTGGAGGACACAACTCTATATAGCAAGAACAACTTCCTAAGGTCGTACTACATCCCATAGTTTGAGGAACAAGCTAACATATGTGCTTTATCCAAGGGAGACTCATTATGCTACCAATAAAGAAAATACTTTTCCCCTCCTCTTTTTGGGGTATATTTGATTTTTTTTGTCTTTTTCAATAATTCTGGGAAAAAGAATAAAGTAATATTACGTTACAATGGAGGAACGAGTGTTGCAAACATACAAGTTCAAAGCATAAGGACAAGACTGATGTTCTAGTATAATGATACTCAAGAAAAATACTCTGGGGGCCAAGGGTGTTAAGACGCAAAAGAAAACTATTACCAGGCTAGTGTATAAGGTATGCAAACGTGGTTAACAAAACATGCAATGGTAACATCATTCGATGTAAGTTTAACGAGCCCAGAGAAGGTAAGCTCCGTGGTTTTTCATATTTAGAGAATCTGAAAAAACATAAAAGGAGACTCCATTGGGGTACCTTTTTCTAAGATAGTCTAGTCGGTTGGAAAAAGGGGTAAACTAGCATTGACAAGATGTCTATTCAAAACCATTTTAACGAGTGTGACAAGGACAAGATCACTCGACCATTTTTTCATTTTTAAGGAGTTAGAAAAAAGATTAACTATGGACTCTGTCAGGAATGTTCTTCTGGACCAATTTAATGAGTGTGAAAGAATAAGGTCACTTGACAATATTTTCAATTTTAGGGAGTCTGAAAATAGCTTAACTATGGACTCCGTTGGGGCTCCTTTTTCGAAAGTTTAGTCCCTCAGGCCTGAAAAAGGGGTAAAATTATACCTGAGAGTACTCTTCTAAAGAATGAAAGTTCCATAGAGTATACCTTTGTTTGTACAGTTGACCGTCTGGACCGAAAAAGGGGTAAACTACCTCCGGAGAGACATGACTTCAAATTTCAGTTTAACGAGCATGACAGGCCATAAGATGACTCAGTAATCTTTTCATGTTTAGAGGGTCTTAAAAAGGATTAAAAGAAGACCCGTTATTTTTTGGGAGTCCTGAGGGTGAGGGCAAGAGTGAAGAAGAATCGTGCAAATGAGGCTCAAAATCATATTCAGGAAAAACTACAAGGACTCTCGAGCCTATAGTGTTGTAGAGACAGCATGAATACCATAATGCAGCCAGGATCTACCTAGGGCATCCATGTTTCGGTAGGCTCTACCACCAAGTTGCGACACTTCTAAAGAAGATATGATGGTTCTGTGTCACAATCTGATGGGATCGATCCTATGGAAAATGAAAAATACAACGAGATACAAAAATCAGGGTAGAAACCTAACCTATATGCTCAAGTTGATCATCGGAAAATTTTTCAAGGACCGTCAAAATTACTCAAAACTCCCAAAAACTGTCCCAATACCCGATCAAATCCCTCTGATGCAACTCTTGAATCACTCTAAATGGTTTTTGGTATAAATAAAATGATAAGGGAGGCCAAAAAAGTGACAAAAAGAGGCCAAAAAGTCTATAAATAGAAGCTGGCAGCTCATTATCACCATTTTTGATTTGGAAATTGACTCTGGAGCCAAAAGACCCCCTTTGATAAAAACGGTGATTCCGGGAGCTACAGTGGATGAAACGAACTTTCGTCTGGACCAAGTAAGTACAAACTCCCCTATCTAGCTATTTAATTCGTTATTTTTTCTTTGCATTTCATTTTTTGGGTGGGCGTCAACCTTTAAAAGGTCGGCCCTAGGTCCACGCGGGCTATCTGTGGATAGGTTGTGTGTGCACTTGGGCAGAGTAAAACCTACCCGCGTGGACCCCCCCTTTATATATAAAAAAAATCAGAAAGCACTCACCCACCTTCCTGAACCTTGTTTTTTTGGCAGGATGTATATCCACTAGAGGGAAAGGGAGCATGAAGAAGTTGGTGAGTTGGTTGCAGAAGATCCGAATGTTGTGGCCGCGTTAATGCAATGTGGTTTATTAAAGTTCTTCCTATGTCCTTTTATGCGGGCACAACCAAGGTTATTGAATGCCTTGGTTGACTATTGGCACCCTGATACAGAGGCTTTCATGCTAGAGGGGCAAGTGCCCACCACCGAGGATATCTATTTTTTGACTGGCCTCTCAAGGAGAGGGGAACCAGTCAACTTCAGGAAGTTTCTGTCGGGGCCACATAACATAGCGGAAATGATAGCCTTATACTGTGAGGCTGAGACAAACTGTTTGAGCTCCCAGGTGCCTATAAACAAGATCACTAACCTATCGCTGCAAGCGATATTATTGCTCATTGGGTGGATTCCCAGTTCAACGGCCTTGCATCAGGCGTCCCGCGCATAGATGAATTGTGTTGTCCAGTGATTGAATGCACAAATTTTCGACTGGAGTACTACACTGTTGGAGTGTATGAAGAGGCAATTGATAGATTGTCATCAGCGGAAACAGAGGAGCTTCAGGTTTGGGACTATTTTGTGTTCGTTCTTTTTCGAGAGAGTTCCAAGTTTTAGTCCTCGGGTAGTGGTATGAGGACATCAGGCCTCTTTTCCTGTTGTGTGTAGATGGGCAGTATTACTGCCATGACAGGGTGGTGGAAGGACCAATGAGTCCTTCGATGATGAATTTTTTTCATGGATTTCATGGTAGATCCTGGTTATAGAGGATTACCCCTATGCTGGGATTGATTTTTCAAGAGACCCTCCTGGTGAGGTGCGAGGGGAGATGGATAAGTCTCCACCTTTGTAGTTTTTTTTTTGTATATGTAATTTTTATGTTGTTTTGTTATATATATCATTTTTTTTTTGTTATGCCAGAGTATTTGACGAATATGTGTTCATTGTGTGCAGATGTGGGACCAGTGCAACCTGCCGATTATGCAAGGAACAAGCATCGTCCTCGGCCAGGGGCCGCAGCTGCCGTTGTCGGGGGACCAGCAGTAGAAGGATACCTCCCAGCCAGGGAGGCTGAGAGGGTACTTAGATGAGTTGAGAGGAACTTTACTGCACTCACTCGCACAGTGCTGATGGCCAAGATTGAGGACCTGCCGCCATCCATGCAACCTCATGTAGTGGGGGCACCTCAGACGTGGGTCCGATTGTTTAGGCGTTTAGCCCATGCTGTGGAACAATAGAACAGGGCCCATAGGCCTTGAACCTATTTAGACATTTTACGTGCCATGAGCACTACTTGTATATATTTTTTGAGGGCATAAGCTCTGTGACTCGTTATTGGTCCTATTTTTGAGGCGCTTGCGTCCATCTATGTACTCTGGTTACTTTATGATATTATATATGGTTTTTTTTTTGGTCTTTTGTGTCTTATGGATCATGTGTACAAATAACATATTTACATGTTTATGTTAATGTTATTTCATATGTGTGCAAGATGCCAATCTAAAATTTGATTAGCTAGAGTATCTGTAACTTGGTTTAATCTCCTAGAAACATGAAAATATGTAATATAATCAAAGTTTCGTTCTAAGAGACGTACCTTAAGGAATCGTCGGTGTAAAGTTGGATCATGAACCCGTTACACAATGTTTAACTGAGACACAACCAGTTGAGCATCGAGATAGACCTGAAGATGAGAGATATCCAATGACAAAGCATCACGAAGAAATTCAATAACTGCACTATACTAGGCGACATTATTGGTGGTGTCACCTAAGCATATACCTCCGGAAGATAACAACTGGCCTTGAGGTGTGAATATTACCCAAGCTGTGGAGGCAAGCCTCTAAGTGTGCCGACTAGCACTGTCTGCATACCCAATGAACACCTCGAAATCACTTGACATCTACCACAGTGACGAAAGATAGTATCAATGACACGTCCATAACACTTAAAAGAAACTAAAAAGTAATAGTACAAAGCCTATACATATGTTACAAAAATTTACCCACAATGACCTGCCTATGAGTAATACTTCTTGAGGTATATCCCATTTCTAGGTTCTTCCAAAGCATTCCCTTCGAAATCAACCAGATGATAGGTGCCCTTTTTTAATATCTCCTTTATGATGAAAGGCCCGAACCACATGAGTTTGAATTTGCCTGCCCCCAGGGGGTCCTTATCTTGGTCATAGACCAGGACAAGGTCTCCTTCAGAGAAAATCTGAGGACGAATGAACCTATCATATTGACACTTGACCTTATGTTTGTGATCCTCGTTGGCCAGGGCTGCATCACGATGTTGTTCATTGAGCTGCTCAAGGTATACTAACCGTTCTTCGAGTGGAGAAGTGCCTGAAAATAATTGTACTGCGAATTTTAGAGATGGGATCTGACATTCAATGGGCAAGACTACCTCCATCCCGTAAACAAGTTGAAAAGGTGAGAAACCAGTTGCAGTCTTAACAGAGGTTCGGTAAGCCCATAATGCTGAGTATAACATCAAATGCCAATTTGACTTGGCTGAGTTGATAGTTCATTGTAGAATAGTCTTAAAAGTTTTGTTTACATATTCCACCTCTCCATTGGCTTGAGGGTAGTAGGGTGATGAATGTTCTTTCCATAACCCAAGCTTTGATGTTAATTCCATCATCATTTGATTTTGAAAGTGACTGCCATGGTCAGTGACAATCTCCCTCAGGACGTTGAACATTGCTATGATCTGGTTGAATAAAAAGAGAGTTGTTGTCTCTCCATCATATTTAAATGTTGGCATAGCTTCGAACCACTTTGTGAAGTAGTCTACAACTACGATGATATAGCGGTGCCCCCTTGCTGAAGGGGGGTTGCAAGTAGTGTAATCAATCCCCCACTTGGTGAAGGGTCCAACTATGATGACGGGAAACATGGGAGAAGGATGTGCCCCCATCTTCCGAGAGAAGATCTGGCACAGATGGCACTTCTTGACCGATTCGATAAATCTTTGATAAGTGTAGGCTAGAAGTAACCTTCTCGTAGAATCTTTTCTGTTGTTTCCAACACAGACAAATGATCGCCACAAGCTCCAGTATGGAAATCATTAAGCATGATAACTACCTCCTCATGAGTGAGACATCGACGAGGATGCAGTCTGTTAGCGACATTTCTTGCAAAGGGGGGTAAAATGCGAAGGAATGGGTTTAAAACCCACTTGTCCTAAGTTTGGGATGCTAATGCGACTGTGTTTAAATGGAAATCAATTCTGGACGGTAAGATTTTGCACGCCTGGATCAACGGCATGCATCAGATTTTGGAGCCCCCCCGCCTTTCTACCTTTAAGTGGAGAGGGGGGTCCGGAATTGGGGGCGCACCTCTTCAATGGTCATGATCGGAGCACCTGGATCAACGACGCTCAAGGCAATTCCAGACCCCCCCCCGCCTTTCTACCTTTAAGCAGAGGGGGGGGTCCAGAATCAGGCGCGCATATTCCCAATGGCCGAGATCAAAGCGCCTGGATCATCGGCGCTCAGGCGATCCCATCCTTCTCAGCTGCTCTGTTTTAATCAACGTGGGCCCTTCTCCCCAGTTGCCATGTGTCCCCCCATATCCACTCTTTTAGTCCATCTCATCATCCACTCACCACCTTCCACGTGTTCCACTCCCTTCCACGTTAGCCTCCCACTAAAAGTGTGTCCATTATATCTCATCTCCTATCCCTTCCGCTTATTTCCTTCCACCATGTGTCTTCCCCTGTAACCTCTCTCACACCTCATCACTTCTTACCTCACCCTCACAATGTTGGCGCCACCACTCCCATTATGCGCCCTATCCTTCGCACTGTCCAGCATGCTTATTCATCAGGTAGTTCAGTTAATCCAGGTGGCACCGCGAGGGGTTTTCCATGTCCCAAAGGTGCCGAGTTGGTCGGTCCATCCTCAATCCCAATGAAGCAGTTATTGAGGTGGTTGGTGGTGGTTAGACATTGCCTCCGCCATAATGGGAAAGTTCGACGATGAATTAAGAGCATGTCGATTCACCCACGGAACTGTCAAAAGTTTGATTGCGTCTGCCACAAGTGCACGATCACTCAGAGACTGCAAGAGCAGGTTGTCAGAAGCCATGCAGACACAAAGTTTTGATGTAACGTCTCAATTTTGTTGCGGTTGTTGTTTTGAGTATATGTAGGCGTTTTCGCCATTTTTGTATCTATCGATGGTTGAGCAGAGCTCCCTACTGTAATGTTTTAGCAGCTATTCTAGCTTTCAGCTTATGCCTCTGTATATGAGATTTCTTGTTTTATGACAGATAGTTCTTCTTACTCCATCTAATTTTCATCTCATGCTAAGAGGGTTTGTGAACGACTGACTCATGTGAATTATTGCAGTTCTATTATGATAAAGGATTTATTATTACATAATTGTGTCCTCTGGCTTTGCGTTTGAATGTAAGTCGATATTTTATTTAAATTCCTTCTTCTACAGTCTATTAGAAACCTGTTGTTTATAACAAACCTCCGCTTTTCTCTTGTATAAGTCTTTTGCCTGTTCACCCTTTACTACACCTCACTGTCTGAAATTTACGCAAGACCTCACTTGCTCATGCATACCTGGCCTGGTTTCAGAGTTGGAACACTATTGTTTTGAGTTTACCTCCATTCGATCACCCATATATAAACAACCGTGACATAAAACTGATGGGCGTCGGGCTCTGCTCCTGCTAGCAATCCAGGAGTGACTTCCATCGCCAACATTTATGGTGCCGTTTTTGGGGACGAAGTTGAAGATTTTCCCCAGGATTGAATGACAATGATTAGCTAATTCTGAAGGTGCATCAGATATCAGAATTATCAATATTGCTACTGTGCACCTGGAGACTCCATTGTGACGACTCCGCTGGGGAGAACTTGCTCTATTAATTGTGGCTTTCAGAGGCAGACACACGCGGTCTCATCCACAGCTTCCCCTAGCTACACCTGAAGTCGATCTAGAGTTGGTTCTCAGAAAAGGAAAGGCCCCTGAAGAAGAAGCTTCCACCACCAAAACAGGTAATCCTCCATCTCCTTCTGTAAGAACTTTGTTTTCTCCTCCTCAGTTTCTTAATAGACCTCCTTCAGAAGTTTCTTGTTTCCTAAATTTTGGGAGTGTTCCTGTTGAGTTTTCCCCTCCTGGTCTGGGATCGGAGGGAGAAATCCTTGTCACTCCCCTCTCCTATGAAGCTGTACCTTGGAATAGACCTAGGACCACAGAAGATTTCCCCACTCCTACACAAGGAGGAGCATCTGCTGACTTGAGATCATTAGCTTTCTCCTTAAATCCTCTCATGTTTCCCACTCCCATTAAGAACTCATCCCTAGTATCCAAGTGTTGGCAAATTCAGTGAACAGACAGCGAATGCTTGTCATTGATGGCAACAGTGAAGATGATAGGCAAACAGAAGACAAGTTTAGAGAGGTGAATGATCAAAAGCAGTGAATGATCGAACACAGCGAGAGATGTTAGATTTGGTGCAGGGTCGCCGACAGTCGTCAGATCTGCAGAAGCTGTGAGGGAAATAAGCCTCGAGAGAAAGAAGAGAAGTCCCGATAGGCATCGGGATATCGGTCATCAGGAAATTGGAATTCTCGAGTTCGTGTGCATTGGGACAGCAACAGTCGCAAAATCCCAATGGGATATGGATCGTCCATTCGTGTGGATGTGTGGCAGCGATCGAGCATCACTGGGAGAAGATCAACAGGAGGCTTCATCAGAGAATCGGGGATCGGGACTTTGAAATGTTCAATTCACTTGACAAAAAGAACCCCGAAATTGCGATATGCGATTTCACGATTTAATCGCAGCTGTTAAAGAAAGAATGAGATCTGGACCGTTGATTTTCTTCATCAGAGAATCGGGGATCGGGACTTTGAAATGTCCAATTCAATTGACAACAAGAACTCTGAAATCGTGAAACGCAATATTGCGATTCAATCGTAACCATTGAGCCATGATCAAACTCGGACCGTTGATCACACCCCATCTCGGAGTTTCGCGGATCATGACTTGGAGAAGCGAGATGATTCATCTCTAGATTCATGAGATGCGAGATAGCGATTTAATCGTGGACCATTGGATCAAGAGGACACGTGGTGAAAGATCGTCATGTCGCTGACTGGAAAGTCAAAGGAATAGCGAGTTGCAAGATTGCGATTTAATCAAGGACCGTTGGATCAAGAGGATGCATGGCGAAATATCAGTGCGCCATAAAGCTTCATCTCAGAGTTTCGCGACTCGCGACTTGGAAAGGAAAGAAACATAACCACCAAACTCGTGAGATGCGAGATCACGATAATATCCTGACCGTCAATACATCAAAAGATGTGGACCGTTGATATGAGCTCCATCTCAGAGTCTCGCCTATCATGACTTGGAGTGACGAGAATCTCTAGCAAAGAAACAACGAGATGCGAGATCACAATAAGATCCTGACCGTCAATACACCAAAAGATGTGGATCGTTGATCTGAGCTCCATCTCGGAGTCTCGCCTATTGCGACTTGGAGTAACGAAAATTTCCAATGAAGGAACAACGAGATGCGAGATCACGATGCGATCAGGACCGTTGATTCACCAAGATCATGAACCGTCGATTAGGGTCGATGAAGATCAAGATTTTGACTGTCTCAGAGAAGACAAAGAGTCTTAAACTGCCAGAGAGATTGAGGAATCTGAGCATAACATACAATGATGTTGGACACATGGGGTGAACCACTAGAGAAGCTGAAGAGTCACGATGATAATCAGACAGAGCACTCGAGAGGTGGAGGATAAGGACGCAGAGTCTGCATGCAGAGGTATGGCTAAAATTGCATGCACAAGGTGCACAGAAACTATAAGTACATGGTACAAAGAAGAGATCTGGCTGCTGTTGCTGTTGGAGGTTGTAGTGAAGGTTGTTGGTAAAGGTAATCCAGGTGTGAAGAAGGAGGAGAGTGCAGCAACTGACTAGCACAGAAGAGGAACTGTGCAGAGAATGGAGATGGTGCATAGAGCATAAAAAAAGAGAAGACCAGACAGCACAAGGGATGTGAGCAGAAAGGCAATGAGGCAGACAGAGCAACGAAATGCAGCAGAATAGTGATAAGTCGGGTAAGCCATTGTTGAACATTATATCACTGTAATAAGTTTCAGAAGAAAAGATTTATATTTGAGGGTGGTTGGGAGGTGCTAGGGAGGACTGTTTTCCTTAGAGGTTCAAGTGGGTGCTTGAACACAGGGAGTTGGTGCTTCCTTCTAGTTGGTGCTAGAGAAACCAGGGAGTTGGTGCTTCCTTCTAGGTGGTGCCAGAAAAACCAAGGAGTTGGTGCTCTCAGCAAGTTGCAGCTTGCTAAACAGAGGTTGTAGCCTCATTATGAGTTGGTGCTCATATGTATGATAATGTAAAGATTGTAACCATTACTTATCATATAAAGAAAAAGAGGTTTTTACCCTGTATGGGTT
>ML779705.1:196998-250205 GCA_009831015.1 Picea engelmannii | reverse complement strand
GGGTTATGAAAAAGGAAAGGGCCTTGGACGTCAAGGTCAAGGCATTGTAAATCCCATTGAGGTTGAGGAAAGGCCTCGATACTTAGGATTGGGATATGAAAGAGGGGACCTTGGAGAGTCTTCCAAGAAAGGTTCAAAAACTTCAGAGGCAAGTAAAGCTTCAAATGGCCAACTTAAGACATTGCAGGAACACTTCACAAAAGGAAATGGCGCATCACTTCAGGGTTGCAGTAGTGAATGCAAGTCGTCTTCAAAGAAAGGTGAAGATCAGCATGGAAGGTATAATGGTCATGTTTTTACTAATTCTTTTTTTTATTATAACAAGCATAATCAAGTAAATCAGAACTTGTGGAAACTTTATCCATGTGCTTATTGTCTTTCACCTAAGCATTGTGTTGCCAAGTGTTGGAAGAGACAAACTTTGTACAGGAAACCTATGTCGTCCAAGAAGGAAACACGACATAAAGGATCAAGTCCACAATGAAAGAAGGAGAAGGTTAAGCTGGTCTGGATGCCGAAAACTCATTGTACGTTTTGCAACAAGAGTGGACATCAAAACGCTAGTTGTTGGAAGCTTAATCCGGAGCTTCGTCCAAAGAAGGGCAAGAGGATTTTGCATGCACCCATGAAGGAGGACGGATTACCAACGAAGCAAGAAGAACACCGTGAAGAAAAGAAAGCAGTCACTTGGTTCTGCCAGAAGTGGATGTCTCAGCTTCATTGTGTTTTGATTCCCCTGATGTAATCATCTTTCAGAGACAAAGGGCAAGCCAGGTGGCCTATCCCGAGCTTGTCGAGTGGTCAGTAACCTTTTGGGGACCAAAAGGTCTTATTGTTGGGAGGTGTGATCCGAAATCGGATTCAGAAGACTGTCAGGGCATGAAAAATGCTCAAAAATGAAAGTGCTTGGAATCCGACGAAACCAACACCATTGCGTCTGGCTCATCTTCCTGATTCCGGTGGTATAATTTTTATCGCAAATGGAGTCCATATGAAGAAGATACCACATTCTGTCCACCGAGTCAAACAGGCAAAATTTTGGGATGATGACTGTACCTGTCCGTACAATCCGTACAGGACACGTGTCAGTCCGTACAGTGACACGTGACATTTCCGTACAGTGATGTGGCACGTCCATACGATGGCACGTGGCATGGCCATACAGCTGACACATGGCAACACCAAAGCGTGACACGTGTCAGGTAGATTTGGTGTTTTGGACGTACGGTTGGACCAATCCTGAGGTGACACGTGTCACCACTGGAAGGGTGACACGTGGCACGGGATGACGTCAGCAGCATACGTGGCAGATGATGTCAGCATCGTACAGCAAGTGACGTGGCAGTGACGCGTGGCAGTGACGTGGGCCAATGAGCGGTTGACAAGTGGCATGTTTCGGTTGGTTGTCTTCGTCGAATCAACGGTTGACACATGTCATGCTTTGGGCGAATGGTGAGGTGCCACATGGCCCAATCACGGGATGCCACGTGGCACCCCGGGTTTAGCCAATGACAGCTATATCAAAAATATTTGGGCCCGGGGGTTTCAAACCCGGGACCTCTTCAACTGTAACGCCTTCGTGTAAAGGCTCTGACCGCTGGACCACCGCATGAATCTTGGTATGTAGGTGGGCGGAGGGGTATTTGAGCTTATTTTTGTTTAAACAAAAAGGGGGGCTCGGGCCGGAGCTTAGCCCCGACCCGTAGCCTTTGGTTCTGCATTACATGTGACCCCGATTGTAACCATTGTAACGTGACCCGGGCGCGGTTTAAAATTATGGTTTAATTTATGCGCTGGATTTTAAAACTTTAAGCCCACGGTTCTACATATATGCCATATGACTGTAATGCAGTGGAGTGTGCGGGCTAGGGGTCAGCGCTTAGCCCTTTGGGCTATCGCTTGGCCCTATGATGCCATGTGACCTTATAGAAGGTGCGCGCGCCCAACAAGAGGGGCTTAAGCCTGTTTTCAAACTGCCATATAGTTACAAGTGGGTTTTTCAACCACTTTGTGTAATTTTAATGTAATTAATCCTTTTTTAAGGGTTATTGGGCTATTTTAGAGCCTAATTATTGGGAGGAAGTTGGAGATTGAAACCAACTTTCCCAACTATTTAACCAAGGCCATGTTGAGGCCTTTTGGTTAGAGTTTGAAGCCTTTGGAGAGCTTTTGGACGGTTTTGGAGAGCAGAGATGCTGAGGCAAAGCCAGGTCTAAGCCAGTTGGAGGTAAGGAAGCTGTTGAGGTAGAGATGTTGTCGGATGATTTCTGAGAGTTCGGTATATCCGTTTCAGGTGTCGTAAGTTGTGCAAGATTCTAGAGATCATGGCGAACAAGACCAGATCAGTCTAGAAGCCAATCGGCATTGTAAAGATGTACTAATAAGCTTTTGAAAATAAATCAAGAAGCCTCCCTCACAGAGAAAAGGCCCGGAGACATAGGCAAAGTTGCCGAACTCCGTTATCAAACTTGTGCATTATGGTTTGCTGTTTTTATTGTGTTTTCAGATTTGAAATTATGTTAATGGTTGTATAATGGATTTTCTTTTCTCGCTCTTTCATTAAAGTTTCCCAATGGTTAATTAATGCATGCGAATAAAACTCAACCATAGTCATTTCGAAAAATCCTGATGGATCACCTTGTAAAGAAGTCGTGTCCTTGTCATACAAGATGGAATTCGAAGCCACCAACAACATGGCAGAGTATGAGGCTCTTGTTCTGGGTATGAGGGCCGCAAAGGAAATGGGAATTAAAGAGATAGCAATATTCAGAGATGTTGAGTTGATTATTCAGAAGGTAAGGAATGCTTATCGTGCCAATAATCCCCGGCTAAAAAATTATCGGAATGAAGTATGGGACCTTGTTGACAATTCCTTCTTGGCTTTTAAAATTTCTTTCATTCCAAGGGGAGAAAATACTTTGGCCGATTCTTTAGCTGTCGCAGCTAGTATGCTCAAATTTCCTCTGCTGCCTAGGGTAAAAAATGATGTTGATATGAGATATAGGCCCTCGGTGCCGGACAATGTCAATCATTGGAAGGTGTTCGAGGATGATCCATAACTCGAAAGGTTTCTCAAATCAGTTGACGAATTTTCTGCGGTACACATCGATCAAGATCTCGATCCAGAAGGTGACCCTCACCCTGAGGTGTTTTTAAACAAAATTGCTAATCATCGGATTATCCAGCTACCTAGCAATCACATCCCGAGAGGACTAGTCCCTTTAGAGAGACTGTTCGATGGGAACGATGTAGCAATAAAGGGCAAGGTCTCGGATGAATATGTTGATACAACCGAATGCAACATTGGCATGCAGGAAGAACCCAAGTTTGTCAGATTATCAAGAAGCCTGACCAGTGAACAGAGGGCCGAGTACACGGCGTTGCTGAGAGAGTTTGACGATGTGTTCACTTGGACCTACAAAGACCTCAAAACATACAACACATATGTCATTGAACACAAAATCCCGTTGAAGGAAGAAGCTAAGCCGTTCAGGTAGAAGCCGAGACAGATAAATCCCATGTTGCTGCCGGTCATGGAAAAGGATGTCAAGAAGCTATTAGATGCGCATATCATCGTCCCCTTGAGATATTTCGAATGGGTGGCCAATTTGGTTCCGGTAAGGAAGAAAAGCAGAGAAATCAGGCTGTGTGTCGATTTCAAGAACCTGAACAGAAGCTCAAAGAAAGACAATTACCCCCTACCTAAGATGGAACATATATTGCAGAGGGTAACTGGTGCATCTAGGATATCCATGATCGATGGGTTTTCTAGCTATAATCAGATATCGGTCATGCCTGAGGACAGGGAGAAGATAGCCTTCACCACTCCTTGGGGCACCTTCATGTATGCCAAAATTCCATTTGGGTTGATGAATGCAGGAGCAACATTTCAATGAGCCATGGATATAGCCTTCATTGTAGAAAAAGACCAGTTCGTAGTGATCTACCTATATGACATCACGGTCTTCTCCAAGTCTGATAAAGAGCACCACTATCACTTAAGGAAAGTTTTCTCGAAGTGCCAGAGATTTGGTCTTTCCCTAAATCCCAAGAAGTCCCTGTTCGCTATGATGGAGGGCAAGCTGCTAGACCATATAGTATCGGTGGAAGGAGTAAGAATTGATCCCAGTAGAGTGGAAGTGATTCAAACCCTGTCACTTCCCAGGTCTAAAAAAGAGGTCCAGGCATTTCTAGGAAAGATTAACTTCCTGAGGAGATTCATCTCAAATTTCGCTGAACTGGTAAAACACATCACAACAATGCTTAGAAAGGGAAACGAAGTGAGATGGACCGTTGAGCCCCGGGCATCTTTCGACCGAATAAAAAAGGCATTGACTGAGGCGCCTGTGCTAATCAGTCCTGATTATTCCAAGGATTTCCTTATTTTTTCTTTTGCTTCCTGGGATACAGTGGCGGCGGTCTTATTGCAGAAAAATGAGGAAGGGCATGAGAAGCCCATCGCCTTCTTCAATAGGGTGTTAAGAGACGCAGAGAGCGGGTATGAAATCATGGAGAAGAAGGCCTATGCCTTAGTGAAAGCTCTTAAATATTTCAGAGTCTATGTCTTGCATTCAAAAGTTATAGCATACGTTCCTTCAGCTTCCGTGAAGGACATCCTTGTACAGCCTGACGTAGATGGGAAAAGAGGCAGATGGATCACTAAAATTATGGAATTTGACTTAGATATAAAGCCCACCAAGCTGATAAAGGGGCAGGGTTTAGCCAAGTTGCTGGACGAATCCAATTGCAAAACCTTGGGGATTAGCTTTATCAATGAGCAAGCTGAGCCATTCAACAAGCATTTCCAGGGCGCCTTATTGCTAGCATCATGCGCCTGGTACAAAGATATCTTGTATTTTCTGCAAGAATTAAATCCTCCTGATGGATTGGGAAAAAGTAAGGCTAGAGCTCTAAAGCTCAAAGTGGTCAGATATTGCCTCATTGACCAAGCATTGTACTGGAAAGACCCTCTAGGGGTATTTTTAAGGTGTCTGGACCCGCAAGAAGCCCAGAAGGTTATGTTTGATTTCCATAGCGGTCTTTGCAGAGTTCATCATTCCTGGAAGACCACAACTCACAAGATCCTCCGGGCTGGGTATTATTGGCCCACTTTATTCCCTAATGTCTGCAGAGAAGTCAGAGCTTGCATCAAATGCTAGAAGTTCTCAGGTAAGAAGCAGCTCAAATCTCTGCCATTAAAGCCTGTAGTGGTTTTAGCACCCTTTCAACAGTGGGGATTGGACTTCATTGGAGAGATTCATCCTCCCTCAAGTGGCCAACACAGATGTATCCTCACTGCGACAGATTATTTCACCAAGTGGATAGAGGCTATTCCCACCAGGATCACTTCCCACAAAGTAATTATCAGCCTCCTGGAAGACATCATAGCCAGATTTGGTTTCCCTAGCAAAGTTATCACTGATAATGCTACCTCCTTCAGGTCTGAGCCTATGATCAAGTTCTGTGAACAGTTTGAGATTTCACTGATTCACTCTACTCCCTATTATCCTCAAGGGAATGGACTGGCAGAGTCTTCAAATAAAATCCTGATCAATCTCATTAAGAAATTGTTGGAAGATAATAAAAGGGCCTAGGATTCGAAGCTAAAATTTGCTCTATGGGATGATCGGGTGACAACCAAGAAATCCCTGGGCATCTCACCTTTCCAACTTGTTTACGGAGCAGAGGTTGTTTTCCCTACTCAGCTCACCGTATCTGTGGAGAAATTCCTCCAGGACCTTGAAGGAGAGCTTGACCATATGTTCAAAAGGATTCATCAGATGGTGGAACTGCAGCAGATCAGAGAATAGGTCATGGATAGGGCCTATAATCATCAGCAGAAGATCAAGCAAGCTTTTGATAGGATGAGAAAAAAGAAAGAATTCGAGCTGGGTGATCTGGTACTCAAATGGGATGCACCCAGACAGGAAAAGGGAAAGCACAGCAAGTTTGATGCCCTCTGGTTTGGGCCTTTCAAGATCTCTGAAGTATTTTCAAACAACACTTACAGATTGCAGGATTTGGAAGGCAAATAAGTTTTTAATGGCCTAGTAAACGGGCATTTCTTAAAAAAATGTTTTTTGTGAGCCACAGTCAGCTCTTTGGTTTTTTGTAAATATTCTTTTTGTTTTCAGCTTAATAAATGACTCCATAGCCCAACAGCAAGGCACTAAATCTGCAAAAGATTCCTTAGAGCATCAGAGGGATGACTCTATCCCCCATGGAGCCTAATTTTAGCGACATTTCTTGCAAAAGGGGGTAAAATGTGAAGGAATGGGTTAAAAACCCACTTGTCCTAAGTTTGGGATGCTAATGAGACTGTTTTTAAATGGAAATCAATTTTGGACGGCAGGATTTCATGCGCCCAGATCAATGGCGCGCATCAGATTCCGGAGCCCCCCCGCCTTTCTACCTTTAAGCGGAGGGGGGGGGGTCCGGAATCGGGGGCGCACCTCTTCAACGGTCACGATCGGAGCACCCGGATCAACGGCGCTCAAGGCGATTCCGGACCCCCCCGCCTTTCTACCTTTAAGCAGAGGGGGGGGTCCGGAATCAGGCGCGCATCTTCCCAATGGCCGAGATCAAAGCACCCGGATCAACGGTGCTCAGGCGATCCCATCCTTCTCAGCTGCTCTGTTTTAATCAATGTGGGCCCTTCTCCCCGGTTTCCATGTGTCCCCCCATATCCACTCTTTTAGTCCATCTCATCATCCACTCACCACCTACCACGTGTTCCGCTCCCTTCCACGTTAGCCTCCCACTAAAACTGTGTCCATTATATCTCATCTCCTGTCCCTTCCACTTATTTCCTTCCGCCATGTGTCTTCCCCTGTAACCTCTCTCACACCTCATCACTTCTTACCTCACCCTCACAATGTTGGTGCCACCACTCCCATTATGAGCCCTATCCTTCGCACTGGCCAGCACGCCTATTCATCAGGCAGTTCAGTTAATCCAGGTGGCAGCGCGAGGGGCCGTCCACGTCCCAAAGGTGCTGAGTTGGCCGGGCCATCCTCAATCCCAATGAAGCAGTTATTAAGGTGGTTGGTGGTGGTTAGACATCGCCTCCGCCATAATGGGAAAGTCCGACGATGAATTAAGAGCACGTCAATTCACCCACGGAACTGTCAGAAGTTCAATTGCATCTGCCACAAGGGCACGATCACTCAGAGACTGCAAGAGAAGGTTGTCAGAAGCCATGCAGACGCAAAGTTTTAATGCAACGTCTAGATTTTGTTGCGGTTGTTCTTTTGAGTATATGTAGGCGTTTTCACCATTTTTGTATCTATCAATGGTTGAGCAGAGCTCCCTACTGTAATGTTTTAGCAACTATTCTAGCTTTCATCTTATGCCTCTGTATATGAGATTTCTTGTTTTATGACAGACAATTCTTCTTACTCCATCTAATTTTCATCTCATTCTAAGAGGGTTCGTGAATGACTGACTCGTGTGAATTATTGCAGTTCTGTTATGATAAAGGATTTATTATTACATAATTGTGTCCTCTGGCTTTGCGTTTGAATGTAAGTCAATCTTGCGTTTAAATGACTTCTTCTACAGTCTGTTAGAAACCTGCTGTTTATAACAGACCTCCTCTTTTCTCTTGTATAAGTCTTTCGCCTATTCACCCTTTACTACAGCTCACTATCTGAAATTTACCCAAGACCTCACTTGCTCATGCATACCTGGCCTGGTTTCAGAGTTGGAACACTATTGTTTTGAGTTTACTTCCATTCGATCACCCATATATAAACAACCATGACATAAAACTGATGGGCGTCTGGCTCTTCTCCTGCTAGCAATCCAGGAGTGACTTCCATCGCCAACACAGTCTACACCTCTCCGATACAATGTATCATCGAGTATGAGATAATTCTTAGGCTGATGGCATATACGTCGATGCTCATCATGAGAAGAAGAAGTGGGGCACTTCAAAGTCTATAGATACATAAGTATATCTTTGTACCAGGGATCTAAATATGTGATCAAAAACATATCTCCCCGGATAGGTGATTCGTCAGGCACAACGTCACCTGACTCAACCGGAAGTTCCGAAATAAGCTCTGTGAAGACCAGTGACTTTTTGGACTTTGCTGAAACAAAGTCTAAGTCAAACTCTTAGAGGATGAATATCCATCTACTAAATTTTCCGCCTATTACCCATCATGTAAACATGTACTGGAATGGATTCACGATAGCAATGACGGTGGTCTTGCGAAACAGAACGTAATGACAGAACCATTGAACAGGATGAACTACTGCCAACGCCAGCTTTTTGATATGAGAATAATTGAGTTCCAGTCCTACAAGGCCTTGGCTCAGGTAATAGATCACGTATTTTGAGAACAAGTCATCCTCCTGAACTAAAACCATGCCAATGGTTGACTCTACTACAGCCATATATAATAAGAAGTCTTTGTTATAGTTAGGTGGCCAGAGCATAGGGGAAGTTGTGAGGGCATGTTTTAATGCATCAAAAGAGCATTGAGTGGAATCATCCCAGTAAAAAGGAACGTCTTTCTTCAGTAAGCGCATAAAGCCCTTGGTGATTTCGGCATAGTTGGCGATGAAGCATCGTAAAAAGTTTGCCTTGCCTTGTAGACTCTGAGGTTGAAGGATTGTGCGTGGGGGGGGAAACTGGATTATTGCCTCCACCTTGAGAGGATCGAACATGATCCCTATTGTCGATATGATGAAACCTAACAAACGTCCTGACATTACATAGAAGTTGTACTTGTTTGGATTCAAGCAAATCTGAAAGTAGCGACAACGTTCGAAGATAAGTCTAAGGTGTGTGGGATGATCCATTCTCTTGGAAGATCGCGATGCTAAATCATCTAGATAGGCCTCGACTATATGCTTGAGGTCATGGAAAGAAAAAGACATGGCCCACTGAAAGGTTTCTCCAGCATTTTTAAGACCAAAAGGCATCGTACGATATGTGAATGTACCCCAAGGACAAATGAATGTCATTTTGCGTTGGTCTTCAGGTTTGATTTGTATTTGATTATATCCCAAAAGACCATCCATGAAAGAAAAGGCTTCGCAACCAACACATTCATCAATGATCTGGTCGATGAATGGTGTTGGAAAATTATCTTTGGGACATGCCTTGTTCAAATCACGAAAATCAGTACATACACGAATCGTGACTTGTTTTTTATTGACCAGCATAGGATTTGACACCCATTGAGTCAAATGGATAGGATAGATAAAACCTGCCTTTAGCAATTTATCAACCTCAACCTCAATGGTTGTTTCTTTCTTAGGATTAACTGGACGAATCTTCTGTTGAACAGGCTTGGCATCAAGATATGTTGTGATCTCATGTTCAACTATTTTTGGATCGATACCTAGAATTTCCTCATAAGACCAAGAAAAAACGTTGCGGAATTCTTTGAAAAGATCTGTGTAGATTTGAATCTCTTCGGGGGAGAAATCCTCTCCGACAAAGACATTCTCCACAATGCCAGGGTTTCGGGAGATATTGATTGGTATAGTTTCAGCGATAGTTTCCATATTGCTCTCAACATAAATTTCATGTGTAGCTAAGAGATTAATAGGGCACGACTGATCTCCCATCATGGTTATGGTGAATTCTCCTGCTTTGATTCGGCTTAACTCTGGGAGAAAATATGATTTGTGATGAAGATCTTCCCAAGGTTTGTCCGGACTAGTCATTGCTTCGATTACTTCTTGGTCAGAAGGCAAGACTAAGTCTAATGAATCAGTGTTAGCGAGAGAACCCTGAGCCCAAATATGCTCTAGAAGTGGATCTAACTCTTGTGCAGGAGTCAGATCAGTGTTAGCTAAAGCTTGTTGGACTAAAGAGTACGCTACTTCAGCACTAGAAAAGGGCATGGACATGCCTGGGTGCCCTGTTTCATCCATTGTAGCAGATGGGGAAGTAAGTATCCATGGATCCTCAAAGTAAGTCATGCGAAATGACAAAACTTGAAAAATCTCAACCTTATGGTCATTCTATATAAATTTGATATCGCCGTGAGGGGGTGGGTAATCGAAGGTACCCATCAAGGATGGGCACAAACCAACTCCTACGTTGATGACACCTGGTTGAGGATTATCAATCATCGGGACCATGGATGCCCCCAAAGCTGGGTCAGGTCTGGAGAAAGACAATTGATCGATGGTCACTATTCGGCCCTCATGTGGAAACAACAAGACCCGGAAAACTGTAGCAACCACAGATTTCATAGAATAAGTCCAACTCCTTCCTAACAAGAGGTTATAGTCGAGGGGACAATCGACTACCTCTACTTCGACACACATGGTCTTCCCTCCTAACTGCACAGGGAAAGAAGGAACGATACCATGTGGTCCAAATGAACGACCGTCGAAAGAGGTGAGGAGAGTAGGTGACGGAGACAAAACGGGATGGCCAATGGCCTTCCAACATGCCAATGACATAACGTATGTCGAGGTGCCCTCATCAACCACCATGCAGAAGATATTTTGAGTAAAATTTTTCGTGGGATAAGCCACTACTATCTGAAACACTACGTGGTAAGGCAGACGAGGTTTTAATTCGGATGTATCCAACATGATGGTACCCGGATTACAAGTCTCGGTAGAGCCTAAAGCGGTTAACAAGGCTCTCCTCTGAGAAGGGCAGTTTTGGAGGACCTCCAAAGCAGACATCGCACAAGGGGTTTGTGATAAATCCTCCACCACAAAATAGTTCTGGGCAGCCCTTGCATTTGGGTTATGAGATGCTTTTTTAAATGCACCTTTGGGAATGCATGTCATTGTTTCTCCCAACGTCTTCTCAATCTCTAGAGGAAGAGATGGGAGGTCAGCTTCTTTACCCTTCTCAGAAGTTCTTGGTTTACTATAGTCATGTTCTCTAGTCGATATAAAATCATAACCCCTATCCATATATATGTTCGCAGATGCGGGGTTGTTCGGAGGCGAACATGGTTCCTAGCTGCCCCATTCGGTGCTTGTAGAGGCTTGAGTTAGATTTTTCCCATGCTGAAATGGATTAGTCAACACAACCTGTTGTTGCTATGTCACAAACTTTTGGGCCTCTACAAGTCAAGGACATAGATAGGTCGGGTGGTCTTCCACACACAAGTTGCATGGATACCTCACCTTCCATTTTTTAGTGTTGTCCCCGCCAGCATTATCGGTGGGTTTTTTATCCCCCTTACCCTTCTTTCGTTGTTTTTTCTTTCCTTCAGGCTGTTGGGTGGCCTTTGGGTTAGTTGATTTCACTATGTGTACCTCCGATGTTTGGGTAGGGGGAGCAGCCAAAGTAGTAGTTTGATTGGCCGTTGTGTGTTGTATAGATAACTGCTGCAACTGCTTTGTCAATTGCTCAGCGGGCTTTGTTTGTATTGAACCAACAATACCATAGGCATGTGGTCCAGCTCTCTGTCTAGTTTTATCCAGTATTGAACGTGGCGCATCTGGAAAGATGTTGTATAATAAACCGGACTGAGAATAGATGAGCTCAAACTGTTGAGCCCTCATGATGGCGTCTTCTTCGGAGAAAACTCTTGATGTCGCGACGTCTTTTGATAACTGCGGGACCAAAGACTTAAGGAACCACTCAAGAAGGAATGTTGGTGGGACTGGCACCTTGATTAAACTCTTCCGGTGTCTCCATTCTCGGATGTGATCAGAGATATGGCTCACTGTTGTCTGTTTGAAATTGGCCAGCAGCTCTGTGACAGTGTCGTATCTCACAGGTAACTGAAAATGGTTGAGGAAAGCCATTGCCAGCTCACCAAAGGAAGAGTATCTTGAGCAATCGAGCTCAATGTACCATTTTGTGTCACTCCCAATGAGAGTACGTTGAAACAATCACAACTGTACAGAGTCATCTTTCAATGAGTTATATGAGCACCAAAGATGGAAGGTAGTCACGTGATCGCCTGGATCTCCGTTAGGCTTAGCTTCAAACTTTGGAATGTCCAAAGGCAACTTCGTTGGAATAGGAGGCCAATGCAGATCGTGAAAAATGGGGTCATTCAACAACCTTGTCAAATCTGGCAAGTGCAAAGTCACCAAGAAAGGTAGTTTGGGTTGTTGATGATAACCTGGGAAAAAGGGGCCTGGAGTTTGACTGGCACCAGGTTGCCAGGAAAAGTTTGGCTGCTGGCCTGGATTTTGGTAGAAACCATGGCCTTGGACAGCGTATGGATTTTACATATGTGGAGACATCATCGACTGATTTCCCAAATAGGGCATAGATGGTTGGGCATGCATTATATTTGAAGGACTCTGGGAAGGATTGCCCCATGGTGGTCCCGTGGGGATGGGCATAGTAGTTTGTCCAGGGTTCCATTGATTGTGGAAATAATTACCCCAGATTGGCATTCCGGACGAGAGAACGGATCCCTGCCCTGAATTCCAAGGTCCTGTTGTGGAAGAAGTTCCTAGGTTTTCCCCCTGTGCAGGAATAGTACCTTGCATAGGAGTAGTTTGTCCAAAACTGGGATTTCCCCCAGTCAGGAAAGCGACGGATGAGAAGGCATTGTTGCCAAACATTTCAGCCAAAGAAAGTGGTGTCAAACCTGCCGGCATACTATGCGAAGGTGGTCCTTGACTCCCTGCTCCAAATAAACTATGGTATATAGGTTTCCCGACAGACTGTTGATGTGAGCCACCGAGTGAAGGGGACAAAGGAGGGATATGACCTCCTCCATAAGGGAAAGAATTAAAAGGAGCAGGAGTGCCCCCAATGTGACCTTGCAAAGGAGTGCTAGAGCTCCCTGCCCCCAAACCTAAAGTCTATAAAGTGGAGTAAGAAAGTATAGGACTTGTACCTGAACTAGGAATCCCATATGAGAATGGAGGGCTTGTCGCACATGGTGTTAAAGGGGTTGTGGCCGCCGCCAAAGATGCGATTGGACCACTTTGCGATGTAGAAGTGGTTGAGACCATGGTGGCTCGAACTGATGATAGTGGATTAGGAGGTGACAACTCTCCTATGGGTACAATCATAGTGGGAATGGAAGAATTCCCAGAGGGAGTAACAACATTTGTTTCCATTGTTGTGTGCAACACTGTCTGGCACTCGTAAAATTGGATTGGTACGATGAAAGGTGCCAAGAAATCATTAGTTGGGGTTTCAACTGAGCCAAGAGCGTGTGCTTCAAGGTCCAAAATGGTCAATTCCTCCGGTTGTTGGTTGGGCACAATTGCTTGTAACCCGGTCACTTCAAAAGACCCTTGTTGGTCTAGCTTTCACCTCAATGGTGGCAGGGGTGGCTCCAGTGTAACTGGCGCCAAGCCAAGAATCCTTCTTGACTGGCAGAGCTTGTGATCCTCCACTGTGTGAGAAGATCAAAGACACTCTAAGGTATTCTAAACGCTCAAAAAGTAACACACACTAAAAAAGTCCCTAGACGATAAGACAGGCAAACACTAAACTAATTGGAAGAACAGTTACAACAACCAACACTAGAGAAACTTACCGGTGCAAGTGCAACTCGAACATGGAAACACCCTCCGAGTATACTCTGCAAAGTGTGGCCCGATTTCTATCCTAGGTACCACGGTATACCCCCGTAGTCACCTGTGTATGTCCCTAAAATAGATAGGCAACTAGGTTGCCAACGCGCAAACAGTCACCAGGCGGGTACAGTCGAAAGTCGGGTAGACCACAATGAGTAGGGTATCGAGCCTGAAACCTGTCAAGGGTATCGAAAGCAAGTGGTCCAGAAGACAACTGAGGACCTCTAACAGATTCGAGACCCACGAAACCCCATGGAAAATTCAATCAACGGAATCCCAAAACAAGCCCTCTATATGTGTTCTCCACTACGATTGGTCTAGCTTTGGAGGGGTTATCTCCGCTACCTTTCCGCACGCGACCTCGTGTTTATCCCCTGTGTTAGAGGGGGGTCCCAGATAACTTTCACGACACTGGACTTGGACACTCCCTAACTCAAACTCCAATGTTTGTTTTTAAATGGCCTTGAAGAGTTTCCTCCCCAACCTAATCCAAGGCCCTAATCCTGAACTAGTTGGTGAACCCTACAAACATAAAAGTCTAGTAGATTTTAAATTTAGCATTAATTTTGTGGATTTGTCTTATGTGAAACTGATGATGTGTAAAAGACGAAAGAAAAAAATGAATAAAAAGATGGAAACAAAAACTTTTACTTGATGCAAAATTTCAACAACTTTTCAATATATATATATATATATATTTTTAACTTTTCTAAGATTTTGGACGACAAACTCAAAAGAAATTTCACTTGACTACAAGCTACTTATGATCTAAGTAAACTGCAAAAACTTATGAAATAAATGACTTTTCCCTGGCTAATAATGCAGAAACACACTCTTCAACCAAACAAGAAAATGAAAAGAGTCTTTTTATTTATTTAAGTGCTTGATAAAGAAAAAAGAAAAAATACCAACAAGAAAAAACCAAAAAACAATTCTGGCCTAATCACAGATCACAAAGAATCAGGTCAAAAATCACACATTAGCAATTTAAAAAATGACTCTCACACTTGTCTAAAAACCTTAAAAAATTCTTTTATTTTTATGACAACTTTTTAAATGAGAAAAAGAAAGCTAAAGGTAAGATTAATCATAAGCTACTGACTTCTAAGATAGATATTTAAATACCTGAGAGGTATAATTCTCATCAAGGGAAAGGATGATTGCCTTACCCTCAACAAAAATTATCCTGCACAAGCACGCTACTGTTAATCCAACAACTAGTGTGTGAACACGAGCTATATAGAGACAAAGGGCATGTACACACGGGCTGACCTTCTACAGGTCACATGTATCTCTAAACTCTAAGAAAAACTAAAAACAGACAAACCAAACCAAGAAGAGACCACTGATATTGATAACCAGAGTCTCCTGAAGGCTTGGACACTCTTTTTTAACAGAAAAAGAAAACAATGTAAGGAAAAATTTATAAAGCCAAACAATCTGAGATAAGACTGCAAACAAACAAGACTCAAACATAATTCCAGAAAACCCCCTGAGAATGTGTGATTCTGACAGGGAAGAGGATGACTACCTCAGAAGTTCTCTGAACTCTACACGCTACTACTACTTCTCAGCTAGCATTCACACGCTGGTTGTAAGAGAGTAGGGCATGGGTACACACATGCAGACCTTATGTAGGCTGTGTGTATCTCTGTGGGTCCCGAAAAACATAGTCAAGCAAATAAAAGAGAAAGCTGGTATGGAAAACTAGACTCCTTGCTAGCTCGGACCTTACAGAAACTAAAAGAAAAAACAAGTAAGAAAAACTAGTCTTTTAAACTACCCAAAAACTAAATAAAATTCCAGGAACCCTAGAGATATCCCCAGTATGGTCGCCAATTCTGTTGTGAGGGAAATCTCCTTATGGAATAGCAAATAGGGTTAGACTTTGCATGCAGATATGACCTAGAGAAAATTTACTTTCTACCTTCATCCCCAGACTTAAATCCCATTTCTTTTCAGTAAATGCAATGGCTATATCGACCTACCTTGTTCCGAGCATTCGATGTTGATCCCTTGTCGTACTTGATTACTTGTTAGTATTTCTCCTTTCCAACACTGACTTGCATACAAGATAAGAAACAACTACACATGCATACTACATATAGACTAACAGATTAGAAATTCAAACATGTACTTAGCAAACTATGAATAACTCATGAATTGGGACGGGAAAAGGACTTTCTTTATTACTTTGAATGAGTCAACTTACAAAAGTTGAGACCAGCCACCGCTCTGCGAACCTAATCCTGGGCTCCTCTTCAACTGTCCTCCAACTACTTTTCTTTGTATCTCCTTTGGCACAAGAAAAGGCTAAAGGGTTGGGACAATGGGAATACGCAAATGGGCAGAGTTTCTTTGTTATATTTTTCCTCTTTCCAATGGGACCCCTACCCCTTCTTTTATAGGCTAGAAGGAGCTAGGTATTTGGATGAACCCTCAGCCATGCATGGTCAGGAGTTTCAGTTAACTCACCCATAGCTTTTGTGTTTTGTCGGAAACTTTCCTTTTTTCGTGCTTTTCTCTGTCCACATGGACTGTTTCAGGTCAGCCAGCATGTACATGTGTGCAGTAATGGAGTAGGGCGCATGGGCCTTTATAAAAGAGGTATTTTAAAGAGTTGTTCAACAGTTCTTTGGCAAAGAAGGGATATGACATGGCCTGATGCCATGTAAGTATGTGTGGTGTAGTTTAGGGTTATAACAGATAGGCGGGTAGTGCAACTACTATGGTCGGAGAAACCAGAGATACCCCCACACCCATGCATGAGGCAGACAAAGACGTGGAAATGACTCCAAGAGATATAGGAATAGAAGACCCTGATCTCAGAGACATTGTGGAAAGGAAAGGGATCAACCTCCCAAACATACTGGAGCAACGGAAAAGGCAGGGCGTTGACAATGTACCAGCAGAGAAACTAGATCACATCGAATACGTATTTCTCCTAAGGGAGGAATCCAAATCTAGAGGGTTCAAGTGCACACACGGGGAGATAGGACACCTAGGAGTCAAAGCAAGCGAAGGACAACCGCAACTCTCACCCAAGCACACGAGAAAGAAAAAAGGTAGGAAATCAAATAGCGTAGCCCTCCAGGAACTAGGATCTCTATTGATAAACTCAGATAAGATCAAAAGGATCTTCCCCAACTCCCCCCCACATGTTTAAATCAAGATTATACCATGGAATATAAGAGGCCTAAACAGCCCACGAAAGCAAAGAATTCTTATAAATCGACTCAGGAAAGAGTGATCAGACCTCTGTTTCATCCAAGAGACAAAATGTAGTGTAGACAGAATGGAAAAAATCGAGAAAAAACATTGGAGCAAGTACAATATGGTGGTTGTCGAAGGACAACAGATGGCAATAGGGATCCTCACATTGTGGAACCCACAAGTGATGAACCTAATAGCAGTCAAGGCTACTAGGCACACACTGTCGGTTAACATGCAAATCATTGGGAATACAGAGATGATCCTATGCACTAATGTGTATGGATCCTAGATGCTAGAGGAAAAGAGAAGAATGCTTCTAGACCTAGAATACCTAAAAACCCGCTCCAGCAACCTCCACTAGATCCTAGCAGGAGACTTCAACATCATCACATCACTTGCGGAAAAAAAAAGGAGGCACCAGGAGGTTGGATAGAGATTCGGAATATTTCTCAACATTCATTGACACAGTGGAGATGGTGGACATCAGAACTAATAATGGACACTTCACTTGGAACAATAAATGGATAAATCAACATCAGGTTGCGACAAGACTGGACAGATTCTTGGTGTCGGAATCCATCATTATGCAAGGGTTAACTTTAGATTTCATCATCCTTCCCTGGGGAGGTTCTAATCATTGGCTAGTCCAATTGGAAGTAGACTTCCCAACCACCCCAAAGAACATACCATTCAGATTTGAGAAATTCTAGATTGAACATCCCACCTTCAAGGAGAACATCAACCAGTGGTTGTGGGAGGAACAAACAGAGCAAGGTACATGGATGTTCAAACTCTATAAGAAGCTAAAGTACATCAAATAAAAGATTAGGGAGTGGAACAAGGAAATATTTGGCAACATAAACCAAGATAAGGAAAATATTGAAGACAGAATGAGAAAACTCCAGGAAGTGTGCATAGTGGAGGGCTACATAGAGGAACGAAAAAATGAAGAGATCCAAATGACCCAGGAATGGGAAGGAAGATTCCAGCAGGAAGAAATTCTATGGTGCCAAAAATCCTGAATCAGATGGCTAAAGGAAGGAGAGAGAAACACCAAGTTTTTCCATCGAACAACCATTGCCAGAAGAGCCCACAACAAAATCCTAAAAATTAAGGATCGGGATGGGATCAAGCAATAATCCCACAAGGAGACAGAGAATACTTTGGTAATCCACTTCCATGGGATAGCCTAGGAACCCAACAAAGATTGATTGGAGGCCATTCAGAGGATTACGCAGCAAATCCCTAGACTAATCACCGAGGAACATAATAACAAGCTAAACAAACCCATAGCTAAGGAGGAAATTGATGAAGTAATCCAGGAGATGCCCAATGGGAAAGCCCCAGGCCCAAATTGTTTCACAGTGGAACTCTTCAAATCCTGTTGGGAGGTGGTCAAACACGATGTGTATAGGGTGGTGGAGGACTCTAGTTGGTTGGTCTCCATCCTAAAAGCATTAAACGCCACAATGATTACTCTAATCCCTAAGGAACATGAAGCAAGGTCCCCTGAATGATATAGACCCATAACATTATGCAATGTGGTTTACAAGATAATCTCTAAATTCATAGATAATTGATTGAAACCCCTCCTACCCACACTAATTTCCCAAGAACAGGTGGGTTTTGTGGAATGTCGAAAAATCATGGACAACATCATCCATGCTCATGAGATAATTCACACCTTGAAAATACAAAGGAGAGGGGGGATGATAATACAACTAGACCTAGAAAAAGCCTATGGAAAAATCAGTTGGCACTACATGGTTAAGATGCTGGAAGCTTTTGGTTTCTCCCAACACTAGATCAACTGGATTATCATCCTAGTCTCAACGAAAAGTTTCTCACTCCTGATAAATGGAGCCCCATCCAAGCCCTTCTGGCCCACTAGGGGCATTATACAAGGACACCCACTATCCCCCTTCCTATTCATCTTAATGATGGAAGGTCTCAGTTGAAGCATTAAAAGTGCAACAACAGCAGGAGAAATTACAGGCATCAAACCTTTCGAAAACTGCCCTACTTCCACACACTAACAGTTCGTGGATGATACCTTACTCCATTTCATACCAATGGTCAAGGAAGAAAAAAATTTCAAAAGGATATTAGAAGAGTTTGCGGAAGCCTCGGGAGCTGAGATCAACCATTCCAAATCGATGATCTACTTTTTCAACACCAACCCTGCTATCCAACGAAACCTGGAAAATATTTTGGTCTTTGAGCACAAAACTCTCCCAACTAAATACTTGGGAATCCCTCTGATGGATAGATTTTACAAAATGGCAACCTGGGAAGGAGCTATGAACAAACTACAGGAGAGGGAGAAAAACTGGACGTACAGATCCCTCAACCTAGCGGGGAGACTGGTACTGACCAAGTTGGTTCTGCAAGCAATTCCAACCTACATGATGTTGGTATTTCCCACCCCCAAAGGGATACTACACAAAATAAGGACCATCCAAAGGGACTTCCTATGGCGAGGAGTGGAAACTAAGAAAAAATGGGCCCTCGTCGCTTGGGAGAAGGTTTGCAAGCCAAAATGCAAAGGAGGATTGGGGTTACAATATCCATAAGTAACCAACGAAGCATATGGGGTGAAACTATAGTGGTGATGGGTTAAAGAAAATTCTACCCCATGGGAAACCCTTTGTAAGGCCAAGTATGCCCCAGACATAACTGACTAGGACCAAATTCATTTTATGGGCACCAAGGAGGGATCAACAATCTGGTACCTAGCCTGGCGCAACAAGACCTAGGTCCAGACACATAGTTTCTAGGAAGTAAGGAATGGTAAAACAACCAGATTATGGGAGGATGCCTAGAAACAGGAACCCAATATGGGAAATCCAAACATGGAGGAACTCCAACAGGACACGGTTGCGCAAGGAAAAACCAACTTCCACCACTATTGGAAGCAACCAATAGATCGAAATAGATGGAGAATCTAGGATAATTTCAACTCCCAAACTAGCGATCGGACCACAACCATTGCGAAAGAGGTGGAGGAGGAAATGAGGAAAAGGAAAATTTCAACCTCAGATGAAGAAGGCCAATTAATATGGGGTCAGAAAAATGGTGGGGAATTCAATTTAAAGGAAGCTCGACATTATATCGAGGAACAAGACCAAGAATATCCAGCGCAACTATGGGATAAGCTTTGGAGTAGCCCACAGTGGAAAAAAAAAATCTTCAAATGGTTAGTACTTCACAACCAAATTCTAACCTGGGAAAACCTAAGAAAAGGGGCTTCATAGGTCTGTCACGATGCCACCTCTGTTAAACCAAGGAGGGAACAACAAATCATCTCCTCGATGAATGTAGTTACACAGAAGATATCTGGGACTGGGCGGCAGGTATTTTTTGATAGTCCAATAGGACCTGAGGTAACATCTGCGCAACCATTAATAACTGGAAGGAGATTTACAAAAAAAATGAAAAGGTGAATATATGCAGGACTCTCATTTCGGGGATGATCATATGGACAATATGGAAAGAAAGGAACCGACGCATCTTCAAGAATGAAAGCCTTCCAGAAGGGAAAATCAAAGAAAAAATAATCTCCATGACAAGAGAGATGGTGAAGAGCTGCAACTACGAGAATGGGAATGTGAAACTTACAGGACGAGACTCTAGAGTCCTAGAAATGTTTCACCTAAAAGATGGGCACAACCATACCCAAATAGGGTGATGAACACCACAACTCCAACTAGGTGAGCACAACTGGAACCCCCCTCCAGTAGGGTAACTCAAGTTGAATTTCAACGGGGTGGAAAAAGGAAACCCATGCACAACAGGAATGGGTGGGGTTATCAGGGATAGTGGCATCGACATAATCTGGCTGTACATCGGCAACATGGGAAAGTCAACTAACAACGTTTTGGAATTCGGAGCCCTGGAGATAGGACTCAAGATCCTAAGCCGAGAAAGGATGACAAACACAATCATGGAAGGAGACTCTACTCTAGTAATCAACACGGTGAAGAGACTCCAAAATGGCATGGTGAAGAGACTCCAAAATGGCACCAGAGTGGGCAAAGTTCATAGACATTGGCTCTTGGCACACTCCCTACAAAAAATCCAAGACCATCTGCAAAATATGAACAAAGTGGAGTTGCGTTGGGTACGCAGGTCAACAAATGGCCTAGCGGATAGAATCACTAATGAAGGGGTTAGCAAGGAAGAATCAGAGTTAGACACCACCTGGAGAAACATCCCAAACGGTCAATTCAGAACAGACTACACAAAACTAGCAAAAAAATAATATGACAGAAGCTTAAGTACGGAAGGTCACATCTAGAGGAGTGATAATAGGCCAATAGGAGGGCACGACGAATACAGGTAGAATCTTCATTTCCAACACCCAATTACAAGTGACAATGTGGGATCTAAACACACTCCAAATGGAGGTGTGACCTCAATGTCACATGACTATAAAGAAGTGCAAGGTTAAGGCAGGGGAAAGTACAAAACAGACTCAGCAAGACGGGAGTGACGTGGGATAAAAGTTGTTACCATGCACTAGTTAGACCATATCCCTTCCAAGAACAGGTACAATGAAGAGAAAATTTGGTTACACAACGAGCAGGGACAAAGGTCGGCACAAGGATAATGGATGGATTGCCATGGTCACACATACCGTAATAGAGAAAAAGGATGAGAAGGACCTCCTATACGGGCATACCATGATTGCAAAGACAATCCCATAGCAGGAGAACTTCCATAAGAGGTGAAACACTAGGAATCGATGGAGTTGGACAAAGCGCACTAGTAGAAGCCATCATAAAAACAAGGGCCCAGCAAGAAAGAAACCCTGGGTAGATAGGAACAAGAGGAGAATTCAAGGAAAGAACTGCCACAAGCCAACCAAGATGGTGTGTGTGAAGAAAACGCATGTCAAAAGACACACTAGATGGATGAAAATCCAATAAGCCAGAGGAAAATTTCAAGGATGGAGAAAGCAGCTTGAGACACCAAGGGAACTTTACAAGTGCTAGTTGAACTAAAGGGTCAAGATACCATTACCAGATGGGAAAAGGAAATCAATGCCAAGTGCAAAGGCAAAGCCTGGGAGGAACTGAGACAAGAAGAAGACTAGATAATGGACCCAAGGACCATGCAGTCTAGGGAACCACATTACCACAAGATGGTAGAGATGGCCTGGAGGAAAAATATGTTAATAGCCAAAGTGAGCATAGAAAAGAAAGCTTCCAGCTAGAAGGGTAACAAGGCACACAAAAAATTACTAAAATAAATCTTGAGTCGCCTCAGCACCCTAGATGCCGGTACAAAACGAATTGCAGAGGACCAAAAGAATCAGAAGTAGAAGTTGGAGTGAATGGTTGCCCAATTCCACTTATACTTGCGCTACGTCCACCATATGGACATTACTCCTGCTGATGGGAATGGAGCACCAACCCAGATCAGGAAGACCCACACGGTGGCTCAGCGGGAGGAGAGCAAGGACAAGGTGAAAGAAGGAAAGAAGAATCTCATAATCATGGACAAGTGTTGGGTAACAATTGATCATGGAATATTATTGGGTCAGTCTTAATTGTTGTCTTGTGTTTTTATTTCTTTTTCTGGTTTTGTTATGGTTAGCCTGTCAAAACTGAATCTGACGATACTGGACCGGTTTCCCAATGTGGCGGTCCATATATACCCCTATAAAATCTCAAAGAACGCAACTCTGGAACCCTTGGGCTAGTTTCCTTTTTTGGTAGACCAGGGAGTTCTATTTTTTGTATATTATCCTTTCCTAGTAATACAGATACTCACACTCACTTACAAAAAAAAAACAAAAAAGTTGGGTAGTTTAGCAATTATAACTGCCACATGAATTGGTACTTGGAAGAGTGAAGGGTCAGCTATAACATTAGCTAGAATTACACATGGATTTTCCCCTTCGATTCGAGAACCCAACGTAGGATCATTCTCTTGAAAAAATTCATTGGGTATCTCTAGGAATAGAGTGAATTTCCCAATAAAGGAGAAGAAATAAGGAGGAAGAGGGAAAAAAATAGAGGGGATGACATGCATATGCATAGAGACTAGACACACGCGGATACATAATTCACATACACAAAAGAACAAAGAATAGACACACAAAGAGATGGGTTAAATACTCACAAATATATGGTGATGTGGATGGCAAATGGAGCTCACACACACAGATCTGAGCAAGAAAAAAAAAACTCAAAAGTTTTCCTCAATAAAATAGGATGCTTGTCCAATATTTGAATGGTCACCCTAGATTAGAGAAGACTCGTATCTAGATTGGAGAAATAGAGGATCGTGACTTGGTACTTGCTAGAAATAAAATAACATTGGTAAGGGGAGGTCACCGAGGGACTGTGTAGTAGAGAAAGGACTCTCTTTTGTAGAGAAAATCCATCTGGGAAGGTTCATGATAAACTTGTGGACATATTGAGCTCAGTGAGAAGAGGGAAACTTCTATTGTTGTGAGTGGAGTGAAGGAGAGTAACCTTCTTAATCCATTCTTTGACTTGGAAGTAAACTAAGAGATTCCCCTAGTGCTATCATGGCCTAGAATGGGGGTGGCTTGCTAGAGAAAGGAAAAGTGAAGCATAGACTACGGTTGGGTGGAAAGGAATTTCTCCTCAATCAGTTGGATGGTGGGAAACATTATTGAACAAATAAGTGTTTTACCTGAAATGTCTCTTGAATGTTTATTAATAGTCGTAAACTGTATTTTTTTCATGTTAATTATTTTGAGTATAGTGAATGATTGTTGATTCTGAGTTAAATGGAGTGATATAATCTCCCTTAATTTCTAAATGAAGTGACTATGATAATTGTATGAGGAAGGCCAACATAGGCCTATAATCTTGTGTTTTTCCCTTCCCTTTAAAATGGAAGTATTGCAAGATCTAAAATATTCATTTGAGTGTTTGGGTAGGGTGTTTCTTGCTTGCTAGGAAGTGGCTCAAAAACGTAAAGGAGTTGATTTGAAACCCTTGCAGAAGTATATCTAGAAGACCACGGGACTGCTAATTCTAGAAATAACCGATAACCCTGTTGAAATACTTACTTAAACCTAGAGGAACAATGTTCATTGATTAGGTCAAATCAAGAGTCGATCCTGACCACTCATCGGAGATATGGGCTTCAAGATAAGTTTTTAGGAAAAACTAGAATGTGAAGTCATAGTGGACTCTCGATGCAAGATTTCCCAAAGGATTTGATCCATTGATCTATAAGAGGATTTACCGATGATATCTAGGATGTATATGCCCTGAGTGTTAAGCCGAAACATCTGTTAGGAGAATGGAGATTGGAAAAGTATGGGAAAATGTGTAGGAGGAGTTTTTGATGAGGTAATATTGATATCAAAATCTCGAAGATGAGGAGAACCATAGATCTATCGATGTAGAAGTCGACAAGTCTTGATTCATTGGATATGGAATGATCCACCCTGAACAAGGAACCTTATTGAGGTGGTGGTGTCAGTAATATACCGAGAAGTGGTTTGATCAGGATGATCCATGAATGTTGGTAATCCAAAATGGATCCTGGAACCAAAATGGGTCCAGGAAGGCCTAAAAATCAAAGTTCTTAAAATCACTTCAAAACAGATGTGTGTGTAGGCCTCATCGTTACAAACCCAACACAGCTTGAACAAGATCAAACAAACATCATATGCGAAAGATATCACAATCTGTTCATTCTTCCAAACAGGCAAAATTCTGATGACCATGCAATTCGTACAGTGCGGATGTGGTAGTTGACTGTACAGATCATATGGCCATACAATGACGTGACAGGTACAGTGGCATGTTGACTAGGTAGATGTTGTTGACTAGTGGGTGAATTATTTGCTGGACATGTAGCAGTTAGTGGGAAAATGTAATGGTGCCATGTGGCCCAGTATTGGGCTACCACGTGGCACCCCTCCATAGGTTGGCAGTGGTAAAAACATATGAACTCAGGGGGAGTCAAACCCATGACCTCTGGTCCAGGTAGCGCATGTTGGCAAGGTTGGATTACCATCCCACCCACATTGTTGCTTGTAAAATATAGTTTAAATCTAATATTTAAACTTGCTACAATGTAATTCGAGCAGACTAAAGGATTGGGGCCTAGCCCCAGCTCCTAATGCAACTGCATACAACCATTATCATAATACCCATGGCCTATTCTCTTAAACTATTAGTGTGTATTTTGGGTTACTGACTGATCGGTCGGGATAGCCTGACAACCAAGGGCATGACCAGGTGCTAGGAACTAGGGGGGCAAGCTAATTGAAAAGCACGTGGAGTTCAAAGTTGTGGACACATGGCTACACCTACGACCAAGGGACGGGAGATAAGGGCTAAGGACCAGCACCATCCATACCAAGGCCACATGGAGGGTGTTCATATGACCAAGAGCCCAGATTTTGGGGGTTTCACCCTATATTTTTCCAATTAGTGGGTTTTGAAACCATATATTATGATTTTTTATTGATTTTTAGCCATTTTTGAGATATTTTGGCCATTATTGGAGGATCCTGAGCTCTTTTTGAGGCCAAATATTGGGGGGAAGTTGGGATTTTTTTGCCAACTTCAAGTCTATAAAAACTAGAGATTCTTGGCATCTTGGAGGAGAGGTTCAGAACAGGAAAATGTTGAATAATTGTAAAGGCTAAGCCATTTTTATGCAGGGAAACAATTGAGGAGAGCAACTTTGCGGGCCATTTATGGGAGCTTCGTTCATCCATTTTTAGTGTCGTCTGTTGTGATATACTCTTGAGATACAACAAAACACAACCAGGTCAGTTTTTAATCCATTTGAAATTTTTATGATGTACTTTTGAAGCTTTGAAGAGAAATAATAAAGCCTCACCCACTGAGACAAAGGCCCGGAGACATAGACGAGATTGTCGAACTCTGTTATCAAATTTTTCTGTTATGGTTTGTTAATTCTTGTGCTTACTTCCAGATTTGTATATTTTATATGGCTTCCATGTTTCATCATTAATTCTTCCTTTTTCTTCACTTAATTCCTAATGGTAAAATAACTCATTCAAAATACTTAACCAAGTCATTAAAATATCTTTTTCGGATCAAGTGGTATTAGAGCTAGTTGACGGTTGGATTTTGAGTTTGCATGATTACCAAGGAAAAGAGGAATCATGGTGAAGGTGATCTTGTTGAAGAGAATCCTGACATTGGAACAAGAAAGATAACTTATCAAAGTGAGAAGATGGCATTGGAAGAGGGACATTCTCACGAGGAGAAATAATTTTGAAAGACTTTCTTCGCCATGTCGGAGATGATGAAGGTTCTATATGATGATTACTTGGGTTGGAAGAGACTGAAGGAGAGGATCCTCCTCAAACTCCTCCTTCACCTCCTTCTCCATCAACTTCTTCTTCTTCAAGTTCAAGTTCCAAATCCATCGCAAGAAAACATTCCCATAAACATAAAAATGAAATGCCTTTACTTAAGCTTGATGTAAAATTTGAATTACCCATGTATGATGGTGAAGTAAATGTAGAGAGGATTGATAACTAGGTCAGACAGATGGAGGTTTATTGCAGTGTGCAAAAAATGAAGGATTAGGCAACTCAAATCAAATTGGCATCGCTTCGACTTGCAGACACAACACTCATCTGGTGTCAAAGAAAGTTTCAAAAAGGCATGTAACAAGTGGGTAATGTATTTCCATCATGGAAAGTTTTTGTTTTTTCACTTAGAAAGCAATTTTATGCTTTGGTTTATAAAGAGAAGAATTTAATTGAATGGAAAGGTCTTAAACTAATAAAAGGACAAATAGTGCAAGAATACACAGATGAATTTCGTAAGATGGCATTGATGTTAGACATTCCATTACATACCCAAGAAACTCTTATGAAGTATATAGGAGGTTTACCTACACACATTCGTAACACTGTATTTATGTTTGGACCTACTAATCTTGATGAGGTTTATGTTCAAGCGACATACATTGAGCGAGGTAAAAAAGGAGTTGGTGTATCAGGGGAATCATCTTCAAGAAAAGAGGAAAAAAGGAAGTGGAATGGAAAGAAGGAAAATTCATTGGCAAGAAAGGAAGAGAAGCTCTCTTGCAAGCATTGAAAGAAAGAAGGGAATGGTGAGGACCATTGTTGGAAATTGCATCCCGAGAAGAGACTGAAGTGGTTCAAAGAAAGGAAAGGGAGGAAAATAGTTGGAGCAGCAACACGGCCAATAGACTTGGGATCAGATTTGGGTGATGAATCTAAAATCTCAGTGGTTGGTTTGACAAGTAAAATTGGTGATGGATATGATTCTAGAAGTAAATTGTTTCACTTAAAGGTCATTATGAGGCATACTAAGCTCAATTCATTGATAGATAGTGGATCTCAATCTAAATTGATTTCAGAGGAAGTGGTTAAGCAATTGGGATTAAACACTCAGATGCATCATAAACCTTACTCACTTAAATGGATAAGAAGCAATCATAAATTGCACATAACAAAGCAATGCACCTTAAAGTTTGCAATTTCATCTAAGTTTGTGGATGAGGTAACATGTGATTTGGTGTCACTCAATGAATGTGGAATGATCTTAGGAAGTCCTTATTCATATGATCACAAAGAAATCTTCTACAGGGAACATAATCAATACCACTTAATCAAAGCAGGCAAAGAATATGTTGTACATACTCATAATTTTAAAGAAAATTGATCTCTTAAAACAATGGAACATTTAAGAAAGGCATCTCATGCAAGAAACATACCTATAATTGTCCCAAATCAAGTAATTGATCTTAAGCAAGAACATGAGATGATTGTAGAATGGAAGTTCAATCAGACTTTGCGTTTAGATAAGAAAATGTCGTGCAAGTATTACAAACATATTAGCTCATTTGCAGTCATATTTAGTATGTTATCATTAGTAATGTTGTCAACATGGATGATAGTGGCTTCAATAAGATGTGACAGAGTGTAAGTGGCTAACAATATGATGTCAGTTATCATGGTTGTTTTACTATTGATCTTGATGAGACAGGTGCATAGGACAAAGTTTAAAAATAGAGAACAAGTGGGATGGCCTATCCCGCACTTGATGGCTGGTTAGTATCCTTTTGGAGGACCAAAATGACTTAGTGGGGAGGATTGATCCAAAATGGATCTTGGAACCAAAATGGGTCTAGGAAGGCCTAAAACTCAAAGTGCTCGAAATCTCTTCAAAATGGACATGTGTGTAGGCATCCTTGTTACGAACCCAATGCAACTTGAATGGGATCAAATGGGCGTCATATGCGAAAAATATCGTGATCTATTTGTTTTTACAAACATGTAAAATTCGAATGACTGTGCAGTTTGTACAGTGCTGATGTGGCACCTGAATGTATAGGTCGTACGACTGTACAATGACATGGTAGGTAGACTAGTGGCATGCTGACTGGGAAGATGTTGTTGACAGGTGGGTGAATAATTTGTTGGACACGTGGCATTTAGTCAGTGAATGTAATGGTGCTACTTGACCCAATCTTGGGTTGCCATGCGGCACCCCTCCACATGTTGGCAATGGTAAAATTCTATGGACTCTGGGGAGTCGAACCCATGACCTTTGGTCCGGGTGGCATGTTTTGGCAGGGCCGAAATGCCATCCCACCCACAATGTTGCTTGTAAACTATAGTTTAAATCTAATATTTAAACTTGCTACAATGTAATTCGGGTGGACTAAAGGGCTGGGACCTATCCCTAGCCCCCGACGCAACTGCATACAACCACTACCATAAGACCCATGACCTATTCTCTTAAACTATTAGTGTGGATTGTGGGTTAGTGCTTGGTCAGTCGGGCTATCCTGCCGACCAAAGGCGTGACCAGGCGTTAGGAACTAGGGGGGCAAGCTAACCGAAAAGCATGTGGATTTCAAAGCTATGGACACATGGCTATGCCTGCGACCAAGGGTCGAGAGCTAAGGGATAAGGACCAGCGCTAGCCAGCCCAGGGCCACATGGAGGGCACCCATATCTGTTGGCAAATATTTAACAGACAACACATGCTTGTATGATTGTCATTGATGGAAAGTACAACAATGAGGATGGCATGAGTATAGAAAGTATGTAATAGATGGGCATTATGAGAAGACGCTGTAGAGAAGATTCGAATAAGCTCAGAAGAGATAGTACAGAGGATTGTTGGCAGATCATCGATGGCAAGATCAGAGTAAGTGGAACAAAGTAAGCTTGGGAGGAGAAGAAACATTTCTGATCATTGGATCCCATTTACAATTGTCGATGACCATCAGATCAAGTGTTGATCAGGACTATTGATCCCATGCCATTTCGGGGTTTCGTGAATCGTGAATTGGAGAGGCAAGAAACATAACCACAAGAACATTGAATTTGTGATATGTGAAATCACGAAACTATCTTAGCCATCAGATCGAGGTTTTCTCTGGACCATTGATCTAGCTCCATCTCGGAGCTTCGCCTCTCGCGACTTGGAGAGGCAAGAAACATAACCACTAAAATCGCGATATGCGAAATCGCGATTTAATCGCAGCCATAAGATCAAGATGTGATCTGAACCATTGATTCGACTCCATTTCAGAGTTTTTTGAATCGCAACTTGGAGAGGCAAGAAACATAACCACTAAAATCACGATATGCGAAGTCATGATTTAATCGCAGCCATCACATCAAGGTGTGATATGGACCGTTGATCCGACTCCATTTCAGAGTTTTACGAATCGCGACTTGGAGAGGCAAGAAAAATAACCACATGAACGCCAAAATCACGATATGTGAAATTGCAATATGATCTGAGCCATTGAATTAAGATCAGATCTGGACCGTTGAATCATAGGACAAGTCACTGACTTGGATTCAACAGAGCATGGTGTGGAAACTTGCGAGATGCGAGATCGCGATAATATCTAGATCGTTGGATCTATGGAGATTTCAACCATTGATCAGACTCGATGAAGTTTATAAACTCGTGAAATATGAAGTGCCTTTTGGCACAGCTTATGGTCACCACCGGTGGTCAAGAGAAGGCAAGGAGTCAGTTCAGATAAGCTCCATTTCGGGGTTTTGGTGATCACGACTTGGAGATTCGAGATGCCTCATCTCCAGATTCATGAAATGCGAATTTGTGAAGAGCACTTTATGCATAAGCGCTTGGTCATGGCCATAGTCATATAGAGGAAGGAGCTAGCGCAGAAAAGCTCTGTATCGGAGTTTCATAGATCACGACATGAAGTGTCGAGACACTTGGCTACAGGAATACCGAAATGTCGAAACCCAATTTAAAGGCAAGATTAATAAATTTCATCCAACGGTGCAGATAAACTTGAATATGATCGGAGGGCTACTGTTCTCTCTCACAGTTAATTCATCAGTTACGAATCAGTTAGAAAAACTGATTCATGATTCTTGATCGGTTGGCGTTTTAGTTGCTTAGACGGTTTTTATTTTACCTCAGAAGATTCGAAGTGTAACTGTTGTGGGTGTGGTGCATAAAAGAAAAAGATATAGATTGTGCGTAGTTGGTTGTTGTGGATGAAAAATGAATTAAACTGTAAGAAAGGGAAAATCATAGGATGCACAGTGTGAGACTGAAAATATGCGCAGTGTGAGATAAAACTCAGAGAAGAGTAACAGATGAGGAAAAGACTTGAAGCAGAGAAGAATGAAAGAACAAGTTGAAGCAGAGCAGAATTGCAGAACAAACAAAGGAAGAGAAGAATTGCAGAATAGTTAGAAGAAGACCAGATTTACAGAACAGAGAAGAAGTGGTAAGAATCGATTTATCTATGTAGTTGGTTGTTTAATTATTCATTTATATTCCAGGGTGGTTGGGAGGTGCTAGGGAGGATTGTTGTCCTCAGAGGTTCAAGTGGGAGCTTGAACATAAGGAGTTGTAGCTTCCATCTAGTTCCATCCAGAGAAACCAGGGTGGCAGGGTAGTGCAAGGGAGAACAAGTGTTCTCTGTTATACAGGTTGGAGCCTGTGTAACTGGAAGTTGGTGCTAGAACATTAAGGGAGTTGGTGCTTCCTTCTAGTGGGTGCTAGAGAAACCAGAGAGTTGGTTCTCTCAAACAAGTTGCAGCCTGTAAAACAGAGGTAGCAGCCTCACATTGAGTTGGTGCTCAATTATAGATGATGTACAGAACTTAAAAGACTGCCTATCATTTCGAAGAAGAAGAGGTTTTCTCCCTTTATGGGTTTCCTCATGAAAATCTGTCTCTGTGTATACCTTATGTGTGACTGATGCTCATTACTTTTATTGTCCATATGTTGTATAATGTTGATGATCAATTGAAGAAAGATTAAGAATTTATTAATAGACTTAAAATTGTTTAAGCACAATAACAACTAATTCACCCCCCCTCTCAGTTGTCTTAGTAATTTCAACAATATGACCAAGATACCGGATTTTGAGGGTTGTGTGTTACCCATGATTTTGGTCATCATGATGATGTATTGATGATGGTGTACTCAGGCTCTTCATAAGAACTTTCTCCTGAGAAAAGTTACTTTCTTCTCTTTCCAGAAATCTCATTTTTAAAGGAGGTTTGCAAGCTGCTAATACATTTGCCTACGATAATGACCTATTCTCGCAGGCTGCCTTAAGCCAGGGTGCGAACATATCGCATTGTGTTGAACTGCTAGGGTGCGAACTCTTTCTAAAGCAAGGAAAAAGATGAATTCATGATGCTTCTAGAAATGAATCTTCTAGAAGGATGAGATGGCATTTGAATGGTTATCCTAGTACTGGATTCCCTGATATTTTGGGATCATTCTTATCCAAGTAACTAATTCATTCTCTCCTATATATTGAGGGAATTCTCATGGAAAAGGTTAAGTAAGCTTCATTGGAGAATTGGTGAAAGAATTGTGTGAAGGACTCAACATTGAATAGCAGCTTGAAGACTCTAGCAGGTCTATCAAGAGGATTTGATCTTCTTCATGCAAGGATTGAGAAAGTGTGTGTGTCAGAGCCAAGGGCCATCAAAAGGAAGTTTGCGACATCAAGGCTCAGGTTGTAATCTTTACTTTCCATTAATATGATACAGTAGCATGTCCCTTTCCCATAAAGCTATTTCCACTTTATTGTATAATTCCTTGATCATATACATAGATTGACTGTTGAATAGATTGTGCTATCTTCACTTTGGTTGGTTTTTGTTGTCTTGGTCTTGGCTGCACGAGAGCACTGGATCGAAGCGGGAGAAACAAAGACTATAGGAAGTGATAATAAGGTATGTTATTTGTTCTTGCCTCCTAGTTAATTCAATAGTCAAAATCTAGGAAAAGAGTCATGTTTTGTCTTGCTTTGTTCTAGATCCAGGTGGATCTAGGGAGATCAGTTAGTGTCCGCACCTATGGATTTATCCAATAACACTGTTCCCTATATGTTTCCAATTAGTGGGTTTTAAAACCATATATTATGATTTTTTATTGATTTTTAGCCAGTTTTGAGAGATTTTAGCCATTATTGGAGGATCTGGAGCTCTTTTTGAGGCCAAGACTTGGGGAGAAGTTGGGATTTTGTTGCCAAATTCAAGTCTATAAAAAATATAGGTTATTGGCATCTTGGAGGAGAGGTTTAGAACAGGAAAATATTGAATAATTGTAAAGGCTAAGCCATTTTTATGTAGGGAAGCCATTGAGGAGAGAAAATTTGCGGGCCATTTTTTGGGAGCTTCGTTCATCAATTTTCAGTGTTGTCTATTGTGATGGGTTCTTGAGATCTAGTAGAACACAACCAAATCAATTTGTAATACATTTGGCACTTTATGATTTACTTTTGAATCTTTGAAGAGAAATAAGAAAGCCTCACCCACTGAGACAAAGGCCCAGAGACGTAGGCGAGATTGTCAAACTTCGTTATCAAATTTTGTTGTTATGGTTTGTTTATTCTTGTGATTACTTATAGATATTTATATTTTATATGGCTACCATGTTTCATCATTAATTCTTCCTTTTTCTTCACTTAGTTACCGATGGTAAAATAACTCATGAAAAATACTTAACCAAGTCATTAAAATATATTTTCGAATCAGTTGGATGTGAGAATCTAAGGACCATCCAATCCATTGGAGTATTTCTCATTAGGAAGAACCCACTACAAGGAAAATACCTTTTAGCAGAGGTTTCTAATGTTACAAAATTGGAAAAATTTGTCAAAAAATCCTCTGCTACAACAACTATTATTGATAGAGGATGTTTTTGCAGATACTATAACAGAAGTTGATTATAACTAAAAAAATTGGGCAACCGAAGGTGTTAGCAGATGTTTATGAATCTATGTGTTTGTATACTTCACAAGCACTAGTGTGTACATACACCTACAACACCGGTGATGTACACTTAACTTCAAGCATCGGAGTAGTAAAATATGAAAGCACTGGGGAAGTAAAATATTTAAGCACTGGGGCATTTGTATTATAAGCATTGGGGATTTAACATCAAAATGCACTAGGGGAGTTAAAAATAATTAAGAATCAGGTATTTCTTCATAGAACGCACTGGTGCGTTATTAATAAGAAGGCATCGATGTTGTATAAAATAATATGCACCAATGCACTACAGGGAAAAACGCCCCGATGCATTAAAAATATAAAGCATCGGCGCTTTTCAGTAACAAACAAGTCTTGGTGCTTATCAATAACACAATAGCGTCGATGTGTATCAATAAAACATATGCACTGGTGCTTCATATAAGATTAATGCACCGATTTCCAAATCATTAATATAATTTTGTGGTATTAAATTAATATTGAAACCAGTGTTAATTGATTACATAAAAGCACCGGTGTGAATTTCATATGAAACACACCAGTAAATTTTAATATTAAACGCGCTGATGAGATTAATAATTACAATACACCGAGAAACATCGAGTTGTGATAGTGCAATTATTTTTATTTTTTAATTCCATTATTTATAAAAAAAAAAACAAAAAAACATATATCTTATATTTTGATTAGTGAATTTGGATATGTTGTTTGGATTGATTTGTTATATCATCAGATTTTTCATCTCTTCATTATAATATTTAGTCATCCATATATTTAATCAGTGATGTAACATTTCACATTGACACTAGACAAGGCAATAGAATAAATTAAAACATATTTTATTATACGAATAAGAGGTTCTTTATCATAAAAAATGGGACACTTATCGGTAATCCATTTTCTTTCAATTGGGGCACTGTGTCTATTACATTAAAAAAAATGTTTGATTTTCACAGACAATTATTTCAAAAAAATACAATTGGAGCTTGCATTGATATCCAAATATAGTGGTCATCATTCTTCATTGAAATTGTTGTTCGTGCTCAAGAGACTTCCATGCCTTGGGTTATTTTGTTGAATGTTTTGTTGATTGTCTCGATTGTTTTGTTCTTCTTGAATTTCCATCTACAAACATAAAAATAAACTTTAATGAGTCTATCTACATTGGTGAGAATAATGAAAATTGAAATAAATAATATACATGAATGTAAATTGAAAAGAGACGTACCTCCAAAGCAATAAGTGACTCATGAATCATACACATATGTTCAAAATCAAATCCCATGCCTTGTTTCAATAGTTATTTTGTTGTCTTAGTTCCATACATTATTTCCTGCAAGTTTTATACCCCATAATAAATCATAGATTTAATATAAAGTATTATTTTTGTTTCATTAATTATAAAATGATGGAAGTAAAACAACAAAGATTATACTTACAAATTCGACAATTAATTTTTTATATGCCAACATATACTCACAACCATTAATTAACCCAATGTCAATCAATTTTTCTGATGGCTCTTCTTTGTATGTTAGCACATGTTTGAAGACATTCAAGTATGGTTGTTGTAAAACAACTTAAAATATACAAAACAAAACTTAAGTTGTTATAAGGAAATAACATTTACTCACAAATTGTGTTATCAACCCTTTTCTTCCTTGTCGTCTAGTTTTATGTGCAGAATGAGTTCCATTTTCTTTTCTTTTCTGTAAGTGAATATTTGAAAATTAATATTTAATGTATAATTAATTATTTGTACCTAATAGAAAAATTCAATGATTATATACATTTTAAGCATTTTGTCATTGATATAGCTCCTCCTATAATGCAATTATGTCCAATTCTTTGACCATCTCCTTGGCATATTTTGGATATCAGTTCATTGGTCCTCTTGGATTTTCATAATTTTTTTGAAAAAATAACATCACAATAAAGTATTTTTATATTGATATATGAAAACTAAATATCACAAAATTGATATATTAATAAATGAATACTTTGTAATATATATATATATATATATATATATATATATATATATATATATATATATATATATGTATATATATATATTCTAAAAAGGTGTGTTTAGGAATATTACTTTTTGAATGATTCTTTTTGTTGTTGTATGCTTTTGCTATTGCAAGTCTGACAGGTCTCATTGGCCATTGGTCTAGAAATGCTTCCTATAGTTTAAATATAACCTAGTTCTTGGAATCATTGGATTGATTTCTATATTGTAATTGGAAACTACATCTATACGTTTGTTCCATTATATCCCTCATAGTTCTGTAATAGTTTTTCCCCTTTGATTAATCTCCAGCACCACTCCAGATAAGCTAAGGACCAATTCAACATCATTTACATCTTCTATATTAATTTTTTTTTTTTGTTATGATGAAATTGTGTTCTCTCTTTGTTGGTGCCTGTAGAACATTAAACATATGTGAATTAATATATTGTTTGAAACATGTCATCTAATATTCTTAAGTATATTATTAATGAAAATTAAAAAAAAAAAAAACATATTGAATAGTATTTTTCCATTCACCTAATTCATCCCTCTACAATTTTTCCATCACGCTTTTATGCTCTTCTGCACTTATATCAGAAATAATGTTATCGAACTTCCTCATTTTGTGGCCCTACATGACACACACTAACCAATACATATTAGTTAAACTTACATATAGTTCAGCCATATTAATTTTGTATAGAAATTACAGAGAACCAACCTTTTTTGTTTTTCTAGATGTGTCTTCATTGTGTGGACCAGAACTTTTCTTATTTGAACTCTTCTCACTCATATTTTTCTCAATATACAACTTGTACCATTCAATACATAAATTATTAAATATATTTTATAAATAAATCACATAATTTTCAGCGAAAAAAAAATCATTGTAACCAGTGCTCTTTTTATATACAAAGCACCTTTGTGTTTATTACATAAAATGCACTGGGGCTTTCCATACAACAACATCCAGAGAAAATTTTAATTTCTTTTTTTTAAATATTGTTAATTACAACAATGTTATATGTATAGAAAACATCACAAAGACTACAGTATAAAACAAAAACATAGCAAAAAAATTTAAACATTCATAATATTAATAATAATAATAATAATTACACATCGATGAGAAGAAAAGATTTAAAAATTAAAAAAAAATTATGCGACAACATTTTCTATGCTTTTTAGATGAGAACATCGAGGATATTTGTTTTATGCACATTTTTTTTAATTTTTAAAATATCTGGCTTAATCAATGCATTCCTTATACATAAACACAACAGTGCGTTTCTGTTGAAAAGGCACACTGGAAAAATGGAAAACCTTCTTAAAAAAACATTAAATCGGACATCGTTTAGAAAAATAAAATAAAAAAGTCATAGGTCCAACTGTGATTGGGATAGGATGCAATAAGTGGTCCCTTTGCATCACATGCCAAACACTTATATATAGAAACACAAACCCATTAGATCTAAAATACCTAAAACAAAAATCCTTAATACTGAAGTGATAGAGGGAGTTAAACCCTAGGGTGAAATTTTGCATTCACATAAGCAAAACAAAATAAGGGTTTAAGGTAAGTATAATTTTTTTTATTTTATTTTTTTCTTAATGTAGGGTTTTGAGTGAATCACCATACCCTTCAAACCCCGATTTTATAAATATTTATGTTCTAAAGTATTCTTTCGCTCCACAGTGCTATTTGGTTTGTCTCTCTTCCAAATTTGTCCCCTGTAAATTTTGGCAAAATAATAAAAATATTGAATACCTTCTTAATATTAAAAAGAATTATGAAAAGGGTTTAGAGTGAATCACCATACCCTTCAATTTCTCATATTCTGAATAATATTATGGTTCCAAAGTATTCTTCTCCTCCAAAGTTTTCCTCTGTATGTCTTTCTTGCAATCTATCCCCTGCAAAATTTTGCAAAATAATGAAATAGTGAATAGATTTTTAGTATTTAAATGACTTTATGAAATTCGATTCCTGCTCTTTTTTTAATGTTTTAAAAAAAATCATGTTTTTTCTTTACTTTTTCATCATGATAGTGCATTTATGTAAGACGCACCAGTGTGTCCATATTACTTTACGCACCGATGCATCCATATTATTTGACGCATCAGAGACATATACTTGTTTTTTATTAACAAATTGTAGAAACACAGTGTGGTTGATTTTGCAATGCACTGATGCTTATTGTTGATATGTGCATCGGTGCATGTGTGGTTTATAAGCACATCGATATGATTTTAAAGTTATTTGAACTTTTATTTGCACATAAAATAGTATATTCATCTCAAATTATCTTTTAGGATGAATTCACATGGCTTGCAATACTTCAGTATACATTTTACGTTTTATGTCACCTTATTCTTAAAAAATGGTTTCAAAACTATATTCAAACTCATATTGTGGTATGGTCTTTGAATTTTATTTTAGATATATGTACATGAAAATGTATTGCTAATTTTGTTGAAATGCAGGGAGAAAATTTTAGTACATGATCAAATGGCCAATTCTTCAAATTCCATCCCATTCCATATAGTTCAAAGTCCATTTCAAAGTTCTCCCTTTCCATCTCCAGTAAATTTAACTTATTTTATTTATGTTTCGATTATCTCATTGAATGTTTTTATCCATGTCAATATGAATAAAAATGTATCCAAATTTGTAGCATCCTGATTCTGAATCGAGTTTAGATGTAGAAAATATTACAGTATCAGTTCAAAAACATCAGAAGGTCTTATCATGAGCAACATACCGCAAGAAGTTGGTAGATGAAAATGGGAATCCTCTTTACACTGCCAATTGTGACATTCCATCTTCCAGTTGCAATCCTTGGTCAACGATGGTAATAATTGTTTGGTATAATGTAATTTGAACAAACAAATTATTTCATTGTGCTTACTAATATCATCGATGTACTAATGTTCACTATTTTTGAAATTAGGATTCTTCTGATGGTGAGAGACCTACCTACCATCTTCCATTGCACCCCACAATAATGTCAACCCAAGAGAAGGATGAATGGTAGAAATAATTCAGATGGTTGAATGGTAGAAGCATGCCTTATCCTAATCATTAAAAGAAAATATGTCAATGATATGCCCCAATAGTTGGGTTGTTGACCAAGTCAGAGAGAAATATGGTGCATCTGATTGTAACCCACGTGAAGAAGAGGATGTACTAAACATAGGGATTGGTTGTAGCAACTCGGTAATAATATTTGTGTGTACATAATTTTTAACTTCGTAATGCACATTTGAATTGTAAATAAATCTATATTATTTATATTTTAATGGTTAGGTTATTAGACACATATTGACAGTGTTATTTTTCATTTTTATATGTGCATTTGTTCCCATCCAAGTGGGCATATGGACATCATTTTGGCATAGAGGATGTTGATGATGGACACATGACACAAGACTGTGGAGTGGAATTCAAGTTTGACCAATATAGTTGTGCTAGCCACCATGATAAAAACACCATAGAGGGGAAGTTATGTTGCATCGGAAAGATACAAGATATCATTCAAGTGAACTTCTTTTCTTTCCAATGTGTTATTTTTAGGTGCAAGTAGTGGGACACCTTTGATAAGAATAATGTAAAGGAAGTTCGTGATAGTGGGATGATATGTATCAACTCTAAAAATATGTGGGATGAAGCTAAGGAGCCTTATGTTTTCCCAAAACACTGCAACCAAGTGTTTTTTTACCCATATGTGCTAGATAGGGATTGGTGGTTTGTATTAAGACACGACCCTAAATATAAACATATTTTTGAGAACAACAGTGTTATCATGACAAGCGAAGAAGATAATGAGGGTGATGACAACAGAGAGTGATACGTACATGTTTTATTTCATCTTTAATATTGTTGTTGTGTCTTTTTTTTATATTATTTATTTCGCTAATTATATTGTTTTTTATTCATCTTCTGACAGAGGAAATGTTAAGTTAATTATAACAAATCTTTGAACAATTTTAGTTGGTCAAGAGTCAGTTTGATGCGTAATGTGTTTGTCTTTCAAATTATTTGTGATTGCATGGAACGTTAGTTATTTTAACATATTTATATGTCGTTGCATATATTTAAAAATGTTTCATCTTCTTTAAGTATTTCCAATTGTGAAATCCTAGAAAATGTTAAATGTGCAGTTGAACTTTTAATGGGATATGAAATTATAATTTTTATGTTGATATAATTAGATGTAAGTATATGGTTGATATGCATGTTTAATAGTACAACATTTTTGAGGATATGCTAACATGATGATTAAAAAACTGAGTTTATGTTCATTTACTTTGTAGATTTAAAAGTAATATTAACAAAAAAATGTGGTTTATAATTAAAAATAAATAAAACTTATAACATGATTTTGTGATAATTTGGTTTTTAACTAAAGTAGTGTTTGTTAGTTTACATACTTTTATCATTTCTTTTGAAAATATTTATAAAATTATGCCCCCAATATTGAGTAAAACCATAATTAATGAAGTAATATTTTAAAATTTGATAGAAATCAGCTAACAAAATAATGACAAAAATAACAATAGGAATATTTGAATCCATAAAAATTTAAATCCAATAAAACTCTTATCATTGGAGATCATAACTTTTTTATAATAACAATTTATAGTGTAGAATGAATATGTAATTTGTTTTTTGAAAAAAAAAAATAGTTAGAATGAATATGTACAATGAACTATCTATGCAATTATAGTTTCAATTTTATAATTATAGTTTCAACCATATTGAACTTTTTAATTTATAAAAATAAACATGATGATGATAACCATCTTATAACAAACATAAACAACATCTAAAATACACATTTGTATTAGCTAGCTAACGTCATCTAATTATATATACCTCTAGCACATATAAACATCATTAATTAGCTAGCACACATATCTAATAATGTAACAGGGCATCATCATTGTGATCACATCTAAAAAAAGACAAGCATTTTCTAACATCATCATCAAATGCATCTAAAAAGCATCATTTAACATACACATCTATCAAGCACATTTAACATTAAACATATCTAACATGACCTAAAAATGTACACATCAAAATCAACACAGAAATTAATTAAGTATATCATCATGATCAATAGGAAAAATGCACATCTAATGTATAATGTAATTATAACATACACATCTATCAAGCACATTTAACATCCAAAACTAACATGGCATAACAATATACACATCAACATCAACATATAAATTAATTGCATCATAAACCTGATCAATAGAAAAAAAAACACCATATATATATATATATATATATATATCATGGACAAGTCAAATAACTATTATAACATATTTGGTCCAACTAATGGCATAATCAACATATCTACAACAGTAGTGGAGGCCTGGTCTGTAGTGGAAGATGATGGATGAAGAATAGGTCTTGCTGCTCATCTAGGTGAGGTGAAAGAGGAGGATGAGGAATAGGTGTGGAATGCTCATCTAGGTGAGGTAAAAGAGGAGGATGAGGAATAGGTTTGGCATGCTCATCTAGCTAAGGTAAAAGAGGAGAATGAGGAATATGTGTTTCCTCCTCATGATCTGAGTGAGGTGAAAGAGGACGAGGAGGATGTGGAGAAGGATTAGCATGGCCACCCTCATCAATCGATGGGGTACTAGACGAATGGGTCGTACTCGAAGAAGAGTTGTGCCTATCATCAGGATCCCTCCTCATTGTTAGTAGCATGGAATCTCCAATGTTATGACACACAAGAGGCATCAAATCATGTGGAATCTCCCTTAAAAGATCCAAGAGCATAGGATCTCCCCTAATGTCTCGCATCAGGGCAGGGAGGACTCCCACCTTAGTCAAAAGTGTAGAGAGTTGGTCACCCAACTCCAACATGAATCTGGTATTGAGCCTACGGTGCATTTCATTGGGTATCTACACTCAAGGACCCTGACCCACCGTAGCCTCAGACATCATCTCCTCATCGTCATCTACTGGGGGAGGAGGCATGTCCCTAATGAAAGTTCCAATATATGCAATATATATAGTACAGAACAATAATTACATAATTAATTCATTAAACAATTTAATAAAACAAGTTAAAGAACGTGTTAGAATTAATTTTATTCTAATTAAGGGAATAAAATGAAACTATATTAATTTAAACAAAACACTAATATTACCTCTATCATATGGAGGCTCATTTATTGTGAAGAGGATGGTCATACATCCTCACCAATACAAACCTGCATAAGTACATGGCACCATGACGAACATGTGATTCGCCACACTGCCTAATATCCCTAGTGCGTCTAGCGAAATCCTGGCCGGAAAATCCATCTAGCCCCTCTTGGGAATCATCTCCCCCCACATGCACATATGCACATGAGTCCTTGACCTAGTAGGCTGACGGAAAAATTTCAACCTCATCTCTGGAAACCTCTCAAAAAATAAGAAAAACTACTCTGAGGAGAGTGGGAAGTTCGACCCCCCACATATCATAGACTGACATTTGTCAAGTGCTATATAAAACTGTCGTAAAAAAATGGCAGACCATCTTATACACTTTGGTTTCTATACCAATGAAACAACATAATACAAAAGAGGGAACCTAATATGTTTCCCATCATTGGTAAAATAGGTTATGGTAGTCACTAAGAGTGAGAGGAACCTAACCTCCTTTGCACCGAAAGAGGTGATTTTTAGTTGTCCACCAGACACCTAAAAATCAGCTGGGGATAGTACCTCAACCCCAATATATTGCTGAGAGTACATGCATTGACTCTCAGTGGAAACACCTACTAGGACATCTAGGAACTAGGGAAAATCCTCCTCTCTCCTAGATATCCCAGTGATAAATTAAATATCATCCTCAATGGGATGGTACCACTAATTTAGACCCACATGAAAATCGTGTCAATGGTCATCCCATCGACGGATCAGATGCACCAACAACCCAGAGTGCCCATTAATGGATGTAGCCTCCTCATAGTACTTAAGTAGGCCTACATCCCTCAAGAGAGCATGATTCATTGGAGTAATAGGGAAAGGGTACAAATCCCTCTCCCTCTCCCTCGCCTCCCATTCTCATACAACATTGTATAAGTCCACCCTTTGCTCTTATTGTTGCTACTACTCTCTAAGATCACATCTTTGCATGATTAACATATGAAATACACCAGCCTCACTCATACATAAAACATTTAAAAAAATCTATTGAATGGTAAATTTATCTATAAATACAGAAAAATAACTTCCTTCAAAAAATAAGATAATTGCATTAACGGTGCGCCAAAAAAATAGTCATGCACCATCGGTGGTGCACCAATAGATATTGGGAGCATAGTGCCTGATGCATCTGTGTAAACTAACGTATCGACCAAAAGATGTTCTATTATGTTATGCAGTGTGTTGTAAAATGGTACCGCACCGATGCACTACACTACCAAACATACGCCCTGGTGCGTTACTTTTATCATACGCACCGCGTAAACCAAGAAACAAATTAAAATATTAAAGCAATAAACAATTATTTAAAATTAGCAAAAAAATGCGGTGCATATACATTCACTACATGCACCAGTGCATGTAAATAACATAGTTGCACCGCCACATAAACATTAACAAATTTTTGAGTATGGAACTTATTACGGTGCATTTCGGTCAATCCTATCGTAGCACACCTGGTTCGACCAAAAAACATTATTGGGTGCACTGCAACACAATGTTACATTTCGCGGTGGTACATTTGGTAAACATGAACACCCTAGTGCCCACATTTACCAATGCACTATGTAAAAATGTATCTGATAAGGGAGGTGTTCTATGTACTTTAACGCCCCGATGTGTTATATGTACTTTGACTCACCGCCCCACCAGTTATATGATTTTATTCGGTTCATTGTTAAATGGACACGTCGGTGCATTTATGTTTACCAATGCACCGTAGATAAATGTAACAAGGTACACGATGGTCCCTATATATTTATAGTTTGCACTGTATGCGGTGCGAGCCGAGAGCCTCAAATGCACCGCACAATTTTTTTATTTTTTTTTAACACTTCAAATTTCACTCAATTTTAAATTTTAATCTGGTGAAAACTTAAGTTATGAAGAAACAAGGACATTACTTGGACATTTTGTCGTCGAGGAGGCATGGTTGAGACGTACTCAGAAAAACTAAATTTTCCCACCATTTGGAAAAATTTGAAATTCATGCATCAAGCAACAGATGAAAGGAATGCAACCAAGGAAAGCATCGATGGAAGGGCGCTTCAGATAGGAAAATATTGCACTAGTGATTTTGATCTCCACAACACTGAAAATGGTAAAAATGATTTTTATCGTCGGTAAAAAAAAATTAATAAAACCATGTTCTGGTGCACCCAATGCACAACTACACTAGGCCATCCATGTTTAATGAGTGCACTGGTTATATCACTGTGAACATGTTTTTGGGTGCGCAACGGTGCGTATACTACTCCATAATACACCGCAGTACATTTTTTGAAAAACTACAATAGTGCAATTTTTTTTGTTTAAGCATGACATGGTGTGGTATATTAATAGATGCCCTAGAGTGCTTGCATTTACAAAGAACACTGCCTAAATTTGGAAATTAACCCTAACAGAGTGCTCCATATTGAAGAACTTGTGTGCACAGGTGCGCATGATACAATGGAGTGCATCAGTATATATTTTTTGACAAAATCCTACATTGTTGCATAAATGTTTTTTATTTAACCATATGATAGCGCACTCTACTCATAGCACCCCAGTTCTTCCAGTGTTACATTACGCACCATAGATTTTTAAAAGAATGCTATTACGGTGCATCGTTATTTCCTAGTGCATCCTTATTTCCTTAGTGAACCAGATAATATTTTTATTTGTTTGAAATATCCCTGCTACGGTGCACTAGTTTTGAGGGCACCTATGTGCCTATTGTAGAGAATGCATTTGTGCGTTAGGTACTTATAAAAGAACCAGTGTAAAAACATCCACTAAAACCTTTGCCCACTGACTTCCTCTAGTATCATCCACTATAAGCAGATTTTTGGGATATTTTTATAGGGGCGTCCACAAAAACCTTTGCTAGAGGGTCTTTTCCTTGTAGTGACCATTCGGGAAGTCTTGTGGTCATGAGGAGTGGATAATATCTGATGGAGGATGTTTGATAAGGTGGAGACTGTTGATATGAGGGTAAGGAAACCCGATACAATCACAACCATGGATGCATGGTGGACCCAACCTGTCAAAGTGTTAAGCAGAGAGTGAGCAAGGCATTACTCATCGCATAGCTTGAGGTGTCAAACTAATTGGGATCGTTGATTTTTTAGCCCATGGACCGTTGGATCTATTGGGAGTAGATTTGTCAGAGAGGTTCGATCAGAAACAAAATTTGGGTTGTATAACCTAATTACCTATGGGAAAGAAACTTGACTCACCGTTGACCATTGATATGGTTAGAATGGGTGAGTCAGAGTCGTCTGATTGGGAAGGTTTATCCCTAGTCCATGCAGTCTCATTCCACCAAGGAATTTTTGAGCGATAAATGGTGATACGTTTGTGGATTTTTCACAACTACATGCAAATCAGAGGAAGAAGAAAAAGTACCCATACACACCATGAGGGAGACAATTTGAGAAAGGGTAGAAACTCGAGATCTGTAGTTTAAGGGAGAAGAAGTGGAAATTTTGACATCCCACCATCCTAATAGAGTTTAGGGGGTTGGGTATGTTACAATACAAATGTCAAAAAATTAAATGATTAAATGTAAAAAATGTCAAACTGAAACAAATCCTTGTCAAGTTTTATATATATAAGGACATGTTGATGGGCGAAAAATGACCACTCGTCAAGTAGAGGAGTGAATCCGGTCTGGGGTTGTCTACTTAACCCAATATGTTTGGATTAATCCACTTCGATGGGTTTAGCGGCTCTGTTGGCCGATCTAAGTCCTAAAGAAAACGAAAAAACAAAACTAAAGAAATGTAATAACTTTGACGAACAGTGATCACTAAAAACTATATATAGACCTAATCTATATTTACAGTTTACTAACTAATATTTATAACATAAGTCTACTTATTATGCATACAATATATACAAATGTTTCTATTTCTAATGTATATATAACATTTACAAAATATGAATTTTGTTCTAAATCCGCGAAAAATTGAATATAAATTGATTTTTTAAACAACAGTAGAACTATTATTTAACCTGTCTATATTCTAGAAATGAAATATCAAACTGTCTAATTGAAAACAAAAAAAACAGATAGGAGAAGATGTTTTAATCTACAGGAAATTTCTATTTTTATTAAACTAATGAAATCGAACTAACAAACTAACCTGTTTATCTCACCCAATATTTGTTCAGTGTGCAACATCCAATCTCACTGTCTAATGAGGTAAACTCGCAGCAGATCCTATATTTGCTTCTCATAAATGTGAAACAATGATAATGGAATTTGAATGATAGAACATATGAGAGATACGATCACAGCAATCTCATGATTTCACAAGCAACCACATTAAGATAAATCTTGTTGTGAAAACTTGTGCATGAATGTTCAAAAAATGATGAAGATAAATCTCTTAGTCCCAAGTTTAAACAAAATGATTACTGTGTGTTAAATCTGGAACCTAAAACATGGATAATATATATAAATGTATATCATGCCAATCTGTAGTAAACCACGACAGCGAAAGCAATCATAATTTAATTACAAATCAAAATAATCATGACTTGAATAAAAACACGATATGGAGGAGCTAAATATGTGACAAATATCATATTCTATTCAAGTCTGTAAATGAGAAATCCATAGTTTTTTCCCTAGGCAGGGATGATTTCAAGTTTACAAAATAACATACTTATATAGGTTCCAGGAACAAAATGTTTCCTATTGATAACATCCAATCTGTTCCAAAAATGTGGGGGATGCAACCTCCCAGATTTTACTTGATACCAAAAAACTAACAGCCTAATCTATTTACTAAAAACATAAAGATGGTATGGTTGGAGGATCCCAACAGTGCTTCATATCTCTTTGAAAATCATGAGTTCTTGAAAACAAATAAAAATAAGAAGATTTTAGATGTATTTTCAATTATCAAAACAAGCAATTCGAATTTTTTCTAACTGGCTATAGAATCTTACGATTCTGTAGCTAGTTATAATTATAACTACAATCATATTTTATTCAATCAAACAAAACAAACTAATTTTTATAAGAAAAGTAATCTATTCAACAAATTATATATCCTAAATTGAGGAAGACAAAATCATGCTAAACTTAAAAAAAAAAAGATCATACCTCAAATCAAAACATATCAAGCAATCTTGGAATTTACTATTGTTGTCACTGCCTCTACATTCTTAAAAATAACAAACCCTGTAGTTTTTAGGCGTTTGTCCTTTTCTTGAGCTATTGATTGGAGCCTATTGTTCTCATTTTTCAATGAATCCACTTGGTCTTTCAGAGATTTAAGCTTGGACTGTAGTATAGGTACATCTGTATAATACCGTTCGATCCAGGATCGACATTCATTACACTGTGGTTGTAGGGACTATGAATTGGAACTGATATCATTAACGATTGGAGCATCGCCCACGTGAAGGGTAGGTTTGTCATGGAGTTTGATGCCAGGAAAATTAGGATTGTCCTTTAGACACGGTAGCAGGTTGGTAACATAATCATAGGGTCTGTCAGGGCAAAGTCCATATGAATATGGATACTCTTCGGCCAAGAACCTTTCAATTTCTGAATCCGAGTCTTCACTTACATCAATTGTATTTTTTATGTCTGCATAGGGTTTGGGTTTGTTTCGAGCACATCATAAAATCCAATGAGTGGCCCTTTTATTCTTATAATTAACATCAATGCTACCCTTAATCTTCTTCCCTGTGGTTTTCTTAACAGTCTTAGTACAACTCTTAGGATACGAATCCGGTTGAGTGTCTGGTTGAGTAGAATCAGGGTAGGTCGAGGGTTCCAAATTAGAGACAGGATCACAGGGCATGAGCAATGGAGGAGAGGTGGTAGGTTTCACAAGGGTTTCTGTGATAACAGGCTTGTCAACCTGTCCCAACTCACTATTACCAAATCCATTTCGTAACACAAAAGCATCCCAACAATCGTTGTGCAATTGCAACTGATGCACAATGATAATCTTAATTAAACTATGATGGAACAAACTAGAATCAGACTTCTGCCTCCTAAACCACTTTCCCATCTTTTACAGACTCCTAAGGAGGAAGTAGGGCATGTTCAACGGGAAGTCAATTAAACTCATAAGAAAACGCAGGTGATACAAGAAAACCAACCCAAATCTCCCTTCACACGTAATAAACTATTTCACAATAGCTAACAAATCATGCCATCTAGGTTTTAAAGATGAGACAGGCATACCTCGGTCGCAACTGGTAATTTTCCTTGAGGTGAACAACAATGACCAGGGGACCTCTTCAACTTTTGCATTCTTGAACCATCTTTGCCCGACAACTGGTAAACCTGTAGCTTGGCTTAAAAATTCTTCAGTCACCTCCAGCTGCACGCCTCCTATCTTAGCTCTGCAATTGTCGAAGGTCAATGCAAACTCTTGAGAAACTCTCAGATTGAAGCCCTTAAACTTTTCAATAAAAAAACTTCAGTCGTTCCTTTCTAATTCATCTATGGCATTTCCATAAGATAACAAGGTTTGGATTCCATTGGGCTCAATCCCTACCACTGGATCCATGGCGAGCAGAAGGGAAACAACACCGAAGTTGGAGGTAGGGTTTGATAACAAAACACAGAGTCATAGCCCCGAGTTTCCATAAAACAATGCAATGACAGTTCGAAATGGTAGGCAGAGGCGTTAATCACCATGCGTGGGAATGAGATCGTGAAGCCCGAGGCCATACAGAGAAATAATATCACATTGTACCTCATATGATACCTTGGGATATGGGTACATGTAAGGATGTAAGCACTTGAAAACCATAGAATGCACACTCATGACTTGATTACAAGGTAAATGTATCAAATAAACATAGAATCAAAAAATTTATGAATCAAAAAACCCATTAATATTAATCGAATATAAATGAGTGGACGTATTTCAATTATGTAACCAAAGCATGTTTAGGACCAAGGGGTTTTAAACTAGGAAAACAATCATGTTCATAGCGAAATACGACAATTCGACAATAGACCATATGAACAGTTATCCTTTGATAAAAAATCGAAACAAAGTGTGAATTCCAGCTGCGAGTTTTCATGCTTACAGTCATGAAAACAAAAATCGAAAGGAAGGTATGTAAAAAGTGACAAGTGATAAGTGTCATTCAGTAAGAATGGTCATGACGAGTGACGAAAATTTAAAGACCCTGTGTAGGCAGCTTATAAAAAATAGAAATTATATTATTGTTGCCAACAATGGCGACACATTGGGAGAAGCAGTGATCTCTACCAAATGAACGAGTTTAGATTAGGATAATCAGAAAAACTTCAAATCGAAAACAACCAAAAAGATATATGAACATCATTATCAATTATAATGCATTCCAGTTTCAGACTACTGTTATTTTAAAGAGACAAAAACTGACAACAATCTTAACAGAAGAGAGTCACGATATTAAAGTTAGAATCTTCAATACTGTTGACAGGGCCGTTGCTGCCAGTAGGTGTCCATAGCCTCGACAGGGATGTCAATTAACCCACTCCGATATATGTATCCTACCAAGAAGTTCCAGATCAGAACGAAGGACATTTGAGGTAAAAAAGAATCCATATCTGAGAATTTTCATATACCTGACATTGCTTCATTGCCAGCGGGCCTATTCAGTACCCCGGAGAAGTTATCTTGGTGTCATGCATGCATTTACCCACTGCCAGCAGACCTGTTCAGTATCCTGGCGGGTTTACAAGCACTTCCCACAGCTCTCTTGAAAATTTATTTAGTTTTAAAAATTTTAATAGAGCAGGGTGACGCTGAAAATCCTGATTTTTGGATGCATCTTAGTAAATTATAGACCTTGAAGAAACTTCTTAGTTGTCCTTCATTAAGATCTAGAAATAGTTTGTTAATAAACCGACTTTCAAGAGCAGGGAGACATCTCTGAGTTGTTCTCTTAAGGAACATGGACAGTGTAAAAAGAATTTTTATGGATGATCGTGAGTACCTTCAGTTGCATATTGAAATCAAGAAACGCTTTTCAAACAACGAGTTATCTTTAACATGGCTACAAACTCAGAAAAATATCACAATTGATGTTTAAACAACTTTCAGCAGTCATTTTAGAGGGGAAATTTTCTATTCTCTTTGTTTGAGCTAGCCCATGATGCAGGCATGTGTATCTCAAAAAGAAAGACTGATAAGCATAAAGGAAAAATCAAAACAAACCAGCAAAGAAAAACCAACAGTAAACAAAACAGAAAATATTTACATAGATTACATGGGAGTGTCATCAGGCAAAGTACCTTTTTAAAGCTTGACCATTCACTGGAAAGGTGTCTGGCTATCCCTCTAAATTTTGTAATTGGAAGGAACTAGGACCCAATTTCTCAGCAATTAAAAATGGTCCCAGCCACAAGTTTTGAAACTTTGTATGCTCTCCTTTTCCCTCTTGAGGTTTATCCCATTTTAGGACAAGGTCACCTACCTCAAAATTTCTGTCAGAGGCAAAATTGGAATCAAACCAGTTTTTAACAATGAGTTGATGTTGATCCAATTTCCGTTTTTCTTGAGCCCTCACTTCTTCTAATTTTAACAAAGCGTTAATTCAACTTTCCAAAGGGGGACAGTCCTCTTCGTGCACTTTCTGTGATAACTGCAGAGATGGAAGGAGGACATGTGGTGAAAGAATCGCCTCTCTACTAGAAATGAGAAACAAAGGTGAGTTACCCACAATAGTTTTAGGAGTTACTCTATCAGCCCAGATTGCGTTTATTGGTGCGTTATGCCAATTTTTATGGTTTTTGGAGACTGTTCTCTTGATTATTTATATCAGATTTTTATTAGTCGATTCTGCCAAATCGTTGCCTTGGGGGTAATAGCTGGTAGAATACTTTAATTTAATTCCTTTTTCTAGAGAGAAATCACTCATTTCAAGAGACAAAAAATAAGAGGCATTATCAAATACCAGGCATTCAGGGATACTGAAACGAGTAATAATATTTGAATTCAAGAAGGATATTACCCGGCTGGTATTTACAGCTCTTAATGGGGCAGCCTCGGACCACCTAGTGAAGTAATTTGTGGCTGTTATGATATATTTATGCTATTGCGAGGATGGCGGGTTAATTGGGCCTATAATATCTAGACCCCACTGCTGAAAAGGAGAGTCTACCGAAACTAGTTGTAGAGGGAAAGATGGTTTTTGTATCCGTCCGGGTGTTTTTTGACAAATTACACACTTGAAACATAGAGCATGAGCGTCTTTAAAAAGGGTGGGCCAGTAATAACCTGCTTTTAATACTTTATGGGCAGTGGTGTCTCCACCAAAATGCCCACCAGCTTCTCCTGCATGCAATTCCAATAAGACTTTTTTCTGCTTCATCTTTCTCAAGACAGTGCATTAGTACTCCATCAAAATTTTGACAAAACAAAATACCATTAATCAACTAAAAAGAAGAAGAGTTTAATCTTAGTGCTCTTCTTTTTGTGGGATCCAGGTGATGGGGAGTTGATCTGTGTATAAGACAAAATTTTATATCATCATACCATGGACTAACAGGGTCTTATGCACAGCAGATTTGATTTTGATAGTGTTGTCCTGGATTTAACATATCATTTTCCTCTTGCTGTCCCACAACTGAATCAGCGACCAACTTGCATAAACCTTGGCCTCTTACTATTTGTGCTGGGGTGATTTCTGTATCATACTCTTGCAAGGATGTTACCCAGTTTTCCCTTTTTTCGCCTAGTTCTTTCTGTACTAACAGATTTCTGACAGCCAGGTAAGGGACAATGATTTTCATCCTAGATTTCAAAAGATAAGATCGGAAGTGCTTTACTGCTTTGAAAATAGCATAGGCTTGCCGATATACTGCTGGATAATTAATTCCCACCCCTTTGAAGGCTGAGCTCATAAAGGCGATTGGGACTTCGTTGTTTTTAGCGTTCTTTTGAGTTAGGATGGCAACGTATGAATGGTCAGAGGCAAACGTGTAGAGGGTGAAGTCTTGGGAAAAGTCAGGGCTCATTAGAGAAGGAGCATCTATTATGGCCTTTTTTATTGAATCAAAAGCCTGGATTTCTAAAGGTCCCCAGTGGTACTGTACATCCTTTTTTATTAGGTTTTGTAATGGTCTCACCATTTCTGAAAAGCTGGGGACGAATCTGCTAACAAAGTTTATCTAACCTAAGAAAGATTGCATGGAATTTTTTGACGAGGGAGGGGGCAGTTTCGAAATGACTTGATTTCTTCCAGGGTTGATAATCATCCCTTCACTCGATACAATGAATCCTAGGAGTTTACCTTGTTCTACTGCGAAGATAGATTTTTTAGGATTCAAATAAATGTCGTACTTACGACATCACTGTAGAACGGATCTTAAATGAGCTAGATGATCTTCTTTATTTTTCGAGAAGACAATAACATCATCCAGGTAAACTATGACAGATTGATTGATTAAGCCTTAGAAAGCGATGTCCATCGCTCTCTGGAAAGTGGCACCAGCGTTTATGAGTCTGAAGGGCATCTTTCTATAAGCGTAGGTGCCCCATGGAGTGCGGAAGGTGGTTTTAAGTTGGTCTGAAGGGGACATCAAGACTTGGTTATACCCTGAAAAACCATCCAACAAGGATAATCTTTCAGAACCAGATAGTTGTTGAAGGATCTGTTCCATGGGAGGGATAGGGTAGTTGTCTTTATCAGACGCTCAGTTAAGATTTCAGAAATCAACACATAGTCAGATTTCACCACTCTTCTTTCTGATAGGGACAAGATTAGAGACCCATTGTGTGTGCATAACTAGGAAAATTATCTAGCGTTTAGGAGTTTATTTAATTCCTTCTTGACTGTTGGTTCGAGTTTTGGGTGCATTTTCCTTAACTTTTGTTGAAAAGGTTGGGTTTGAGGTTTCATAGGGATAACATGTTGTATGATGTTAGGATCAAAGGTTTTCAGGTCATCGTACATCCAGGAAAAAACATCTTTGAATTCCTTAAACAACTTAGTAAACACTACCTTTTCTTGCTCAGAACACCCCACCCCTAAATTAATGCACTGTGGATTGTCTTTAGTTCCCAAATTTACCTTTTCATACGTCAAAGAGGAACTATTCATTTTACAGTTTTCTGAACTTGTCGTGAAGATCATAAAAAGTTTCTAATCTAACTACAGATTTTGGGATAGAGTTTACCATGTCTGCTAAAGATTCTGGAGATCTCAGATCTGGTATTACCATAAAGTCATGAATATTTTCATCATGAGTACCTTCGTCGATCACCGCACCCTGGAAAGTTTCTTCCATATGCAGAAAACTTATAATCTGTTGATTGTCATCGAAGACTCTCCAATTCATGATGTTGTCTGGGATGGACGGTCTGAAAAACAGTTGTTGGATCATGTTGTCATTGATGCCAATGGTTTGATTGATTGATGTCAAGTGATTGATTGATTTCAAAGGATTGATTGATTGATGATTTATGTAATATAATATGTATTTTTCTTGATGAGAATGCATAGATGAAGATGGATCATTGAGTTGTCATTGATACATGATGAAGATGGATTGATGTGGTTCCATTGGTATATGATGCATTGTTGGAAAAATGTATAGATGACTCATTATTGTCTTATCATGATTGATAAGGTGCACAAATGGATGAACTCTGAAGTGGTCCCCTTATGGTGAAAGCCCTCACGGGAAGATGCTTTGCGGATTGAGTTATCCTAGAAGAATGGTTGGAGGATCCATGCTCTCATTATTGTCTTATCATGATTGATAAGGTGTACAAACGAATGAAATCCAAAGTGGTCCCCTTATGGTGAAATCCCTTACGGGAAGACGCTTTACGGATTGAGTTATCCTAGAAGAAAGGTTGAAGGACCCATGCTTGTATGAGGAATAACGAGATGAAGATCAAGGAAATTGTTGGTGAAACTATCCTAGATGGATAATGCTTGTCATGCCATTTCTGGTGGTATGTGGAATGTCACATAAATCCTCCTGGTTTGAGAGTTATGACCTTACGAAGATGAAGGACCCTCACATGAAGGCTTGAAGCCCCCAAAGTCAAAGAAGTCAAAGTGACCTAAAAGAA
>ML779705.1:166403-191202 GCA_009831015.1 Picea engelmannii | reverse complement strand
CCTAAAAATGGGTTAAGTGACCTAAAGGATGAAAGTATAAATAATATAGCAATGGTCTATTGTAGATCATCCTTTTTGTGGATCAATGGAGAGCTTCTTGTGGGAATATATTTTGGAGTATTGATGGAGAGCTTCTTGTGAGAGCTTCTTGAGTATTTTTGGTGTGGAAAACTTGAGGATATTGAATATCTATAGGTGAATGAGGTAACCAAGGATATCTAAGCCGAAATGTTGAGGAAAGTGAAGAAAAGAAGGCCGAAATGCAAGGAAGGATAAATTGTTTTGATGGTGCTTTCTAAGGTATGTTATTTACAGGTCATCTCACCATTTTCTCTATAACTTTTTTTCTATAATGATTCAGATCCTGAAATTGCTATGAAAGTGAGAAAACCTATCCAAGTATATGTGGTTAAAAATTCATCTTGTGGGTCGTTGTATTTTTGGAGTTACACGCCGTGGAAAATAGGGTTTGTGGCTAGTCCTGAAACTAGTCAAAATCATGTGTTTAGGGTAAAAATGTCATAACGTCTTCATAATAGATCCAAATTCAGTGAGAGAAATTGTGTTGGTTAGATTAAAATATTTAGTATGCTCTGTAATAGTTTCATATCTATTCATCAAATATTTTGTGCGGGGAACGCTCTACAAGGTTGCTCTCTAGAATAAGCCAGAATTCAGCAAGGTATGCCATTTTTGCTATAACTCATTTTCTGAGAGGTTCCAAGTAGTGAGACTTGGAGTAATTACATAAAACACACTAAAGAACATTGTTTATCAGTTTCATATCTTTATTCAATACAGGTACAAGGTTATTATTATTTCAAGTTAGGGTTGTTGACTAATCCAAAACTAGTCATGGTTGAGACAAGCAGTTGATGAGTTGGCACATACATGAGGTGTATAGTTGATGATGTTGGTACATATTGATTAGTCATTGTTGATTAGTAGTTGAAACATGATTGGTATATACTTGGTACATGGTTGGATGCACTTGTTTATGGTACAGGTTGATTACAGGTTGTTTGGCACAGGTTGGTGCATGGTTCATGCTCTTGTTTATGGTACAGATTGATATCTGTTGAGGATTGTTGCCTCATCTCAGTTGGTGATGAGAATGCAAGTTAAGTCTTGTATATAGAGCTGGTGCTCTTGTAGAGTTGTACTCTATTTAGTTGTTGTTGATAAACCCCAAGGATTGTAGTCCGTAATAAAAAGAAAATTGTACATACATCTTGTGTTCTTTCTGTTCATTGTGGTGACGACTTGTTGATGATATATTTCTGATATATGTTGCTGATATGTGCTCACATATAACTGGTTATAAATGACAACGATGGGTAATGAATAAATGTTGAATGCTAATTGATGAGTTTTTGTGCAAGAGGGAAGTTTTGGGAAAAAGAGCCCCACACTCATTCACCCCCCCTCTAAGTGTGGTAGGTGTGTCCAACAATAGTTCGACAGAGAATGCATTCAGAGATAAGCCTTCTGTAGGAAAAATTTTTGAAGCGACGTTAGCTAACAAATCAGCTTCTGAATTATTCAATCTAGGAATAGAATTTATGCTAAATGCAGCAAACTTATTCATCAAATTCCATACCTCAGTTTGGTAGATTTTAAGGTGCGAAGATAAATAGTGGATAGCATTTTTTACCTGTCTAACCATGATTTCTGAATCACCAAAGACAGTCAAATTTTGAACGTTCAGATCTAATGCTTTTCTTAGGCCTTGCAGGAGTGCCTCGTATTATGTTTTGTTGTTTGTACATTCGAATTCTAACCTGCAAGCAATCAGGGTCTTGTTACCTACTGGATCAATGAGCATGCAACCTGCACTAGCTCCTTCCTTGGATTTTGACCCATCAAAGTACAGAGACCATATTTGATTTTCGTCAGTTGCATGTGACCTCTGGGAGGAAGTTGTTGGCTGCGTATATGTCAAAATTTCAGACCGTTGTTTCGAGTTAGAGATGGTGGAAGTTTTGGCCACGAAATTACCAAAAAAAGTATCCATCCCCTGTATTTCAGGTGAATCGCCAGAAGGAGTGAATGGTTCATTGGGATCATTTAAATCAGTCACTGTGAACTTTAGATAATGTTCACGATTTACCTTGATCCTATCGGGCTTTCCATTCTCGGGTAGCCACAAGTGAGACCAATCCGTCGCAAAATAGTCGTGTAGTTGTTCTAACCAGTCTCTGCTTAAAAACAAACCATAAAATTCTGGGATATCTACAACAATAATATCAATCACTTGATGAAATTTAGGATTAGACGGCAATCTTATAAGCACATTTATTAATTCGCCTATCACTTTAACACTAGTTCGATCAAGCTGGATAATCTTCAAGCTAGATGGTTGAACTTCAGCATTAATCTTTTGACAAACAGACCAAGGCATTACGTTAGAAGACGCACCTGAATCTACCATACAGTTATGTACGTTCCTATTGAAAATTTCAAAAGTTAACAAAGATGGAGGGACATTTCTGTGAGTATTAACATTGGAAGTTTGTTTCTTTTTACTCACAGCCTCTAAAACTGGTTTATCTACATTTGTTACATTATTTACAGGAAGGTCTCTTTTATCGTGAAGCTCGGATGTAGTTTTGGTGGAGGCCTTCTGAGGAATTTTGGGTTTGTTTTGAACACCTTTGTGATTGTTCGGATTGTTCTCTGCAATATTCTGTAGCATTTTTTGCAGAAGAAAAGGGAATTTTAATAATTCATAAACATAAATGTTATCCCTAAGCTTCTTTAAATCTTCAACCAAATCATAATCTAAACTTTGGTTCACTAAATTATGTTTAGTCTCAATCGATTTAGACTATTTTGGAGGCAAAGTCGTAGTGATTTCAGACGAAGACTTATTTGTTGTCTTACTCCTAGTATTGTAAGGGTGCACTATTTCGAAATTAGCTTGAAAAATGTTATCCGAAAAATGTCCAAAAATGTTTGGAGAGTATTCATCTTCTTCTACTGTCTCATGTTCAGCTACTTCTTCAGGAATATCGGGAGGAATCAAGTTATCATGTTCTTCTAGAATCGTTTGAATAGCAAATTGCAGGATTTCTAGATTCAGGCCTTCAGTATTTGAATTAAGTCGGTTGGTGGGAAAAGGCTTCCTAAAAGGGGGTTTGTAAGGCCCTTTTCTCGAAGAAGCTTCTTCAACCGTCCTTTTCAAATCTATAACTTGGTTGGATAGTTTTTGAACAACTTTTTGTAAATTGTCTAAATCTAATCTTTCAGGTTGAGCTTTGTTTTGGGAAGGTCTAGGGAGGATTTCGATTTTCTTTTTGGAAGATGAACTAGTCTCTATCTCGTTGCTAGTAGTGTCTTTTAAACTGAGGATGTCTTTCTCGATCTGACTGGCCTCTTCGAAGGCTTCTAACAATGTGGCTTTCTTGGATCTCTTTACCCAAATGGCTATGTTTTGATGTAAAGATTTCGTATAATATGCGATAATAAGATTCTCGGCAGGCATCGAATATGTGGGGATTCAGTTCTTTAGTGTCAAGAAACTTTGATTAAAGTATTTGATATTTTCTTTGGGGTTCATTCTTAAACTAGAAAGCTCCATGACTAGAAATTCTAGAGACTTTTCATCTCTGAACTTCTCAAGGAAGCAAGATTAAAATTTCTCCCATGACACGATGTCGTGGGGCTGTTGGGAAAAGCACCAGGTAGAGGCATTGCCCTCAAAGGTGTAGGGAAACAATCTACAGACTACGTCTTCGTTCTCAACACTACGGAGTCTAATGGCTAACATAAACTTTTTGATGTGATCTTCGGTGATCTGTTTGGAGTCCCGGTCAAATTTAGGGAGCCATTTCTCTAGGTGATTTGGTAAAGGATGTTGAGGCCCAGGTATGGCCACTGCATCTTGGTCGAGCCAAGGTTTGGTGGGATTGTTCGAGTTGGCCATAGGTTTGGGTGGTGTCGAAGGCTGGGATGAGGAACTGCCTTTGTTAGAGGATTCTTCTCTAGAAGAAGAAGGAGATGAAGGAGGTGGTGATGGTGGTATACCAGATCCTCCTACTGCAGGAGTGAGGATTTGATCAGTAGGGTTTAAAGTAACATTAGTGCCTCCAAGTTGTTCTCTGATATCAGAGAATTCTAATGGTTGGTTCAAAGGTCATTTTGGTTGTCTTATATGAGCTAAAGCACTGTGTGTTCCTATGAGAGATTGTCGAACAATCTCTTGTATGTCACCACCCGTAGGATTTGGAGTTACTGGTTCAACTGCGATCCATAGATAGTCATTTGATGTGGTTGTTGTTTGAGGGACAATGTTTTCATTTGAACGACTTCTAGTCACTATAGGTGAGCAGGTAGGTGGTGGAGGAGTCTTACGACCTCCTCGTGCCATTAATAGTTTTCAGACCCTCCTTCTAGCACCATTTGTTGATGGGCAAAAAATGACTGCTCGTCAACTGGAGGAGTGAATTTGGTTCGGGGTTTTCTACTTAACCCAAGCCATTTGTATTAATCCACTCCGACCAGTTTAGCGGTTCCGTTCGCTGATCTAAGTCCTAAAGAAAACGAAAAAACAAAACTAAAGAAATGTAATAACTTTGATGAGCAGTAATCACTGAAAACTATATATAGATCTAATATATATTTACAGTTTACTAACTAATATTTATAACATAAGTCTACTTATTATATGTACAATATATACAAATGATTCTATTTCTAATGTATATATAACATTTACAAAATACGAATTTTGTTCTAAATCCGCGAAGAATCAAATATAAATTGATTTTTTAAACAATAGTAGAACTATTATTTAACCTCTCTATATTCTAGAAATGAAATATCAAATTGTCTAATTGAAAACAAAAACAAAAGATAGGAGAAGATGTTTTAATCTACAAGAAATTTCTATATTTATTAAACTAATGAAATCGAACTAACAAACTGACCTGTTTATCGCACCCAATATTTGTTCAATGTGCAGCATCCAATCTCACTATCTGATGAGGTAAACCCACAGCAGATCCTATAATTGCTTCTCATAAATGTGAAGCAATGATAATGGAATTCGAATGATAGAACATATGAGAGATACGATCACAACAATCTCATGATTTCACAAGAAACCACATTAAGATAAATCCTGCTGTGAAAACTTGTGCATGAATGTTCAAAAAATGATGAAGATAAATCTCTTAGTCCCAAGTTTAAACAAAATGATTAATGTGTGTTAAATCTGGAACCTAAAACATGGATAATATATATAAATTTATATCATGCCAATCTTTAGTAAACCACAACAGTGAAATCAATCATAATTTAATTACAAATCGAAATAATCATGACTTGAATAAAAACACGATATGGAGAAGCTAAAGCTATGAAAAATATCATATTCTATTCAAGTTTGTAAGTGAGAAATCCATAGTTTTTTCCCCAGGCATAGATGATTTCAAGTTTACAAAATAACATACTTATATAGGTTCCAGGAACAAAATGTTTCATGTTGATAACATCCAAACTGTTCCAAAAATGTGGGGGATGCAACCTCCCAGATTTTACTTGATACCAAAAAACTAACAACCTAATCTATTTACTAAAAACATAAAGATGGTATGGCTGGAGGATCCCAACAGTGCTTCATATCTCTTTGAAAATCATGAATTCCTGAAAACAAATAAAAATAAGAAGATTTTAGATGTATTTTCAATTATCAAAACAAGCAATTCAATTTTTTTCTAACTGGCTACAGAATCTTACGATTCTGTAGCTAGTTATAATTATAACTACAATCATATTTTATTCAATCAAACAAAACAAACTAATTTTTATAAGAAAATTAATCTATTCAACAAATCGTATATCCTAAATTGAGGAAGACAAAATCATGCTAAACTTAAAAAAAATATCATACCTCAAATCAAAACATATCAAGCAATCTTGGAATTTACTATTGTTGTTGTTGCCTCTACATTCTTAAAAATAACAGACCCTGTATTTTTTAGGCATTTGTTCTTTGCTTGAGCTATGGATTGGAGCTTACTGTTCTCATTTGTCAATGAATCCACTTGGTCTTTCAGAGATTTAAGCCTGGACTGTAGTATAGGTACATCCGTATAATATCGGTCGATCCAGGATCGACATTCATTACACTGTGGTTGTAGGGACTATGCATTGGCATTGATATCATTAATGATTGGAGCATCGCCCATGCGAAGGGTAGGTTTGTCACGGAGTTTGATTCCAGGAAAATCAGGATTGTCCTTTAGACATGGTGGCAGGTTGGTAACATAATCATAGGGTCTGTCAGGGCAAAGTCCATATGAATATGGATACTCTTCGGCCAAGAACCTTTCAATTTCCGAATCCGAGTCTTCACTTACCTCAATTGTATTGTTTATGTCTACACATGGTTTGGGTTTGTTTTGAGCACATCGTGAAATCCAACGAGCGGCCCTTTTATTCTTATAATTAACATCGACACTGCCCTTAAGCTTCTTCCCTGTGGTTTTATTAACAGTCTTAGTACAACTCTTAGGATACGAATCTGGTTGAGTGTCGGGTTGAGTAGAATCAGGGTAGGTCGAGGGTTCCAAATTAGAGACAGGATCACAAGGCATGAGCGATGGAGGAGAGGTGGTAGGTTTCACAAGGGTTTCTATGATAAAAGGCTTATCAACCTGTCCCAACTCACTATTACCAAATCCATTTCGTAACACAAAAGCATCCCAACAATCGTTGTGCAATTGCAATTGATGCACAATGATAATCTTAATTAAACCATGATGGAACAAACTAGAATCAGACTTCTGCCTCCTAAACCGCTTTCCCATCTTGTACAGACTCCTAAGGAGGAAGTAGGGCATTTTCAATGGGAAGCCAATGAAACTCATAAGCAATCACAGGTGATACAAGAAAACCAACCCAAATCTCCCTTCACACGTAATAAATTGTTTCACAATAGCTAACATATCATGCCATCTAGGTTTTAAAGACGAGACAGGCATACCTCGGTCGCAACTGGTAATTTTCCTTGAGGTGAACAACAATGACCAAGGGACCTCTTCAACTTTTGTGTTCTTGAACCATCTTTTCCTGACAGCTGGTAAACCCGTAGCTTGGCTTAAAAATTATTCAGTCACCTCCAGCTACACGTCTCCTATATTAGCTCTGCAACCGTCGAAGGTCAATGCGAACTCTTGAGCAACTCTCAGATTGAAGCCCTTAAACTTTTCAATAAACAAACGCCAACCGTTCCTTTCTAAGTCGTCTCTGGCGTTGTCATAAGATAACAAGGTTTGGATGCCATTGGGCTCAATCCTTACTATTGGAGCCATGGCGAGCAGAAGGGAAGCAACACCGAAATTGGAGGTAGGGTTTGATAAGAAAACACAGAGTCATAGCCCCGAGTTTCCATAAAACAATGCAATGACAGTTTGAAATGGTAGGCAGAGGCATTAATCACCATGTGTGGGAATGAGATCGTGAATCCCAAGGCCATACAGAGCAATAATATCATGTTGTACCTCATATGATACCTTGGGATATGGGTACGTGTAAGGATGTAAGCACTTGAAAACCATAGAACGCACACTCATGACTTGATTACAAGGTAAATGTATCAAATAAACATAGAATAACAAATTTTGTGAATCAAAAACCCCATTAATATTAATCAAATATAAATGAGTGGAGGTCTTTCAATTATGTAACCAAAGCATGTTTAGGACCAAGGATTTGTAAACTAGGAAAAAAATCATGTTCATAGCGAAATACGACAATTCGACAATAGACCATATCAACAGTTATCCTTTGATAAAAAATCGAAACAAAGTGTGAATTCCAGCTGTGAGTTTTCATGCTTACAGTCATGAAAACAAAAAACGAAAGGAAGGTATGTAGAAAGCGATAAGTGATAAGTCTTGTTCAGTAAGAATGGTCATGACGAGTGATGAAAATTTAAAGACCCTGTGTAGGCAGCTTATAAAAAATAGAAATTATATTATTGTTGCCAATAGGACCTTATGCCTAATCACGACCCTCCAAATCCTTCTAATAAAAATAACAAGTTGTCCCTTAAACTTGGCTCTGAATATTCTAATGAAGAATAAGATAATCCTCTCCTAGATCTCCTAAGAATAAAGATAAGGATCCCAATAACCCTTCTACTAGATCCCTCATCCCAAAGTTGCAGAAACGATCCATGTTTTCAAAAAGAGTCCTAATTAGTCAAGTGCTACCCCATATTATATTGGAGTTGTAATTTTATATTTCCCCAAAGGGGTGCATTCTTTATATAATTTTATGCTTGACCTCATTGAACTTGATACCATCTTTTCAATCCACTAGGTATGTCTCTCCCAAGATCAACCTACTCAAGAGACGACACTTAGCCTCACTGATGTGAATGGTTCTTTTCCTTCACACTAGATCAAAATCATCACCCAAACCCAATGGGAAGTTCCTTCCTAGTCTTCCATCTTCTCTTCCTTTCCCCCTCTCCACTACTTGTTACCCATGCTAGATAGTCACTTGTTTCCTTCTGCTTCTCTTATCCAAAACATATCCTCTTATGTATTTAGAATGTATTACATAGATATTCTATAGACATCACATGACCATATGGATCATATGTTTGAATCACTATATGATTTCTCCCCTGATGTATTTTGAGATCAATCCCTTTCTCTCTCCTGTGATGCTTCTCATATCCCTTCTCTATAATAATGGAAGGCCAATATGATAAGCTTTTTATTCATCAAGATCCATTAGAATGGTTGCACCATTAATCGAGCTATCATTGACCTAGGATCCACCCTTACCATCATATTTTATCATTTCTTTCATGTCATTTTTGTTAGCCACTTTTCTCATACCCCATTAAACCTTTAGGGATCCAACAAATCTAGTCCAAACCTCACAAAATATTTCTTGATTCCCTTGAATATTATCCCTAAGACAATGGAAATGCATGTTACAGTACTGCTAGGAGACTTAGAGTACAACATCCTTGTTATGGTCGTTGGGATCCTATGTTAAGGCCGTAATAACTAGTCATTATTATTTTATTGTTTATGTTAGTTGGTTGGCTTGAATATTTCATTGTACCATTTCATTATAATGGTACCCTTTGTCTCCTATATTTATATACCAAGGACACATAGTCTTAGGATCATCTCATCTTGTCTTGTGAATTGGATATATTGTAAAATGAGGTTTTCCCCTTCAAGTGGATTGTATTCATTTAATTTTTTATCATTTTCAAGGTGATTAGTTCATAACATTTGGTATCAAAAGCATTGTTCCTAGGGTTTTGTTGCTTCAAGCGAGACATCTTGGAATTTTTTCCATAAATTTTTTTATGGGATCCTTCAAACTGTGAAGTTTGGAGAATACTTAGGAGACATGGAATAGTACATATGGTAAACATGTTAGGTTTTGGTTCATTATAATTTCAGTGATATAGCCTATGGAATTAGGGTTTTTTACTCATCCTAAAATTAATTTTAAATGAGTCATATTGGAATTTTGGATATAAATTTATTTTTGGAAAGTTTTAGATATTGAAATTTCATGGAGACTTATAAGAAATGTCATAGTATAAGTGGCTAGAATTTGATTTTTTTATTTTCTACACTTCCGAACATATATTCCATGGAAGACAAGGTTTGTGACTAATCCCAAAATCAGTTATCTTGGTCTTTTCACTGTGACGTTTTTCCAGTGAAGTTTTAGACTCTGAAATTTTCAGAATCCTGAGTTGACATAGTGTAGTACATGTGGAAAAAATTTCATATTTTTTACTCATTATATTTTATGATATATTTCTTATGGAAGTTAGGGTTTTTGCACAAGTTATTTTCTGGTGATTTTAAGATCTTTTTCCATGGTTAGCAAGCTCATTTTTTTAATTTATTTTTAGATACATGTTTCCACATATTTAAATAACATAATATCTATCATTAAGTGGGTAAAACTATATTTGGGGAAGAATACATGCAAGAAATACACATGATTTCATGTGGTTGGAAACACAATGTTTCACCTGGTTGGAAACCCCTATTAGTACATGTTGTGGCCACAACAACCCCCCTTTACTTTTTCAAGTGAAAGGAAAGGGACCCTCTACTAAAATTTTGATAATGTTTCCTAATCCTCTACCACTTGAGCCTAATGTTATCCCTTTGCCTACTTTGAGGGAGTTGGGGGTTTTATCTTGATGGATGATTTTCTTTTATGGATGTTGATTATTCCTCTCGATATGATGATTTCAAATGTCTTCATGATTCTTATTGGACTGTTATATTTGTTGACATTTGTATAATGGACTTGACATGCTCTCTTCATACCTTTTGTTAATTCTAAAGTGCTTGATGATCCTATGTGGTTGCACGGCTTGATGTTTTATTACATGTCTTGGATGAGGTTATGGTTGATTATTTTTTGATTGACTAATTCAAATTCTACATCCTCTTCCTAACATGTTATGTTACATGAATTCATACCTATGCTCTCACATACATATCCTACTATTTTGTTTCGAATTATCATATGTAGTCTTAAGACTCTCATCTACAGTCACCACGCTATTATTCAATAAACATAAAAATATCTTATAAGTTGGTTTAAAGGTAGGGAATATGTTGTTTATTGTATGGGCTAGTATTCTTTTGATTGCATGGTTGATCTCATTCCTTTTTTTGCATGAGCAGGTTTGTACAGCCACTTTCTTCACATGACCGCTCCAACCTTGAGATGCCTGTGGGGAAATTCGTTGATCCTTTTCTAGAACCTTGACTTTGATCCTTACCGAGCTTCCCCTTTTCCTATTTCCGTGAGGTCTTGAGATTCCAAGGATATTGGATCAATCTTTCCTACAGACCTGTCCCCAAGCCTCTTCATATTGATCTCTATCGAATTCTTCTTTTGGCCTTCCCTCTCTCCCAAAACCTAGGCCCAAGGCATATTGGTTTTTCTCCTTATTTTCTTCTATTATTTCCTCTAAGAAAATCTCATAGTTGTATTCTTTCCGTTGAGATATTTCCAACGACTGTAACCATGCTTAAATCTGAGTCCCGGATTGAAATTTATGGCATCTCAAAGTTTCCTAAGTCTTCACTCACCTTTCCACCTCACTGTCACATGGTTCCCTCTCACTTGTGCCATCCTACATGGTATCGACATGGTTTTGATGTGGTACCCATTATCTTTCCTCATTTTCATTAGGATCTACCTGCTTCATGTCCTCCTAATCCTCCGATCGCATTCCCTGACGATGACATCGTCGGGATTTCTCAATGACGGGGCCTCCTTCTCCCTCGAACTTAGGCACTCCTAAATATATCTTCGATGACGACTCCCTTCTATGATATATCCAATGAATATCAGCAGTCGTAGATCAATGGTCCTTATCTCCTTGAAGACTCGATTTAGCTAACAGTTAACCACCCCCAGCCTCGCTCAACTTCCATGCTAGCATCATCAGACATGTGGCACTGCCATGACCTCCCGTCCATCATCCTTTGTCGTTGGCGATCCCACATCGTCAACGATTCTCTAACTTAGTGATTCCACATCGACGTTGATCCCTCATCGTTAGAATTCTTTCCAACCTTGCTCCCCCTCTCTAGACCTCTGATTGTCATCTTTCAATGACAACCCCACTCTGACGAATGACCGAGACTTCCAGTAGACCAAACAAGTAACATTATCTTGGAGCTTCTCCCAATCAAACCTAGGAGCATGGAACCTTGACCTGCTTACTTTCGGTCCTAGTTTCCCCTAATTTGTATCTATTTTCTCTTGTTTTATTTTATTTATTTTTTGTAAATATTTATTTGAATATTTGATTTTGATTTTGTATATTTATTTTATTTTCTTTATTTTTATTTATTTTTATTTTTATTTTTATTTATTTATTTTTGTTTTGTAAACATTTTTATTTATATTATATTCATTTCACATATTTTATTTTAATTAATTTCATTATTTTATTCTTTATAAATTATTTTTATTTTTATTTTTATTTATTTTTACATGGATAAAATAATTCACACTAAATAAACAAATCATGTAACTGATGATGATGATGATGATTAACGTCCACTAAGACCTAATTGGTTTAACAGACCTTAAGAGGGTAAGTGATTACTTGTGATTCTTTAGAATTTTGTTTCTGTGCTTGAAAAGCATTAAGAGAAGCTTTCCAAGATCACCATACTTTTGTTGAGTTAAGAGGTTAGGAAGGTTGGTAGTGTGATCAATATTTTGAAAATGAGATCTAATATGGGTATAGGCTGGACAATCTAAGAGAAAGTGATTTTCATATTCAACCTTCTTAGTGTCACAAAGGTGACACACACTTTCATCCCATGGCGTTTTTGGAATTGACCAACGCCCAGTTTCACTATGGAGCTCGTGAGAATTTGTTCTTATCTTAACAATGCTTATTTTTTTCTTTACACTTGGCAAAACAGATAGATAATTTTGATCTTCTTGATTAGGGTTGATTATATCTTTATAATACCTTAATTTTCTTTTTTCTTCTAACTCTTTGTCACACCACATTTTTTCCTTAAATTTTGATTTGATGTTTTTTTTAATAGTATCTTTATTCTACAAAATTATTTCTTCCATGATTCCCCAATAGTTTAGCCAAGAACGGAAGTCTTTATGCCATCCTCGCTTGAGTCGATGGTGGTTATGACTTGATTTGGAAGCAATTTAGGTAGCCTCTTGTCTTCCATGTTGTTTAACTTGTTCTTATACATTAGGTATCTAGTCATAGCCATGCTCTCAATGGGGGAGAGGTCTGTTTCTACGAGGAGGATGGGATAGGGCATATTTCCTTTAATTTTGAGATTATAGGTTATAAAATTCTTTTGTATTTGCTCTATCTTTATCCAGGATTCATGAGAGATAATACAAACCCAGACTTCACATCCATAAAGAATAACAGGTGTAACAAGAGTCTCAAAGAGGAGTTTCTTCTTATCCCAACTCCAAAGTTCAACTGATTTACAATTGTTTTCAAGCCCATAATAAGCTTTCCATCCCCCAATAAGGCTTTTCTCAATGCTATAATTCCAATTAAGCTTGTGGTGAATATCAATTCCAAGATATTTGTAGGAAGTCACTTCCTCCAAGTTGTTGTTGTCATATACCAAGGTATCATAAGGGATCTTATTGGATTTAATAATCATGACCTTAGTCTTATCATTATTAACAGTCATACCCATATTGGAGCAAAAATCCTTGAGGATTCTTAGTTGGTTTTCAAGATCATGGGGACTCATTTCCATAAGAACAATATCATCGGCATAAAGAATAATATTGATGACTATACTAGTGAGAGTAGGTCCGACACAACCTGCTTTTTCCAAGCATTCTTCTAATTTATCAACGTATATGCTAAAAAGGGTAGGGGACAAGGGACAACCTTGTTTGACTCTGATATTGCAGTTAATCTCTTTTGACCAGCCCTCGGTGTTTTTAAACTTAGCAATAACATTCTCATACATCCTTATTGTAGCAGCCCTCAACTCGAGAGTCACTTTTATCTCTTCCAACCTATTCCAAAGGTTTTTCCTAGAAACCATGTCAAAACTTTTTCTAAAGTCAACAAAAAATTGGTTTTAGTATTGCGGAACTCCTTTGCAATGATCCTAAAGGTAACAAGATGGTCCATAGTTGAATGATATCTCCTAAACCTGGCCTGGCCTTTAGCTCTTTTACCCTGACTTTCTAGCCAAATGCTAATCTTCTTTTCCAAAATAATTCCATAAAGCTTGGCTAAAATCGGGCTAATCATAATGGTCCTATAATTAGAGGGAATGCTTTTATCCCCATTTTTAAAAATAGGAACAATGAGGCTTTACGTCCAGGGTTTAGGGAAGCCCTGCTTGACTGCTAAATTGAAGAGCTTGTGTATGTGAGGGATAAGGATTGGCCCTTCGATTTTAAAAATTTCATCCTGGTAGCCTTCAATGTCCATAGCTTTCCCATTTGTGAGCCACTTAACTAATACCTAGGATGTAATGTGTTTTTGTACATATATTCAATTTTAATTTAAATATTCCTTATCTTCATTTTCATTCCTTTTATTTATTTCTTATTTTATTTATTAGATTCAAATTTCCTCATGTGTACATATTTTTAATATTTTTAGCTTTTCCCTTTTACTCATATTTTCTAGACCTCCCTATAATATAAGGATTTCCTAGAAAATAGGAATTCTTTATATTATAGGGATGTCTAGAAATGTTTTGTTATGAGAATTTTAAATAATGATAAAAATATACTTGCAAAAATGGACTTATTCTAATGTTTTAGGTTTTATAATGATAATTTAAAATGAAAATTAAAAAATTAACAATAGAATAAAAATTAAAAAAAAAATGACGATAAAAAAAAATAGTAATGAGGATGTCTCCATCAGCTATTGGATGAAAGTCGTTGGAGTGGTGGAGTATTACATGACCTCTCCACTCTGATGAGCTATCACTCTAATGACCCATCGGAATAAATCCATTTTGATAAGCCATTGGAATGATAACCCATCGAAGTGGACAAGCTCACATCACTCCATCCACTCTTCCTATCTAACACTGGAAGTCTTCTTAGCACGTATTCCCATGAGGTGTGTTACATTACTTTATTTTTATTTTATTTATTTTTTGTTTTGTTTTTATTTAATTTAATTTAAATTTTTTTATTTTTTTTTAATTTTTTTCATTTTATTAATTTTATTTTTTAATTAATTTCATTTTTTAATTAATTTTATTTTTTTAATTAATTTTATTTTTTAATTAATTTTTATTTTTTAATTAATTTCATTTTTGATTTTATGTATTAATAGTTTCTCGTAGAATAATTAGACAAGCAACATAAATTGGTCTAATGGTTAAAAACGTATGTTTCTTCCTTAGAGGTCGTGAGTTCAAGTCTAGCATGGGGTAGGATAATTGTTATTATTTTATTGGTTTTAACCTTGGTAGTTTTTATTTTTTGTTTAAACTTTAGACTAAGGATAATTAAGGATAATTAGTTTAATTTTCTTTAAACTTTTTACATGAGATTAGGGTAATTAGTTTTTGTTGATTTTTGTTAATAATTGTAAATAAATGTAAAATGATGTAAATAATTTTTTCGGTTTTTATTTTAATTCCATTTTTTGTTTTTTTAATTATTCTTCCAATGTTTAAAATTTGAAAAAAAAATAAAAGGGGAAAGTTAGAGAAGATTATGTTGCAATTCGTGGGTCCCCTACTTAGTTGTTGAATAAAACTATCCATAGGGTTTAAGCCATATCGTCGCTAATTTTTTATCTCTTATGTAGGTGGAATTTTTCTTTTGTAGGCTCGAGAATCAATGGTCTGGATTAACCCATAGGGTTGATCAATGGCTATTGAGTGAAGATTTGTAAATGACCATAACTTTTGCTATGGGTGTCGGAATGAGGTCTGTGATACCTTATTGGAAAGGTATCAGATAGAGGATTGCAATAGAGTAGATGTCTAGGCCTAAAAGATGAAACAAGACATCAAAAAATGTGAAAAATAGAAGACCACATATTTGGGGAGAAAATCGCTCAAACCAACTTCAAACAGTCATATTTGGAGCTACGGATGACAAAATAATGTTCAAGAGCGATCGATGTAAAGCTAGATCAAAGAAGAACATGTTGGGATAACAATATCGAGCAGATTGAGAGAATGAAAGATCTAAAAATTCAAAACATAGACAGAACCTGAATTTGATTGAAGAACCGGCTATGCAGACTTCAACAGTCATATCTTGAGTTACATGCAATGAAATCAGGCCAACAATATCTCAACGAAAATCTCAGACGGAGGAGAAGAATCCATAAGGATATTAATTAGTAGACAGAAGCCATAAACACCCAGAAACTTTCAAGGAACAAAAGATAATGCCAATGGACATAGTCAATGATGATTTTTAAGCAAATGTCATTTGTAAACTGTCTGGGGACGAATTTAATGACTCATGTGTCTATTTAGATTCTCTTTGTAATTCTTACATGCTCATTTTTGAAATGTAAGAAAATTAACTGAAGGAATAGGAAATGAACAATCATGAGAAACATGAGTCACTCTCATGTCTTATAAAATAGAACCCATAGCATATAGAGAGTGTCAATGTTTCATTGAAACCTGCATAGGAGATATAGCTAAAGAAAGTGCAAACAAAGTTTATCAAGAAAAGAAGAGAAATTCAATATGGAATAATGAGACAATATATTCACACTACTCCAATGAGATAATCAATTAATGAATAATTGATCGTATGATAATCAATATGATTCAATGAATGAGTGGAATACACTCATATATAGGGCAGCACATTCAATAATTAAGAAAAGTAATCAAGCTGTTAGTTTTCCTTAGGAATGCAGGCATGCATAATAGTGATGGTATAAATAGAAAGTCTAATATAGAACTAGTTAGTTAACTCCCACTGAACTAGTGTGTTGAAAATAGAATTTTCTCCAATACCCCCTGAACATCACTATGGAGTAAAAATGAGTCCCAACAACTAGGCCATATTAGGTACTCATGTACAACGAAACTAATGAAAACTGAATAAAAATGAGGAAAGAGAGAAAACCACATGGGAATAAAACCCCCCTAAAAATTCAATGCATCAAAAGAAGAAAAGAACATATGAGATCCACCATGTGGCAAGTAGATAGTCTCCAAAACCAAGAAAAAATGACAAGTCAATGAAGCATGATGTGATGATGACAGATCATAATCTGCTTCAATGAGTGTGTTGAAGCTGAATTGTTGTATCCGATAATAGTTGACAACAATCAAAACTCTCCAAACATTAAGGTGCTAGCTTACACCAAGATGGTCAAGCTATTCAGAGTGCTTCCAAAACATAGAAGCAAACACCATAAAAGTCATCAAAATAGTGGTGAATGGAACTGTAAAGGAGACATAATCAGTCAAGTCAAGAGAAATGAGAATGGTTCCCTTGTATCGTGGATGAAACACATATGTAATATGTCCTCAAACAACTTCTCAAATGTTTCCATGTCCACGTGGCACCCCGAGGTGATTCCATGTCACCTTGTTATCCTACCGTGCCATCCTTCTCTCTCTTATTTCTCCTCTTTCTCCTATGCTGAGATTTAACATTAATAAAATATTAATATTTTACGACCCCACCTCCCCAACTGGCACACTTATGACCTCGGATGGGATAAGGGTCCCACCCCGACTGACAGAATCCACATGGTTCCCCTTCATTAGTCACGAGGATGAGTGAGTCACATCCCGCATCTTTTCCTTGGTACATGCAAACTTACATGTCTCCCATATCTAATAGTTGATATTTGGCAAGATCAACGACTGAAAGGTCATGTTGCATTCCAATAGTTCTCGAGGTTTAACAAACCTTTGGGTCCTGACATCCCAAACTACGTTCCACATGGCACAATCTCTATGGTGTCGCATGGTACAAGGCCCCAGAACAAAACATGATCCCTACCCATGCGGTAGCGGTTTATGGTATTACTATACCATCACCCCACGTCCCCTTCCAACATTCCACCACCCTGCAGGTGAAGAATTTCATTTGCATGCACCAAGAGTTAATGGAGGACTTCATACCTTGAAGGTAGAAATGTAGTGAATGCTACAAAGTTTGTTGCAAGAGAAGAAAAAAGGGTATCATGAGATGAGGTGTGACTCATGGAGTGGATGATGCATCTCTATGTGTAAGCATAGGAATGCAAGAAAAATGAATTGTGAAGTGATGACTTAGCTACCCATGTCTAAAATTATTTAGAGAAAGAAAGTTTCCTCTATTATCATAATGCATAGTGGAAGCAGGGTACAGGTGCAAATGGAGGAGTGTAACATTCCATTTGGAGAATAGTGGTATTAAGTGGACAATTAGTGAATCACTCGATTAAGTGAAGAGAGGTATTTAAGTTAAGAAAATCCATGGATAGAAAATGGTATCAGAAAAGAGAGCATAAAAGAAACAATTCAGAATGTTGAAATGCCAATCAATGAGAATAGTATTTCAAGACCGGTTTGGTCAATGAAATTGGGAGTGGTTAACTAGATTGCAATTTTAATATTCAACTAGAGTAGTGCATGTTACAACACTATGAATATTGACAATTTTTACCAAAGATGTTAGGACATGATCCTCTACAAAAAGGAAGCAGTCGTGAGGTGGCAACATTAGTGAATCTAATGGCTAGAAATGCAAAATGACCAAGGGGGGCTTGACTAAAAGGTTCATAATAGGGATAAATGATGCAAAGATGAGAAAAATGGTAGAGAACGGAACAACAAGGATCTACAGGAATTCAAGGACAACCATCTACAAAAACAACAAAATAAAATAAATAGATAAAGTTGAAATAAATATGCATTGAAGTGCATAATGGAAGGGATGCATGATGCATATAATAAATCTAGAATGCATGTGCATGGAGTAGGAATGATTATGTTGAATGATAAACGCATATTGATGTGCATTTTTGCATATGGACATGCCTAGACATGTATATGGAATGAGAATAGACTAAGATTAGTCAACGGATATATATACATGAATTGATGATGTTGTGATATTTGAATAGGACTAATGATGGATTGTGTATATAGGAAATTGCGTAAAGCATGATTGAAGATGTTGATGATGTTGTTGCATATGAAAACCATCCATATGAAGACAATGAGGATGGTAATATGTTGATAAAGAGGTCAACAAAAGGGAGCTTTTCTAGCTACCACAACAGTATCGGCTAGTCAGGTAGCATCAAGTAAATTAATAACAACCATGCATATATGCATTTGGGGTTGTTATGATGCATAAATGATTAAGAGAATTGAGGTAAGAATTATGTCAATAAAAATTTTAATATTTGAAATTGATTTAAAGACATGAGTCCTTGAGTACACACATCCTATGTAATACATGAATGCATTTATGATAAATTTAATTGGATATTGTGATATGTTGGTTATGAGAACATGGCCAAGATTAAGTCAGGAGACATTACTCCTGTTGTACCAACAAATTCCATTAGAAATGGTCATGTGTGAGGCCATTATGTGGTTGGAAATGGAAGGCTATAGTGCCATACAAGTGCTTGATGGTTCCCCCCCCCTATATAATTGATGTTTGAGCTGCAACCTCTTTGCCAACACGAGAGAGCACAAAGAGAATTATATTCCTAGTGTTGTGTATGGGTTGAAGAAGAAGGTATCCAAATGATTGGACAGGTAAATGGGGAAGATTTTGGATAATGTGTTAAAGTGTGGGCTATAACTTCCAAGTCACATGGTGGAATACATGACATCGATATATGGTATTCTCGAGTCAATGCAAGGATGCATTGTGTAGATGTGGTCATGGGTATGGGAACATTGGTTTTATTTGCAAGTATTGTTTGATTGCATTATGAAAATATTGGTGTGTTGATAATGCATGTAATGTGAGTGATAGTTTCATTCTAGACAATAAGATTAATAGTTGATTTTTTTTTTTAATGGGAAAGGGTTGGAAATGATTGAATTGTTGGTAAAATACAATTTGGACATCATTTCAAGAACTATTGAAAATGTGCATGAATGCTAACAATTTGTTTGGCTGCATGAAAGTTGAGAAAAAATTGAGGGAGAATGGTCTTGGAAATGGAAATGGTGTAATCCCATAAGGAATATTGATATATACAGTTGTAATATCCAACCATAATAAGCATAAAAATCATGCTTGGGAAAATTTATTTTCCAGTATGAAAAAAATTTGAGAAAGTAATAATTGAAAATTGTTATGATATGTTAATAATTTGTTTGGTTGCATGGACATTGAGAAAATTGTAGGGGAAATGGTCTTGTATATGGCAGGGATGTAATCCCATAAGGAAGATTGATATCTACTGCTACAAGAGCTAAACAATTATGAGCATAAAACTCATGTTTGGGAAATTTTGGTTTCTTGTATAAAACAGATTTGAAAATTTATAATTGAAAATTGTTTGATGATGTCTCATATTGAATGTATGCATATGATGTAGATGGGATGATTTCCATAGGTTATGTATTTCTAGTGTAAGTTTAGTAGAAAATTGGAATTCGTCTGCATAATGAACACCTTGGAAAATGATAGATCGCCTGAGGAACTATATAATAGTGAAAGGGATTCCTAAGCCTAGACAGTGAGTACAACATGAAGATGTAAGTGTTGGAGTTACTTCACACACACCTAGGATTTCTTTTTCCTACGGTTTTTATTTTTTTATTAGTAATAATTAGTCATTATCCAGTCTCCTATATTTTAGGAGAGAATATTCTCTTTCAGTTCACACTTTAGTTTGACTAGTTGAGTTGAGATGTTGCATTGGGATCATCACCATGCAACATTGGGATCATCACCATGCTAATTCGACCTTGCCTTGGTATCATCACCAAAGTGGAGTATTAGCCTTGATTCCTTGAGTTAACTCCTCACTACTTTTTGTTCAGTCCGTTAACTGAAGACTAGTTGACTAGTTAACTCATCTAGGTGGCAATTCACTCTCGTAACTGCCTGAGAGACTAGAATAGGTGGAAATTCACTCCCGTAACTCTAACTCTTCTTCAGATGAGAGTTCTTATTCAGAGGACTCAAATGATTCATATTTAGATTCAATACAGTTAGATGCAGAGTCAAAGCATCCAGATGCAGTCGCAGAGCTAGAGCATAGGCCCAAGTGGGCACACACTACTCTTCACGATGCAGGGGATCTCGTTGGTGATCTAGCCGATACTAGGAGGACTCAATATGATTTCAAGGAGCCTCCTATTTCACTCACTGCCATTGAACCATTTCCTTCCAGGCATAGTTTCTTGGTTCCATCTTCAGATCCATAGTCTTATGGTGAGGCTGCTGGAAATCCCTTTTGGGAATCTTCCATGCAGGAGGAGTACAACTCCCTCCTCGAGAACCAGACTTTGGATCTGGTTCCCTTTCCTTCTGGGAGGAAACTTGTCAGATGCAGATGGGTCTACAGGACCAAGAGCATAGTGGATGGATAGATAAGTAGATACAAAGCCAGGCTTGTTGCCAAAGGCTTTCAGTAGGTTCATGGTATTGACTATGATGAGACCTTCGCTCCAGTAGGGAAGATGGATTCCATACAATTGGCACTTGCCATTGTGGCATCCAAGGGATGGGAAGTCCATCATATGGACGTGAATAATGCATTTCTTCATGGTGATCTCTCTGAGGAGATCTACATGGAGCATCCCCATGGATTTATGCAAGACTCATCTTTGGTATGTCAACTGAAGAAGTCACTTTATGGCCTCAAGCAGGCTCTGAGGGCATGGTATGCCAATATGGACTCCTACCTATTGCCACAAAACTTTGTACATTGTAAATCAGACCTAAATGTATACATGCTCACGAAGGATAATTCACTTCTACTTTTAGTTCTGTATGTTGATGATTTGTTGATCACCGGTTGCTTGACTTAAGCGATAGTTGCAGTCAAGAGGATTCTTCATGATAAGTTTTTGATGACGGACATGGGTCTGCTACACTTCTTCCTTGGACTTGAGATCAGTCAAGATGCATCAGGCATCAAACTATCTCAAGCCAAGTATGCAAGAGATCTCCTTGAGAGATTTCACATGAAAGACTGCAATTCTTCTCTGACTCCTTTCCTATTAGGATTCAAACTTGAGGATGGCGGGGAGACTCCACTGGTTGATAGCACACTGTATAGACAACTAGTGGGGAGCTTGTTGTATCTCACACACTCCAGAATAGACCTCTCATATGCAATTGGCACAGTTTCTAGGTTCATGCAGGAGTCGCATGAGCTACATTGGAAAGTTGCAAAGCGTATCCTTCGATACGTACAAGGAACCATCACCTTTGGGATTCATTATGCAACATACTCTACATTAGATCTCATTGGTTTTACTGATTCTGACTGGGCTAGCGATAACATTGATCACAAGTCCACATCTAGTTACTCACTCAGTCTTGGTTCCGGGCCTATCTGTTGGTCGAGAAAGAAGCAAGCTTCCATTTCTCTATCTTCAGTTGAGGCAGAGTACAGAGGGGTAGTTAACATAACCATTCAGGCTATGTGGCTACAACATTTTCTCACTGAGTTGGGCATTCAGTTTCATCGGTCAATCGTCATCTGGTGTGACAACTAGAGCACTCTGAAGTTCTGCAGATATCCAGTTGAGAGGTAGCGGATGAAGCACATCGAGATCCACATGCACTACATTCGGGACTTGGTACATGAGGGGATAATCGAATTACAGTTATGTCCTTCAGCAGAACAGATGGCAAACATTTTCACCAAGACCTTCACTGAGCAGAAATTCCATTCTCTGCAAGGTCGTCTTGGAGTGAAGGACACAGTTGCATAGCAACAGTAGTTCTTCTTTTTTTTACATACATTGTACCTTGAGGGGTGTTTTTTCCCATGAGGTTTTCCCTCTTTCCTCACTTTATTTTCAGTGTATCTTTTGTACTTGGGTACCAAATATGGCCTTGTTGCTGGGACCTAATCTTTATTTTCACCATAGTGATGATCAGGGGGGGTGTTGGAGTTACTTCACACACACCTAGGATTTTTTTTTCCTAAGGTTTTTATTTTTTTATTAGTCATAATTAGTCATTATCCAGTCTCCTATATTTTAGGAGAGAATATTCCACCTGGAGAATATTCTCTTTCAGTTCACACTTCAGTTTGACTAGTTGAGTTGAGATGTTGCATTGGGATCATCACCATGCTAATTCGACCTTGCCTTGGTATCATCACCAAATTGGTGCATTAGCCTTGATTCCTTGAGTTAAATCCTCACTACTTTTTGTTCATTCAGTTAACTGAAGACTAGTTGACTAGTTAACTCAACTAGGTGGCAGTTCACTCTCGTAACTGCCTGAGAGACTAGAATAGGTGGCAGTTCACTCCCGTAAATGTTGGTGTGTGTCCATATCACTCTAGAACACCACTATGGAAACTTGGTTCACCTCAAGTCGAACTCATTGAGTTATACAGAGTATATCATGTGTAAATTATTCATTATTCGTAACGGTTAATGAGAATTCTTTCCATTCTTTCTCTCCTTCTTCTTCTTTTTCCAATTCTCTCTGCAAATGTGTGTATCATTGTTTAGCTAGATCTATTATGTGCAGGTTCAACACATTTACAGTAATTTGTTAGGTTTGTAGAAGAAGCAGGCTGTTGGGCTTGCATAAGAACTAGGTTTTCAGGCCTCAAAAGTGAACTCCTATGTAGGAGTTGTACTGCAGCAGCAAGGTTGTTGTTGGTTATTTACTGGTAGTTCTTCCTAGCAATGAGTTCCCTTGAGTCCTGGACAATAGTGATATTATCGGTCACATGTGTCCAAAAGAACCTAATAAATGGATGGTGCAACCTGATATACTGAGAACAGTGAAGGGGGCACATTCCTTGGGTCAACCCTGATAAATGAATGGTACATTCCTTGGGTTAGCCCCGATAAAAAAATGGTACATTCCTTGGGTTAGCCCCGATAAAAAAATGGTACATTCCTTGGGTTAGCCCCGATAAAAAAATGGTACATTCCTTGGGTTGGGAAGGTCAAGAAGAAGAGAGTTGATGGAAATCAAGAAATCTATAGGATAATGCCAGATAGTTATGTATCTATATTTTGGGGCTAGAGTGCCTACGTATTTATGGTTTTTGGGGAAGAAGACCCTATGTATTTATATTTAGGTTGGAATGCATGTGTGTTATTAGGCTAGAGATCTTATTTTTTGATTAAAGGCCAGAGATCCTAGGATTGTAATTATATATACACATGTGTGGTGTTGTGCACTAAGGACAGTGCAAAAATAAGGGGGAGGGGAATGTAACATCCATGTTTTTAATCCCCGCAAATTGTAATGTAATTTTATAAATGAGAATGAGGTTGGTGATCTGATATGATTGGGAAAAGATCTCATATTGATTAATATGGACAAGGGTAAAACTGTATATTTTGAACATTGAAATGATTAATAAAAGTAGTGATCGCTAGATGTGATATGTAAGAGCCAAATTAAATAAACAACCATTTATTTTAAATATAGCAGTAAAATTTAAAATTTACCTTCATTTAGCACATTCGCAATCAAATATATCAATAATAATAAAATTAATTAATCATAATGAAAAACAGTGCATAAATTTAAATAAATACCTGAACCTGATGCTATTATCCCTCCTTTTGTCTGCATCTTGCCTCCTTGATCTCTTATGAACACTGCCCAAATCCATTCCTCCCTGCCAACTAGGTAGCTCCCTAGCTCCAGGATATCAATGGATATCCTGGCCCCCGTGCCCAAAACCCCCAGCAACTTCGGTGCACTATATCAATCCCACTCACAAAATTTCACCTCCCTCTCTGCAAATCCCAGAGCTCCCAAAATCCATCCCCAACCTCCGTAGAATCCTCCTCTCATCAAACTCCTTCCCTTCCTTATCCCTCCTTCACTGACTCTCCGCTCATTTACTCCCTACCTAACCCATTTATTACCCCTTATCCCTTCCTTTAATATTTTATCCTCCCAGGATTAATAGGTTATCCCTTGTTGGGTACGTAACCTTTTTATAATATATCTTATTAATCTATTAAATCTATTAATCATGTTATTAAATGTAATTTGTAGTTAAATTATTAATTAATTAATCACAATTATATCCTTTAATTAATTAATAACTCACTTAATTAATATCATTAAATCATATTTGTTTAATTAATACCTTGTTAACACAATTAATCCCCTAATTAGTTTTACTTTATAA
>ML779705.1:135237-146097 GCA_009831015.1 Picea engelmannii | reverse complement strand
AGGAGAGGGGTGAGGAGTGATGGAAAATGTGATTATTTTGGTTATAATTGTCAAGGATTATAGTGGCAAGTTGGTCTTTGATCTAACAATTATGAGTAAAAAGGAGACTTAGAGAGGGGAATAAATTTCATTCGTCATTATGAGTAATGAGGGATCTTTTTCAATAGAGTTGTTAATAGGGACTATTTTTTGTTGGGGAGAAGTGTCCAAATATTGGTGTACCCTAGGATCATCAAGGCATTTCTCATCTATGTACAAGGATTTGGATGTGAATTATTATTATAAGAATAATCATTTTGTAGTAGTTTCCTTTGGAGCCTTATAATACTTGCACTAACATGTGGGATGAGAGGGGTCTAGATTATTGGGATTAGCTTCCTGCATTGTTTAATAGGAACTAGTATTTGGACTAGGGATAGCAATAAGGTTAGTATTATGGAAATGAATGAAGTGAGGGATCTTTTCTAATTTATTTTCCACAATGAGGATATGGATAAAGACTTTGTATATGGGGGTTCTCTAAAATAGTTATAATTCTTTATAAAAAAATTACAAGTAAACCAAAATTATATTTAAAATATGATCTACAAGTAAACCAAAACACCACATGGAACTTGGAATATGTATCAATATCTACATATTCATGAGGATTGTAAACTTTTACTAGTATAAATCCTACTTTTAAAAACACGTCAAAACCCTTACCTTTTCATTGTTCTTTCGCCAGATCCATTAGGCCATATAACTTGATAAAAGTTGTCAACGAGATGCATTTTGATCACCAAGACCTGCATGAATCATAAAAGACAAATTTTTTATATGAGTAAATAATTTATAATAAGCAAATAAGAATGCATTTAGTTATGTAAAATACTCTAGAAAAAAATTAAGTTGTCGTATACCTTAATGAGCTTCTCTTTGTTTCGAGAATAGGTTATTCTCTACTAAACAGGGCCAACCATGTGAAGGTGGAAGCTCATATGGCCCCCTTCCCCCCCTCACATTTCTCTCAATTTCCCATACCCAACAAATGATTTTCTCTATATAGAAAACATATATACATTAATGCATAACTAGGATAGTCAAGGTCATGAACATATCATCGATAAAGATCCAAAAAAAGGTCATGAAATTATACATCTAATTTTTCTTTAATTTACGTTTTTTTACATTCATAAAACTAACAATTGGGATATCATCATCATTCAAGGACATTGTATTTCGTGTGCCCTGTCCTTCTATTGTTTGTGTTCTCTCAGGTATCATACTTTTGGTACGTCGCTAAGAAGGGTTAGCTGGCATTTGTTCAAGGATGTGAACTGGAACAACAAAAATGATCATATCGATATGTTGAAATATAATTGAAATAACTAATTCATTATTTTGATTAACATTATAGTATTTCTCTTTACCTGTCTCTATAGCTAGGACAGTTGGTGTGTTAATTTCCTGTCCACTTGATTGCTCTCACATTTCACCCTCCTGAGCTACATGCTCTTCAATTTTGAGAAGATAATATATAAGTATGCGTCAGGAAATAAATATCTACAATCACAGTAAATATTTATAATTCTGAAGCATACATACCAGAATGGGTATTATGTTCTACACTATCAATGGACATGTGGACCCTTGTATGATGCAGTGTTTGTTGAATACTGCTTGATTCACTACTGTGGTAGCACTGTTGCTTGAAAACAAACATAAATACTTAGTTAAGGGTGATATAATAAAATATGAAAAGACTTTACAAGCATGCTACTACGGTTTCCTTATTCATTTGATTTATCGACATGGTTGGGGAGATAGGAGTCTAGCCCAAGCTTTTTCTATATTCAATGACACTTTTAAAACCATGCTTGTAACCAAGCTTCGGGTCCTCCTCTGTGGCAGCAGTGTCAAACATATTTAATTGCAATGCATAACACCATTAAAAATACCAATAACAAAAACATATATTTTTTCGCTACTATTAAATAAATATTAACCACAGTTAATCATTTAAATCTTACTATTCGCGCTTTGAGTTTTCCATAGCCACCCTGGCCTAGTTTATGCTGGCTGTGTTTTTCCACTCTGGCCTTTGTTGCTTTGGATGTGTCTGGTAGCCTACATATGGAATTTTTGAAAAAAATTAGATATCGGAATTGTTACTTAAAACAGGAAAGAAAAACATCAATGCTCATATTTCACTGATAATATGACATGCGTTGTACCTTGCTTGACCAACTCGTGGTTGTCGTCCTTGTTTTTTAAACAAGTTCTCCTTTGCATCCTCTATTAGCACCTTCCACTCTTTCTCGGAAACCATGGGAGGGCGCTCGTGCTTTAGGTCTATTTGCAATTTATCCCTATATTGGGCCCTGGTGTATTTTAAATTCTCTCTAGCTAACTTTGAAACCACTTTCTTGTTGAAAGTGTTGTCGAACAAGTTCACCATGTGATCTATTAAATCATCTTTCTTTTTGCTATCTTGGCCATTCCACTGTGTGCGAATGGTGGGGCCAAACAACTCCAATGCTTTATCATGTAAGTTTCTATAGAAAACATTGTTTCCTATAGTAACGTGTTATCCATTAATCAAGTAATAATCTCAACAAATGTCCATTTCAATTTCCTTAAAATAACGAATCAATTAATGGGACAATTACTTGCAATCTTCTGAATCTTTATCGGAACACATGCGTCATCCACCAAAAAGGTGGCATCTAGTGAACCGGTGCTTTTAATTGGTTTTGCCCCATGCAGAATAGTATCATGTGCACCTACACTATGTTCCTCTCCGAAGTCATCATGTGGAGTCCCAGGCTCCAGCTCATCATGCTCTGGCATGTCATGCCGGTCAAAATCACCCCACTCATCAATGGATTCGAGGGGAACCTCAGGAATCTCAAAAAGCCTCATTTTCACTTTGCTATGTCGAACTTTTTTTTGCATTGGACCCTCACTGCTACCTATAGCAGTTGTAGGATCAACAAGTTCCCCTCGCACGGGGTTTAAAAACTCCTACAAACAGAAAACCTTTTTTTATCAGATCATATACAAAATATAAAGCTAAAAAACGGATATGAAATATTCATAGCTAATAAAAATATGTAAATATGCCACTTACCCCATAATTAGTTATTGTAGTTTGTAGCTCTACAATTCTTGCCCTGTCCTCCTATGTCAGGGGTATTTTGCTAATCAAACCTAGATATTCCATATTAGCCTTCTTCAAGGCCTTCGTTACAGTTGTCATTGGGTTTGTCGAATAAAATATTTCGTCCTCTGAATCAATATCCTTTGTGGGAGCCTGGACCGATGTTTACACAATAAATCAATCAAAAAAAGTTATGAAATTCACCTCTAACATTAAAAAAATGAAATATTGCAGTAATATCAGAAAAACAATAACAAAATTTCAAAAATTTAGTTGTTGTAGTCATAAGTTGTTGTTGTATTTAACATTTACCTAGTGAGGCACTGGGGGTGCCTTTCCACGGTCACCCTAGAGAGATGTAACGGATGAAGCTCAAACACGTTCACCCTGGACAGAAGTTGACACAATAAATCAATCAACAAAAGTTATGAAATTCATTTGTAACATTTAAAAAATGAAATATTGGAGTAATATCAGAAAACAAATAATGAAATTTTAGAAATTTAGTTGTTGTAGTCATAAGTTGTTACTGTATTTAAAATTTACCTGGTGAGGCACTGCGGGTTCCTTTCCACGGTCACCCTGGAGAGATGTAATGGGTGAAACTCGGACACGTTCACCCTGGACAGAAGTTGACACAATAAATCAATCAACAAAATTTATGAAATTCACCTGTAACATTTAAAAAATGAAATATTGGAGTAATATCAGAAAAAAAAAATAATGAAATTTCAGAAATTTAGTTGTTATAGTCATAAGTTGTTATTGTATTTAACATTTACCTGCTAAGGCACTACGGGTGCCTTGCCACGGTCACCCTGGAGAGATGTATCGGGTGAAACTCGAACATGTTCACCCTGGACAGATGTTGACACAATAAATCAATCAATAAAAGTTAGGAAATTCACCTGTAACATTAAGAAAATGAAATATTGCAGTGATAACAGAAAAAAAAAATTAAAAAATAATGAAATTTAGTTGTTGTAGTCATAATTTTTTACTGTATTTAACATTTACCTGCTGAGTCGAAGTGGGTGCCTTTCCACTATCACCCTCTCCATCTATTCGATTTAAGGTGTAATCGATCAACAACTCTTCACCTGGAACTATTGTTTTGTTGCACATACAAATATACGATTTCCTTCACGTGCCTCAAATATGCAATTTGGTTTCTTAGTTGTTGCCACTGGTCGTGTACTATTTATAAAGCCCACAATGTTTCTAGTAGCTTTTGGCCTTCCATAAATATACATAGTTGCCCCTTTATTTTGATTGTTATCTAGTAGTTGTATATAATTTGCAGCAACTCCATATCTCTGCATACTCTGCGTATATCAGACCAACATCAACCAGTGATTGCATTTGTATAATGGTCTGACATACTCCATCAATTCATTTATAGTGCCATAGCTGACCTTTATACCATCCATGGAAAATAACCCCAATCCATGTAAGGATGAAGGAGCAATGCGATACATCCTCCCACTGATGAAGAAATCTGTGTCCACTTCAGGTAGCTCCTTAGGTGCCCATCATTGCACTAGATGTTTATACCTTAAGGGAAACTCAATGTCACCTATTCTCTCAGCATTATAATTACACGACCCTCCGTTGTCAATAAAAAATTTCATGCGGGTACGAAATCTTTTGTAACGACCCTGCTTAAATAGATGAATATGATTATTAATTATAATTAATTTAATAATATATCTATTCTAAAAGATTAGATAAACCATAATCATTTCTTAAAATAACATTAACTAATTAATTATTATTAATTAGTTATTCATGATGGTCAATGATTAATTTAAGTATTAATTAACTCATTAATTAATAAGGTAAATAAATAAAAGGAGGATAATAAATTATATTATTAAATTAAGTTACGTACCCAATAAGGGATAACATATTAACTACAAGGGATAAGATATTAAATAAAGGGGATAAGGGGCATTAACAGGAAAGGATAAGAAGGTAATAAATGAGTTAGGTAGGGAGTAAATGAGGTGGGGGAAGTCAGTGAAGGAGGGATAAGGAAGGGAAGGAGGTGGATGGGAGGCCATTCTACGGGAGGTTGGGGGATGGATTTTGGGAGCTCTAGGATTTACAGAGAGAAGTGAAATTTTGGAGTGGGATTGTATCAGTGCACCGGGGTTGCTGAAGGTTTTGGGAACGGGGGCCAGGATATCCATATGATATCCTGGAGCTAGGAAGTTACCTAGTTGGCAGGGAGGAACTAGGTTTTGGGCAGTGTTTTACGGTGCAGCAGTGGTCAAGAAGGCATTTGGACAATGGAGGGTTATTAGCATCAGGTTCAGGTATTTAAGATTTTGCATTGTTTTTTAAACTGTTATAAAAAAATTATTATGTGTTGATAAATTTATAAATGCTTAGGTGCTCAATTAAAAGAATTATTGAATTTTGTTTGAAATCAGGTAGATATACTGTTACAGTTTATGAAATTATTTGACATAAATTCTATTTGGCCCCTACATATGGTATCAGAGCGTCTTAGTTTAAAATCTGGGCCTATGGGCCAAGTTCCCAACTCCAAGCTCTAGCTCCAGTCCCTCCTAACCTGCAAACCAAACCAAACGCACTATTAATTGATTATATAAACAAATCTAAATATATATATAAATGAAATACTAATTGAAAATGTAAAAAAAAAAAAAAAAAATTACCAAATTAAAACATACAACTAGGGTTGTTACAAGATTTAAGTAATACAAACTCAGACTTCTACTGTTAGGAAAAAGTATAACATCTTTAATAGTTTATTAAAACAAAATAACAAGCTTCGAATAAGAATACAGATACAAATACAATTCGGTATCGAAGAAATACAACTCGTAAATAAATAAAAAATGTATTTTAAAAGTTTAAATTATTTTAAATATACAATAGCAATTTGATCCTCCAAGCTATCATTAGCCATTCCACTCTTATATTAATGAAGAGTTGAACTACAAAGTACAACGTGGTAGTGTGCTCACAAATTACAATTGCCATTGTGTTTTTTTAAATCCACAAACCTAAAATCAGGATGTATGTTAGATAGAAGTTAGGACTTGAAGTTATAAGCACCTGAATTGTTTCGTTTGGGGTCTCGACGAAGGTAAAATGCTAAAATGAAGTGGAAAATGAGAGACTAGAAGTGTTTCTTGTAATATCACAATTCTCAGTGAGAAACTCAACCAACGCACTGCAGAAACAATGCAGCAAGCAGCCCAGAAACACTTTAAGGTTAATAGAAGATAATTCAGTTCCTTGAAATGGCCATTGAGACCATATTTATAGTTTTTTTTTTTTTAAATGATTTTTTTTTTAGTTTTATTAAAAGTTTTGAAGCACTAGTTTGAATTTACTGGTCAACCGAGCCATAGGCGATCGTACCTATGTTGATAGTACGGTCAACACTATGTTGACAGTACAGTGTCCATCTATGCCAAATATTGCCGAATTTCAAACTCCCCCGGTACCAAAGGGGTCAATAATGCAGAATCGTGCTACTATGGTTTAACACAAATCTTTTTGTTCTAAAGTTTTAAAAAGGGAAGAAATTTTTCGAAAAACAACCCGCACATTTACCAGCAAATCGTAGCACCAGCAGAGTAGTGTGAAGCCCTTAGCCAAAAATTGAATTAAACTATGGATAATGGGTTCTGGAATAATCTCCTCGGCAGTCGACAATTTTCGTCCGACTGACCCGTTGAGCCACAACTTCAATCTTCTTCACGATTTTGTCAAATTTTGTCAACATTCAGCAAAATGACTGCCGCAAACCTACAATTAGAAAAATCGGAGGCTTATTGAGGCATGTGAGAAACTGTCATTTGCTAAATCACAACTGTCACAATCATTTTTCTAAATCAAACTTTCGGTAACCTCCTTTAGAAGGTTTGCAACAAACACACTTCTCATATGCGCTGCAGTATGAGTACCACAGGCACCAGCGAAAGTGATCCCTAAGTTGAGGATATATGCGCTGTAGGTACAAGTACCACAGGCACCAGCGAAAGTGATCCCTAGTATAGCCAAAAAAAAAACAGTCTTTTCAAAATTATTCGGCGACAAACCTTTCTTATTCATCACACCAGTGAAAGAGACACACTGTAAAATCGGATCTCATATGATGGATTACGCAAACACATGTTCTCATACATTGAGTCGAGGCCGCCAGGATCAAAGCAGGGAAGGTGGGTGTGGCCCAACCCATGCAGGAATGTCCACGCACAGTCGTAGAAGAGAGCGCAAATCGATCTTAGCACAACGGATAGACTTAGCATTTAACACAAAGGACGACGGATAGACTATGAACATAACACAAAGGATGGTCTGTTCCACCCATATAGCATGAATTTCAAACAAATGATCCCAATACAAATCCACTCGAACTCTGTATATAAGAATTCCTCTTCCTTCTTCCCCAAATCGAGAAGGCAAGGCAAGGCAGAGAAAGAGGTCCTAAAAAAAAAAGCGACTTAAAAATAGAAATCTATCTTCCTACTTTTTTTCAACCATTTTATGTTACAGGTATTATGAGACATGAAAACTATTATCAAAGTAATATCAGGTACTTACATTAATGGCCCTGAAGCTTTGAGCATTTATAGTTGTACATATGAGCAGTATATCTCTCCATTTGTGGCCACGACGTCGGTCAATCTCTGTCCTCATCCCCGTTCCACTTCCATGAATTGTATCATCGTCCTGAGCTTGTTGGGAACCCATGGTAGCTGCCACCATTGGAAGAGAAAAATTTTCCTCCTCATCCTCTACTTCATCTCTGAATGTATGATTCCCTGCCTTATTTTCACATTACCCTCACACGGAAAACACAAAGCTTGAGGAACGGTTTCGGATCCTCATCGACTCCTCTCTTTCCTGCACAAAAAACTTATACAGAATGGAATGGAATGGATGTCCAAACAAACTCAGACCGAAACTGAAGGTTGGTTGATTCTCCGCCAGTCAGATAACCCAACTTTAGCGACAATAAACCTACAGAGCTCTCCACACAAAGAACCCTTGAATCACCAACCAGTACCCTCCATGCACAAAGCCACAACCAAACCAACACCAGCGCCAAGAGCCGAGGAAAGAGGTGAGAGGCAGTAGAGGAAGGATGCATAGGGACGAAGAGACAGGTGTTTGGTGCCAAGATCCGGAGGCCGGGCACGTGGGCCTCATGCCAAAGCCCAACCTTAAAGGCTGCCAGTTAATGCCTAGTTTCTCATTAAGTATTAAGTACATTAAACTCTCGTCGAACTAAAGGTAAGACTCTTTTCTTTATAATTATATTATTATATTTTTTAAGTAATATTAATGTTTAGTTTTATTAATTTAAAAAATATATATATATTAATACTATTACAAAAATTTAAATTATTTAAATTAAATTAATTACCTAAAACTCATAATTATTTAAATTATTTAAATTTAATAGTATAGGGCTAAGAAAAATTTATAGAGTCCGCGGGGATCGAACCCCGGACCTCCCCACCGGTCAAGTCTTTACAAAGTCCTCCCTGCCAACGCACCACACGATGTGACTTTTACAAATAAATTCACATATAAATACTTTAATTGTCATACCCAAGACCACCCACCAAGTGAAGCATCTTAAGAAGAACCCTAAAGCTGAAAGGTACATAGCACTGGTGAACGCCAAAACGGGGCTGGCAGTTGGGGATAATTGTTTAGATGTCGCGGTTTAATCCTATTTAATCATTAAACGTGGTAATTATATAACCATACAACATTTTTTTTATGTGATTAGGTAAATGTTAAAAAGTAAACATGTTAACGAATGCCTTGATAAATGCAAGAAAGTTATGAACAATAAATCTGACCCATTGATTTTGGAGGACGACTAAGAATATGACAGCATCTTCAATGCATAGCCATCAGATAATGGTTTAAGGTTAAATAAGATTAAAATATCATTAATTGTGCCCATTTTCAATAGGTGTATGCCTCTCGACGTAAATTAATAAACACAAGGTCGGAAGTCACTTTAATCAAGTTGTAAGAGAAAAGTTAAAAAGGGCTTAGACTAGGACAAGCGGGAAGGAGGCGGCATATGCACTAGGAGAGTAAGCATAGGAAGTGGCGAGTAAGGCGCAAGGCTAGCGTAGCTATAGGGAAAGGGAACCAATAGTTATTTTCGTAGGGGCGAATAAATCAAGCTTAGATGCTTAACCCTAACCCTAACCTAGCCAATCCCCTAATGGAGTAATGTCTGTTTACAGACAAGTAAATAAACCTTACGCCTAACCCTATTTCTAGTTTGAGTAGCACCAATTTGAAACATCCTAGAACTCACCCTGACAACTTTGGTGGATCCAGTTCAAAGCACACAAGATGGTCAGGACTCGAGGGAGTCGAGGCAGGGGAGCGTCGTCGCAAGCACTGCCAACACCGCCAGTGCCACCACCACCATCGCCCGAACTAGCCCTCATACTGCGCTCATTGGAAGCCATCAACGAGACTTTAAAGGGGTGACAACTGGCAGGAACTGAAGTGGAACCCCCACCGTCTGGAACGGGTAATCTAGAAGCATCAAGGGATTCAGGGGGAGGACCTCCACCTGAAGGCATCACGCGAGAATTGCAGAAGATCAAACTTCCAAAGTTTGTTGGGGGTCGCGCCAGTTAACGCGTGGAAGCCTGGTTGGAAGGCATGACCAGGTGTTTTTCCTTAAGGGACTATGCATCCAACTCAAAGGTGAAGATCGTCATTTTTCAGTTAAGAGACAGCGCCTTGAACTGGTGGGGCAACCTAGAAAGACAACTGCACCTTACCCCAGACACAGTATCTTGGGAACTTTTTGAGGAGAGGTTCCGAAGGAAATATCTACCAGCATACTACGAGGAACAATAGGTAGGGGCATTTCATGCCTTAGTATAGGGAAACAGAACTGTAGAAGAATATAAGATCAGATTTATGGAACTGGTCAAATATGTGTCGTATATGGATAACGACCAACGACAGGCAGAGTGCTTCATCTATGGATTGAACCCTAGGATAAGAGCTATGGTGCGGATGTGGAAACCGTCTTCAGTGGCGGAGGTGGTGGAAAATGCACGTTATGCAGAAGAACATATGAACTTGACCAGGGGTACAAGACCGACATTTCCACATCGCCCTGGATTCGTAGGAAAGGCCCCGCGGACATTTCCTAGGGGAGGGGGATCAAGGCCATCGCCATATGGTAACAGAGTCACGCCAAGGAAAGTAGCTATAGGTATTTCAATGGCAACGAGTGCAGCATCTCATACATCGCCAGCGCAACAGACAGGTCCAAAACCATCTCAAGGAACAACGAGTAGGGGCAGGAGTTCCAGGGGAAGGAACTCATTTCAGAGACAGTCACATAACAGCGCACAAGTTCAATCTCGTGTTACCTGTTGGAGGTGCAAAGGACCCCATTACCAGCATGACTGCTCAAAGTTACAATCAGGGTTCGTACATAGAGAAGGAAAGGCACCGATGGGGAGAGCAAGTAGCAACCACCAGATTTATGCAGCGGTTAATAACCGCCAGGCCGAACATCAATCCACGGTGGTGGATTCATCAGGTACGCTAAATCATATCAATGTTAAGATTTTGTTTGATTCTAGTGCGACAGATAGTTTCATTTCACCATCTACATTAGAAAAGAGTGGGTTGGCAGCCTACGAGCACGATGACTTTAAACAAGTCGAGATGGCTTC
>ML779705.1:76116-113164 GCA_009831015.1 Picea engelmannii | reverse complement strand
ATGTCGCACTTTGACCGAGGTACCTAGTGACCAACTTTAGGACATCTACCCAGGTGGCAATTGTGGGTTGCAATTGCACCTTGATTGGATTTTGTGTGGCTATTGGGAAATATCGCCAGCTCTTTCGGGATATGCCCCCTTTATCCCTCATTATAACCAATTATTTCATCCTTCACTAGTTTCTCTTCTGGTGACTTCAGACCCCACTGTTGAGTGCTATTGGAAGGTCCAGTGCTATTTGAGAGGAAGGACGTTACGTCTTCTAGGACACGAGCATTTGCTTTCTTTTGATTCTCCCACGAGAACAAAACCCTCTTACCCATATGTAGGCTTCTTTCTCATTTTATGTATGATGCACATCTGATTACAGTTTGATTTGGATATATATATTGTGTAAACATTCAATGCAAAAAGCTCTTGTTTCTATATTTCTCTCACCACTTTTTGCACATATTCACACAGCTAAGTTTGACATCATAGGGGAACCACAGAACCCTCGTCGTTCACGATGCTTGCTCAACCTCCCTCCTATCTTAGGGGGAGTATCTAGTCGTGCCCACTCATCGGCATCTCCTTCACACACTCCTGTGAGTGCTACTATCTTAGGATCAGCTTTGCTTGGTTCTACATTACTTGGGTCTACTTCCCAAGATCATATGTTCACTCGCTCTCCTTTACACAGAAGCGGGGGACCCACTTCCTCTCATGGAGGGAGCACCAACCCACCTAGTCCCCATCAAGGGTCAGGTTCACAACACACTATGGCTGGAGCTAATCCTCCTCCCCCACTACAGATGCCATATTTGGCCTCTCTCAACATACCGGATCTCACCAAACTTACCAATGATCCTATATTGCATGGCCCCACATGGCCTGCAATGCCCACCAAACTACCTTTAGACATACCAAAGTTTGAAGGAAAGGCAGGTGATGATCCTGCCAACCATGTCATGACCTTTCATCTTTGGTGCTCTTCCAATAGCATTATGGATGACTCCATCAGACTGCGATTATTTCAACGCACACTCACTGGCCCATCGGCTAAATGGTATGTCGAAGAAAAATTAGAGTCCCATGCGACCTTTGAATCATTGGCCAAAGAATTTTTGACCTTCTTCCAATTACCCATATGCCACGACAATGGTCTAGAACTATTGTCTAACTTCAAACAAACCTCAGCCACACACATCACTGACCACATTCATGAGTGGCGTAGGCGATGTAGTTTGTGCAAAGCAGAAACCACCAAGCAACAGTGTCTCGACTGGTTTCTTAGATCACTTGTCTCTCTCCTTGGAAAGGATGTAGCTTCCACCTTCCCTCAATCGGAAGAGGAAGCCATCAGCAAGGCCCAACAGTATGACCTCATTTACGCACAGTCAGGGTATTTATACACAGTACTTCCTGATCTTCCAAAACCTGTGCCATTTGGCCAAGACAAACCTGGGATGTCTCACTCAGCAGACAGACTAATAGGTGCCACCACACACCATGGTCCACAACCCCAACCACCACCGATGTATGGAACACCTCAATACCTGCCAGCATATGGGGGCACTCCTTATTACCCCCCACCTCCTTATCAATAGCCATACCCTATTGCTATACCTCCACCCATCAGTGGACCACCACCGACACCTCCCATACATCCACATATTCCCACAAACAGTGGTACTCCCTCAACATCAGCTTATAGTACTAGTGAAAGCACTACGCCTTCCTATGTACCTTATGGATCGGTACCACCACAAAATCCATACTTCCCGTTTCCTGGTCCTCCACAACCCATGGCTCCCCCACACCCACATGCGGGGGTAAATTTTGTTCAACCTTCTGCTGCTCAACAATACCAAAGTTTTGAACAGTTGAATACATCCAACCCAACTCATCCATCGAACAATGCCAAGAAGAAAGGATGGAACAGGAATAAAAACAACCCAGGTCAAGGGGGGAATCAACCCCCACAGCACCAACCAACTAGGGGCAACCAGAACCAAGGGAACCAAAACCCCCAAGGGGGCAATAATAACAAACGCCAAGGGAGAAATAATGTTAAAACCATCTTCCCTTGTGCCCTTTGTGGTGATTTTGGTCATTACACTCACCATTGCCCCCAGATCATTGATTTCAAACAGTTCTCCTGCACAACCTGCCCCTCAGCAAGCACCACAACAATACGTGCAACAACCCCCTCCCGCCATGCTACAAAATCCTATTCCACATCAAGGTGTGATAAACACGCAACAGGACACACAACATCCCCCACCTCAAGGGGGACAATACCTCAACCCCAACAATCCAGCAGAGCGTACAATTCTCCTCACCAGTAAAGAAGAAATCCTTCTGCAAATGCGTAATCGTCAGTATCATACACTCGCTGAGTCTACTCCCATCTCTCCAGAGACAAACCCTACACCAACAGGACCCCCGTTGGTGATCCCTCGCCCTTTCGTCGAACGACCACTATGCATCCCTCACATCCCCTTGCGCAGGAATGTCCACAACCCACAGGCTATGGCAGCTCATAACTATAGCTTGGTAGATGACTTAGCGCAATCCCCAGCTGCCATGTCAGTCTTGGAAGTCCTCCAGACTTGTCCTATGTAGCGGAAATCACTACTTTCCACCTTGGGGGCAGTCGACCCTGCCGATACTTGACTCATCACCTTTGATCTTGACAGTGGAGAACCTCGTCTTCCCGCCTTGATCGCTTTTCAAATACCAGTAAAAATTTGAAACATCACATTTCATCAATGTATCATCGATGAAGGTGCATCTACATGCATTATGTCCAAAATAGTATGGCAGAAAATTGGTTCCCCAGAGCTCATACCCTCTGCCATCACATTACGAGCTTATGATGGACGACCATCTTCTCCTGAAGGGATCTTTCAAAATTTCCCCGTTGAACTCGGGGGCAAGACTATTCTCATTGACATCGAAGTTATCGACGCCCCGCTCGATTATAATATCTTGTTCGGTCGTAGCTACATGTACGCGATGAAGGCAGTGGCCTCTTCAGTCTTTCGGACAATGATGTTCCCCCACAATGGGAAGATCGTGACGATCGATCAAGTCTCACATTATGAGCCCAACCCATCTTCCAACCTCGATAACATTCTTCCCCTCATCCACACAAACCAAGACGCATATCCACTTGTCGAGATGGGTCCTGGGATTTTTAAAGATCCATCCTTGTTAGGGACATACCATGGAGCACCACCACTCCTTCATCCTACTAATCAAGTATGCGTCATCTCATCAAACAGAACTCACACAGAGGATGGTCGTCCTCCTCAAGAGGCTTCAGTCATTCCTGACGTCCCAATAGTCGCAGAACCACTCCCCCTGGAGCCTCCTGCGCACTCGTCGACCCCAACAGTCCATGAATCCACATCCCCTCAAAGGCATAGTCCCATTTGGGAGACAGTTCCCCAACCCCTCACTCAAATTCCCTTCTTTTACCCTCCACCAGGTATAGAAGATTTTCAGGTAGCCGCAATTCTCACACTACCCAATATGGTGTTAGCAATCCCAGTGTGGTATTTACACCCACCTGAGATGGTCCCTCGACCATCCCTTCCCCCACAGGAAGGCCTCCCCATGACGATTCTCATCCTTACCCACACTACCCCCCCACTCACTACCCTCCCGGCTACAGCTGGGGGCAGGAGAAAGGAGAAAGAGCCCACCGCTCCACTTCCTCCATGCATCCCACCACCTTGCGCACTATGTGAGAAAGAGGGCCACCAAACCAACAATTGTCCATCACTACCTGAATTACGGAATTTGATCCCCCCCAATCAAACTCCCACAACACCCGCCACTACTGCTAGTCCCACCACTATTACCCACCCTTCCAGTAGTAAAAGGTTGAGGACTAAATATGCTTGTGCTATATGTTCAGAGTATGGCCATTACACCCATCACTGTCCAGCACTGCCACGCTTTCGACAGACATTAGCGGTTGTACGCCAAAACTTCCAGAACCACCCCAGTCCTGCTATGTCCTCATCAAAAATATCACTGACATCCGCTATGTCACCACTTCATTCAATGAACGTACGAGATGCCCTTGTTCTCTCTGCGATTCATTAGCTCATTTTACATACCAGTGTCCTATGATCCTTGAATACAGGCAACGTCAATTGGCCCTGCTTCACCAGCCAACAAAGGCGGTAATTGACATTACTTCGTCACTCGAGGATCTTCATGTCATTTCTCCCAAGCCCGAGGCACTCCCAATGCCTCTATGGTTCTTCAATGACATCTCTGAGGATTTACCCCGCAACCCCCCCAACTCTCCCGCTCATTCCCCTACAGACACTCTCCACCCAACCACCACGGGTACCCCTCAGTACTTCAATATATGGTTTATGACGAGTGAACCTGCACCATCTCCTAACTATGTTCCCCCTGTTTCTTCACCAGGGGGCAACCACCCAACCACGGCCACCAAGATCACTCCTCATGACCCCTTGTACTCCCAACATTTCCACTGCGACGAGGAAATACTAGAAGAGCTAAACCACCCAGACTCTCCCTGGGATGCGCTACACCACCACGCACTCTTCTCTCCATAGGACGCCCCCATGCCTCCTAACCAAAACCCCATTTACGCGATCAAAACCAAAGATTTTATCCCAGCAGGGCCTATCGATTGGTTCCACAATCCCATTCCCGCCCCTGATGCTTTTGAAGAAGGTAATATGGCCAACATTTCCCCCACCATCAAAATCGACATTTCCATTAAAAATGGCATCGTCGAACATATCATCATTGGAGTTGCTTGCACTCCTCAGGAAATCGACGCATATAAAGCCCTTTTCCAGGAATATAGGGATATTTTTGCCTGGTCATACACGGAAATGCCTGGCATCGATCCCTCTATTGTCGAACATCACATCGACACCTGGCCTGACATCACACCCATTCGCCAAAAACAACGACCGCTACACTCGTCCAAAGCTGAGGCTATTAAAGCCGAAATTGACAAATTACGTGCGGCCGGGTTTATTTACCCCATCTCTTACACTTCATGGGTTTCCAACCCTATACCCGTGGACAAAAAACAGGGAACTATCCGCGTTTGCACAGACTTTCACAATCTCAATAATGCATGTCCCAAAGACAACTTTCCAACACCTTTCATCGATCAAATTATCGACGACTGCGTCGGCCACGAGGCTCTCTCCTTTATGGATGGATTCTCTGGCTATAACCAAATTCAAATCCACCCAGCCAATCAGTATAAAACCGCATTCACTACCCCATGGGGTACCTTTGCATATCGTGTCATGCCTTTCGGCTTAAAAAATATCGGCGCAACTTTCCAACGGGCGATGACATACATCTTCCACGATCTGGCTAAAATCATCCTTGCCTACTTGGACGACCTCACAGCTCGATCCAAGAAGCGCACCTAGCATCTCGATGATTTACGAATCATCTTTCAACGGTGTCATCAGTACAACATCCGCTTGAATCCTCTCAAGTGTGTGTTCTGCGTCACCGTAGGGCGCCTCCTCGACTTTATTGTTTCCCAAAGCGGTATTACCGTGGACCCCCTCAAAGTCCAAGCTATCACCGAAATTCCACCTCCCCGAAATTTAAGACAACTTCAGAGTCTACAGGGCAAAGCTAACTTTCTTAGACGCTTTGTTCCCGATTACGCCATACGCGCACACAGTTTCCTCTGCTTACTACGTCACGACATCCCTTTTCACTGGGACGACTATGCCCAATAGTCATTTGACGATCTTAAAGCAGCGCTTTCAAATGCACCTTTAATTAGTGCACCTGACTATAATCGCGACTACATCCTCTATGTATCAGCATCAGTTGTATCAGTAGCCAGAGTCCTTGTCCATCTCAGATATGACAATCGTGAACACGTCATTTACTACGTTAATAAGAACCTCTCAGGACCACCCTTGAAGTATAAACATGAAGATAAACTTTCTCTTGCAGTTGTCTCGCAGTCCAGAAACTGCGCCATTACATTCTGCTTCGCACCACAAAGGTCGTCGCAGATTCTAACCCTATGCAGTACTTTCTCAGTCATCGCCAAGTTAACAGCAAATTCGCTCGATGGATCGTTATCCTTTAGAAGTACGACCTCGAGTTCTCAACACCTAAGAGTAAGAAGGCCCTCGTTCTCACCGAACTTGTCACGACCCTCCCCTCTGACACCACCAGCAACCCCGTCAATACCGACTTTCCCGACGAACATCTCTTTTACATCATTTTGGATGATCCTTGGTACAAAAACCTTCTCGTCTACCTCGGCACTCAAAAGTTCGGTAACCACCTTTCACGGGATGATCGTCGACGTATTCGCCATCAGGCCCCGCTTTACCTTCTCATCGGAGACATCCTATACCGGCGGGGCATCGACACCATTCTTCGTCGATGCCTGACTATTGACGAAGCCGACAGAGTCTTAAATGACTACCACAGCGGTGCATGTGGGGGCCATCTTTCGGGTAAGTCCACTGCTCAAAAGATTATCCGAGCCAGTTACTTTTGGCCTACCTTGTTTCATGATTGCATTCATGCCGTGAAACAATGTGAGCAATGTCAGCTCTACGCCAACAAAGCCCGAGCTCCCCCCGCTCTTCTTCACCCTGTCATTACTGTCGGCCCTTTTTGTAAATGGGGCATTGACTTTATGACTTGTAATCCCCCCTCCAGCAATGGTCACAAATACATTGTTGTCGCCGTTCATTAATTTACCAAATGGGTCGAATCTATGCCCACTTTCAACAACACCGCTGACACTATAGCACGTTTTTTCTTTAACCACGTCATATCCCATTTTGGCGTACCCCTCCAACTCATTTCTGACCATGGGAAACACTTCAAGAATGAGATCTTCGTCGAACTCTCATCTCGGTTAGGCTTCTCTCACGAGTTTGCCTCACCATATTACCCTCAGTCAAACGGATAGGTTGAGGCAGTTAACAAAGTCCTCAAGACCATGTTACAGCGCATGGTTAATAAACATAAAACCAATTGCCATCATATGTTATTTTCTGTGCTATGGGCTTATCGAACGGCGGTGAAAACTGCTACTGGTTTCACACCATTCCATTTAGTCCATGGAGTTGAGGCAACTCTTCCCATCGAGTGTGAAATCCCCACCTTACGCACCGCAATTGAGTTATTACCTGACACTGCTCCAATGGAGCAATGCTTGTTGAACTTGGAGTCTCTGGATGAAGATCGTCGATCTTCCTTACAGAACAACGAGGCAGCTAAAAAATGATCCAAGGCTACCTTTGATCGCCATGTCAACCTTCGATCATTTCGTGAAGGTGACCTCATCCTGGCTTATGATATCGCTCATGATACCTTTGGCCACGACAAATTCAACTCACTTTGGCATGGCCCTTACATTATCCAACATTTCCTCACCGAAGGCGCATATATCCTGGCCTCTCTCGAAGGCCTCTCCCTCAAAGAACCCGTCAACGGGTTGTATCTCAAGAAATTTTATGCTTAAAAGTAGTCATTCTACTTTAGGTTATTTCTTTTTCTAGTATTTTTAATATTTTTTCCTCCTACCCTCTCATCTAAACTATCCTTTGTGTTATTGAAAGATGCTTCCTTCACCATCCCACCACATCGGTTACGCCGATGGTGCCAACCGTTGGACACAAAATCTCACTTCGGCTGCTTGGGCTCTCTATACCCCCTCACATGAAATGCTACATTCAAGAGGCATATGTTTGGGGCCAACAACCAACAACCAAGCTAAATACACTGTTGTCATTGGCCTCCTGGCCGACGCCCAGCATCATCATATTCGTCACCTTAGCGTCTTCCTCGACTCTCAACTAGTCGTTCTCCAGCTCAACAATGTGTACCGTGTACGCAATCCGTGCCTCTTTCGCAAATACCTACAGGTTAGGTTGTTATCACGACATTTTGATTCCATTACATTTACACATATTCCACGACAATTGAATCAAAAAATAGATCAAATAGCTAACATGGTGTTAGATTGGCATATATCACATCAAGCTACACATACATAAACATCTCACAAAAACCTGTCACAGCATATATATAGAATGGACGTACTCAAAACATCAGCAAAAAACATGTAGACAACATCAGGATCTCAAAATATGTATACTCATGTATATATAAAGGCCCATTAGGCTATCCGAATGTTTACATACAAAAATACATGTATCCGCAAGCCAATGCATCAACTCTGTACAAAAAATGGGCTCACCAGCCTATATACAACAAAAACAAAGATATACATCATGCACCACTCATGGTGCCTCTATCTCCCCACCACCTGCTCCACCCTCAGGTGGTGGCGGCCCACCACCACCTGCCCCAGGCAGTGGTGGTCCACCCACAGGACCCTCCTACCCCAGTGGCAAGCGTCCACTCGTCATAGCAGCCAGCACTGCTGCTCGCCACACTATGGACCGCCATGGTGGCTGTACCCCCACACACTGCTCCAGGAAACTCTCATCCTGAATGCGCGTCCACATGCCCTCAGGCACATCCTGTAAAACCGTCTCCAGACGACATCGTATGTCATCAAAATCCACTCTGACTTTTGTCGGAGGAGCGTGTGATGGCCCCACACCAGGGTCATTGAACCGTCGCCTCGTTGCTACCCTCTCGGGCTCAATTGGTTTCCCCGCGGCATCCTCCCGTCGACATCTCTCTCCATGCGGTAGTCTCTCTGGCTCTCAATGAGCCAGCACTCTCTGCATCTCCACCTCGCGCTCGCGAGGTGCCACATCTGCACATACAAAAAACAACAACACAATATAGTATCAGCATCTATATCATATACATATGGACTGATATCTCAAAAAAAAAAAAAACATAAACCACAAACATGCACACCAAATACTAAACATACCTCGATGGTCGAACACCTCCCCTGGAGGTAGCACCATGTCCGGGTCACCCTAGAAGTCCACCCCAGCATAGGGGTACTGCAGTATCACCTGCGGCATCTGCCACCATACCTGTGTCGCCTCTGCTGAAAAGAAGTGGCCACCTTCGCCACCACAGTGATGAAGAAAAACTGTAGACCACTGCCTCAACCGCGGCTCTCGTGCCCCCAGCATCTCTAGTAAGATCCTCGGGTGCAACATCGGCACTCTCTCTAAAAACCAGGCCACTAGGATGGACCCGAAAGCAAACTCTCCTCCACCAGTGGACCGACAGTGGTCCAACTGTGCCACCATCCTAGCATGAAGCGTCAACCCCCACACGAACCGCTCGCCGACCAACACTCTCTCCAGCACCAATAGCTAGACACCACTAATCCGTTGGGTCGCACATGACCCGTATATCCGAACAATCATCGCCGCTATACAACGATGTGCCAGGGAGTCTATCGCACCGATACTCACCACAGTCCCAAACATAAAGTCCCGACCTGAGCAGTATCTCTGGCCAATATCGGCCAGCAAAATGGTCCTCGGCAGCACTGGCTCCGCCGGTAGGGGCGTTCCCCGAAAGGGGAGCCCAGTCAAAAAATAAATATCCTCCACCGCAGTGAAGGGGATCTACTCTCCTCGTACAAGGAAGCAGTGCAGCTCTGGACTCCACATCTGGATCAGGAACTGCAGCAGATACTCTTGTGCCCGTATCAACAGGCACTCAAAGAACTTTAGCAACCCACAGGTTGCCAAAGTCACACGCACGCCGGGCCCCTCAATGGCCACAGCATCTCGCAACTGGGCCCAGTCTCGCTCTCGCCACCGCACTGACATCGTCACCACAGACCACCTGCAAACAACACAGAGTCCTATATCAGCTCAGGCAACCATCAACAACATCAAAAAGACTTGTTTTTTACCCTTCAACCTTGCCTCCTAGGCGCGGTTTTTGTTACCCACAAGCACGCACACATGCACGTTTGTTCATTACACAGGCACGCATATATGCGCACCTATTCATTACACAGGCGCACATATATGTGCGCCTGTACACTGCACAGGTGCACATGAGTGCGCACCTATTTTCTTCACAGGCATGCCCTTACGTGCGCCTGTTCACCATATAGACGTGCACAGGTGTGCGCCTGTCAAACCCACAGGCGCGCACCGATGCGCCCCTGTTCAACTCACAGGCGCGCCCTTCGGGCGTGCCTTAAATTCTCCCTATCACGCACACATGTGCGTATATTCGGTGTATAGGCACGCACGTATGCACGCCTATCACTGAATCGCCCGCACATGTGGGGCCCAGACCCCCTAAATACCCCTATACGGCCCTCTGTACAAACCCTGCCCAAAAAATTGAAAACCTATTTCTATGCAGGATGATCAGACCACTAACCTGATACTCGCAGATCCTCAATCGGTTGCCTCGTCCTCCCCGAATCTCCAAATCTCCTCTGAAAACTGCTTGTCCAATCACTATTGCAGCAGGTACAAATGAGGTGGCAATGTGGGCCCTACAGCTATATATAGGCCTTTTGCCAAACTTCCACTCACCATTCTGGGAGCCCAAGGTGTCCATTTTTCAAACCATCTTCAGCCACGGGATCAGCATCCCGTCACCTACATCACAACAGTCCCTGGGTTGCTTTTCATCCTGAGCCCCTGGGGCGCCTTTTTTTCATATCATGATCAGTTACGCATGCGCATAGTCACATTTATCAAATACATGCTCATATCTTTGATTCTCTTCAGATATTGTTCACTTTAGGTATTTGGTTGTTATGTGTGCAGGTACTTGATCATCCTCCATCGACACAACCCCTTCAGGTATATACTCAGCACTGGCATGTAGTCTCTCCCACTGTATTTCATTTACATTTCCAGTCACACCCTCTGATATTGGCCTCTAGGGTCCCCATTCCCGACTCTGCAGTACCCACGCCTCCATTTGCATCTTCGGTACTGTTACCCGGCAGCATTCTTACCCACATGAGTTGTCCCATTCATAGCACCTTTTTCCACTTTTTGACACTCATGTTGTTTTTCATTACCCTTTAGGGATGGGAGTCCCAATAGTCTTTCATCATGTCGTGAATCAACCACATACTCCTTCTCCTCATTTTGCTAGCTTTCCCACACGGACTCCCAGATTTTCTCTTTACGGTTCTATTTTTTACCTGCACCTCCACAGTATCATGAACCCTCCATTTCATCCACAATTAGTTTTCCCATCTTTGAACCTACCTTCATTTCACATACCTCATACAGAAACTCACCAATGGGGCCCCCACCCTTCATCAGTCTTCCAAAGCACATTATGCCCTACGTGGGCCACCCATATCACACTGGGGCACTTGTTTCTATATCTATACATTTCTCCCCAATTATTCGTTATTTATTGTACAAATGCCTTTATTTCCAGTCATTACATTTTCTTTTTGTCGTCACCTTTGGCGACTTGCTTCCTTCCTTTTGGCCACACGCAACCCATTTCACCCTTGGTTGGAGCATTACTTATAATCTACCCTTGCCGGCATCGTCCATATCTTCAGAGCACCCCACAGGTCACTTACCTCTACCCTCTGAATTTGTTCACCTTGTCCCGCCTCTGACACAACTTATCACCGGTCTTGTCGTCCCCCTGACACTCGACCTCATTACACGGTTGCGGCCACTTTTTATCTCATACATCCTCCAACCAAGGACAGTCTGGAGTCTTTCCACTTCTTGGCTTCGTCCATGTACCTCTGCCACTTTCTCACCTCAGTAGATTTCACGAAGCCCTTTGCTTCTGGGAGTCGCATCCCCTTTTGTCGACATCAGCACCATTTTCCGGAAGGGCGACAGTATCTTGATTCTCATTCTCCAGTCAATGAGATATCTCGGACGGCACAGGGTGAAACACCATTGCTCCCTGCTGTCGTTGGCCCCCGTAACATTCGACGCCAACACTTTCTCATGTTACGGTGGGTCTTACTTTGCGACTATTGCAGTTATTTCTTTTATTTGTCGAAGACCTCTGAACTTGGCAGAGCTATCAATGCCCACATCATCGCTGCTACTTATTATCGCGATCAATGCCTATTATTTAGAGTATGTTCATTTGCAGAATTGTCTTCTGCCTCTATCACGACTGCCCCCGAGGGCGCTACAGTTGTCTACACCAACACTTCCGTCATTTTTTTTCAAAGTTACATAAACACGACCATGGGGCATACCCACCTCGTACACAGTTTTCTATTTTGCACACCTCATAGAAGGTCGGGTCCTACTGGTTCCTTTTTTCTCCAATGGATCGCTCTAAACGACCCCACTATTGCTCTATCTTACAACAACATTCTCAGTAGAAGAAACATTGATGGATTTCGGCTATACATATGCTCCTAACCTCATCCATCAGGGGGCATCTGTTATCACTGAAATTTCATCCGCACATGGTTACAAGAACTCAGCATCATCAAACAGTAATGAAATCATTCATGGCTCTGAATTAAACTCACAGCATTCAAAAAGGTCAAAAACTATACAAAGTAGTGAAAAATTGAAGAGCACTTTACAGAAGTTGGGCGTGCGTGCACATGCGCGGAACAGGAACGTAGAAAGGGCGCATACGCACACGATGTGCGCCTGTTAGTGCAAAAAGACACACACCTACTAAACGGCGCATTTATGAATGTGGTCGGCCTCCCAACCACTTATGGTTCAGCTCCCAAGCTGATTTGACCTCCAAATCCGGGCTGGATCCAAATGGTGGGCTGGTCAAAGACCTAATAATGCCCTAAATGGCCTCTTTTCACACTACAAAGCAATTACACAATAACCCAATGCAATGCTATAAAAATCCATGAATGCACCTCATTTTCTCAAGGTATTCAAAGTAATTTGATGCTGCCTATATTGTTTTAAGGACTCCATCCTTGACAAGAACACATTGGCACCATTTCATTGAGCAATCCACCTCTCCATTGAGTGGATTTGCAAAGAGTTCTTTCACCACTATTTTCATTTTCTTTGTTGTAAGGAGAGCAANCTTGTGAGGGTCCAAGAGCCTTCCCTTGGAGGAAGAAGGGACTCATAGTCCCCTTTCTTCTTGGTGCTTTGATTTCATCAATAGATCAGCCTAAAAACATTGGTGACATGGGTCTTTTTTTTTTTGTTATCTCTATGTCCCTATGCTTATGATTTTAGTTTGTATTAGTTTAATTCTTGCTTATAGTTGGGTTTTTATTTCTCTAACTCTTTCCTCTACAGTTGTCCTGCTAAGCAAGACCCAACTGGGTGTGCAAGCACCTCTTCTTTGCTCACCAAGGTGACAAAAGAGGCGCAACAGCCACGTTTTCAATTAACCCATAATTTTAACTCCAAAAATAAAAGTGGTGCTACTAGAAGCATTACTCTTTGACTTGAGGGAAAAAATTTCACAATGGTATCGATTGTCAAGGTTGTGATTTCAAACAAGTCACAAATTTAACTACTCCAAAAAAGGGGTGCTACCGGTAGCGCCACTTTTTGAAACAGAGGTAAAAACAAACACTAAATATAACCTCTAATAAATTGAGAAGTTCATAGGGTTCTCGTCAATTTGGTAACTTTGTTCTAGACATTGTAGGAGGCATTAATATAATGAGGAGCACAAAATACTTCTCTTTAGGTAGGTCACCCCCCTAATATTTTTTTATAATTAGGTTGCATTGATGCAAAGCCTTCTAGTTTTGAAGAGGCAAATGTAGAGCATGATTCCATGGTGGAGGAATATAACTTCATCACAAAGAGTGATATTTAGGAGATTGTGTTGAGAATAATGGGAATATTGATTATAGGTGGTTTTACAAGGTAAATAATGTGATTGATGGTGGCATAAAGAAGTGCAAGTTCAAGTTCATAGTGAGAGGATTCTCCCACGAAGAGGGAGTTGACTATGAAGAGACATTTTCTCTAATTTCCAAGTATACTCCCATTAGAACCATCATGGTTTTAGCATCAGTTTGGTTCGTATTTATATGAGATGGATGTTAATACTACTATTCTAAATGGTTTGATTGAGGAAGATTACATTAATCAACCAAGAGGTTGGGTTTCGAGGTACTACATGGGTGAGATACCCATATGTGCAGGTTAAATAATTATCTTTATGGGATAAAGTCGACATCACATGAATGGTACTCTAGGATTGACAAGTACCTACTTAATTTGGGTTTCACCAAGACGACTACAAATCCCAATCTTGATTATTTATTTGATAAAATCTAATTTGCTTGTCTTGGTCCCATATGTAGATGACATGATACTTATATGTAGTTATGAGTATCTCATTCCATAGTGCAATATAAAGTTAGCCCACACATTTGACATGAAGTACATTGGTATTATGCATTACTTCATGAGTTTATAGGTTTGGTAGGCTAGAAGTGAGGTCTTACTTGGATAGGGGAAGCACATAGTGGAGATTTTAAAGATATTTTGGATGATGGATTGCAAAACCACTCTTATGATTCCAAATCTAAATTTATATGCATATTTAGATTCAAATTTGGTATAACCTTCATTGCATAGGCAAATGATCATTTCCCTTATGTATTTAGTGATTACTTGTCCTGATATATGCTTTATAGTGAATACTTTGGGCTACTTCATGGTTGAACCCAAGTAGATTCATTGGAAATCTACCTAGCATGTGCTCTAATTGTTGATGTTTGGTAGTTGTGGGAGGATATTTCCCTACTAGATGACCTTTCTTAGATGCGGAGAAGATTCTTAAAGAAAGAGATCCATTGGACAGATGTTGAAATACCCCAGAAGAGAAGTTGGCCTAGAAGAATAAAGAATAATGAAAAGACACCTTCCTAGAAGAGAATTTGGCCCAACCAGAAGGACATGAAGACTATAAATAAGGAGGCACCTTAGCTCATTTGTTCACTCACTCACACTCTCTCGGCTACAAAAAATAAAGGCACAAGTTTGGACAAGGTGACGCAGTTGTTGCAGTGACTATGTTTCTTCTTGTTCAGTCTTTTGGTATCTCTCTCTTGTGTGCTACTCCTTGATAAGGTGTGCTACCTCGGTATAGTGTTGTTGTTGCAGTTGTAGTGGTATTTCTAGTTGAGATATCCCTTGATCTAGGGTTTATATATATGGACTTTCTTTGTGAATGAAATCTATCTAAGAAAGGTTGTTGGGTTTTTCCCCCATTTGGGTTTTTCCAGGGCAAATCTCTTGTCTTATTTTTGTCTCTTATTTATGTTGGTACTGCTCAGTACATGAGATATATGTGTGTGTGTGTGTGTGTTAATGGTAATGAAGTAAAAGAACACTAGTAACTCTAATTCTATGTAAATAAGGAAAATATAACATGGTATCAGAGTTGGTTACCTTCTGAACAGTTTGACCACTGGAAGGAAGATTGCTACGGCAGCACCTTGCAGCTACAATACTTGGTCAAGCTTGTTGAGCACTATCCCAAGGTCATTGGTGTAACACCCTATTTCCCCTAGTTTATAAAAATAATTGGACTGGCCAAGAACTATGGCAAACTCATAAATGTGAATATGTGATGTAAATGGACCTTGAGGAAAAGGTCAATGAATGTGAATAACATTATGAATTTTATTGCAGGACTGCTAAGAGGGGATGTGCAGAAAAAGAGACCACGATGGTGGTGGAAGGCACCTGGAAAGGTGGCGTTAACTTCCACCAAGAATTAATACCGTATTTGGACTTCACTAGCCCGAAGAACCAAAAGCGGCTCGCTGGCCCCAAATTAAATGTCTCGCAGGCTGGCAGGTTGATGGCTCCTCAGTAATTAATGAGGGATGGGGAGGTGAACTGCCCATTTGTAGAGCCATCATGACTGACCAGTGTAAGGGAAATCACACCACATGCAACCTCGTAAGAGGATAAGGTGTGGGGCATAAGCGATTGGGGGTAGACGCGAGGGGAAGAAGAGAACTCTGGCAATATGCAGAGTGAGTGATAGAAGAGAGGAAGGAGAGTAACCTTCGCTCCTGGTCACTGGAAAATAGAGACGCGGTCTCACAACATCGTGGTCTCATCTCGGGGGTGGCTAGTGGTAAATCCGTTGGGAGTCGCTAAGCCTACGGTTGGGTGGAAACGAGCACCCCTCTCAGCAGTTGCTTGACCCCTGGTGTTATTTCTAATAAGTTTTTTTCCTTTGGCATCTTGAAATATATGTATTCTGATAATTATGCTCATAAGCTGTGAAACTGTGAATGATTTCATTATAATAATGTTTGTATGGTATTTGGATCAGTACTAGGAGTTGTATATTTGTATGGAAAGACTACGTATGGCTTATGTCCTCATGAATCGTTATTTATATGCGTACTAATCTAATTCAGACTTCACGTCTGGTTCTCGGGAGGAATATACCCTTATCTGCCTCAGATAGTACCCTGGGTGAACCTCCCCATAGAGATACCCTCCTTGAAAATCCCATCAAGAACCAGGAAAGAGAATGTGAAGGCACAAGACCTTAGTAACCCTGCACGAAGAGGAATGCCCCTCTTGAAAAACCCGAGATGGTAGCATAAGGATGAAGTATCGAATTGATGGATTAGATCCCGTCGGGAGATCTGTGGTCACTCACGACCGTCAGATCGAAAGGAGAAGATAGAGTGTTAAGGGTCTTAACCTTGATAGGTGGTGATCGACAGACGAGATCCTGTCGGGAAATTTGCAGTCACACACGACCGTTAGGTTGGTAGGAGAAAGTAGGGTGTTAAACGCCTTACCACTTGGTTTCTCTATGTCTTCATGGGTAGCAAAGAAATCGGGACCGTAGATCCCCAAGGTCCATGAGAGTATCCAAACCATGGATCTTTCCACGATTAGGAAGTCGTGGGAGAGCCCACAAGTTTGGACTCTGTCTGAGCTGTCAGATCTCGGCTGAAAAAATTGACAGTCGTTGGATCTGTCAGGAGATACCCGAGGGTTAAAACCCCAGTGGATCATGACTTTCCATTGTGGAAACCCCGGGATAGATCTGGATCGTCCGACTAACAGAGGCCACATGTCAAAAGATTACCCGTATCGGGAAATCGGGGTTCGGGGATTCAGGAGTTTCGTTGACAAGAGATCGGGACTTTCCATTGTGGGAACCCTAGGATAGATCTGGACCGTCTGACTAACGGAGGCCACATGTCAAAATATTACCCATTTCAGGAAATCAGGAATCAAGGAAATCGAGAATCCTGATGATGAGAGATCGAGACTTTCCATGGTGGAAATCCTGGGACAGATCTAGACTGATCAAATTTACGAAGGCTACGTGTCGAAATATTTTCCACATCGGGGAACCAGGGATCAGGAATTTGGGAGCCCCGTGATCAAGAGTTCAGACTCTCGTGATGATAAGTCCTGATGAAAGGACAAGATTCTTCCGAAGGATCTCAGGGTCTGTAATGACCGTCGGATGTGAGGAAGAGATGTTGGCTTTAAGCTGGGGCATGAGTGTGCCTTAAGGTAAGCAATGAGCACATCTATATGGATAGAGTCCACTTGCCCAGATCTACGGCTGAGGTTTCATTCCGGATCCCCCTTGTTGTTCTACCTTTAACGGAGAGGGGGGGGGGTCCGAAATTGGACGTGCAACTCTCGAACGGTTGATATTAATTCACCGTGATCAATGGTGCTCAGGTGAATTTTGAACCCCCCTTACCATTCTGACTTTAATGAGGGGGGGGAGGGGGGGGTCCAAAATAGTGTGGCATGTGAAATGCCCCCCCCCCCCTCCTGTCCTGTTGACTACCATGTTGCAATTACCCTCTGCCACCTGTACTCCACTTAACCATGTGATGGGGCCTGTTCTCATTGGTTGTTCTCTAGCCCTGTTGGGATTCATTTCTATTGGCCATTTGCTAACCCTATAGGGATTCATCCCTATTGGTCGGTCGCTAGCCCTGACGAGGTTCAACGGTCCTAGAATCGAACGATTCGACATCACTGTAGTGCCGAGGCGCGAAATACAAAAGACACTGCGTTTATTTGACTTGTGATCATGACCTGCGATCACATGGGAATGGAGAGAGAGAGAAAGAGCTAGCTTGCGCTAGGCCTCCATAGGTAATTCGGGGGTTCTGATTCAGCAGAAGACCAGAAAATTTTGATTGAGATAGTGGGTATGTGATAATTGGGGATAATCCTTTCATAGAGAAGTGCTCCATACCCTAGCACACCCCCTAAAACTCTCAATGTCTAGTTTGGTGAAGTTTGAAAAATTGAGGTTTTTCAGTCTAGGGTTTCTACCAGCAAAAATGACAACTAGCATGAGAGTTAAAGATAGATTGGATGGAGTAGATAACTTCATATCCTGGAAGCATAAATTTCTCCTCATTCTAGAATAGAATGAGTTATTGGACCATATCAAGCAGATGTTTCCAGAACTAGAAGAAGAAAACGCCAAAGCAAATTTATGGAAGAATGAGGTCAAGGCTAAGAGGATATTGACAAACTCAATAAAGGATCATCTGATACATAATGTATCGGAACAAAAGACATCGAAGGAAATGTTTGATTCCCTAACCATAATTTATGGAAGTAAGAATACCAGTCAAAATCTTACTCTAAGACATCAACTCATAAACGTGACAATGAACAAGCCAAAAATAGTAGCCAACTATTTCATGAGGATCTCGTAGATAAAGGACTAGTTAGAAGCCATTGGAGATACAATAGAAGACATTGAACTCATGACTACTAGACTCAATGGATTTCCCTCCTCTTGGGATCCATTTGTTCAAGGGATTTGTGCCAAAAGAAAATTTCCCAAGTTCAACAAGCTATGGGTGAACTGCACCCAAGAGGAATCCAGGTTGATATCCAAATCACAGAAGACTAATGATGATGAAAATAAATCACTTGCTTCCCAAGTGAAGAAGATAAATGAAAAGGAAGAAGGCATGCCGAAGAAGCCTAAGAAACCATGCCATAGGAACGATGCATCAAATATCAAATGCTACAACTGCAAGGAGATAGGACATTATGTCACACAACATGTTGTCTTAAACATGAAAAGGGAAATAAGAAGTACCATGCACATGTAGCAGACGTTGAAGAGAAGAATTCAAAGGATGAATATTATATCCTTTATCCAGTAGTGATTCCAAGCACATGACCGGGGAGACTATAAGTGGGTCAACAACAACTAAAATCCAGGCTTGCATATCAGGTTTGATATTTTTATACTATTGCAGTGTAAGTAAGTGTTGTAGTCTTTAAATTCTATTATTTCTATTTTTATTGGTAGTTTAGTAAACACTTTATTATTGTTGGTACGCCTACCATTAAATGAATTCTCATACTAATAATGCACTTGTTTACAAGATAAATTGATCTCCTCTAGGAGATGTTCTTGGCTGTTGACCCTGTCTCAGGCTGGTTATCTGGTAAATTCCATGGAGGTTACCATGGAGATGTTTTTGTTCTTATTTCTTGTTTCGGAAAATTCATAGGTAATAGCTCTAAGATGGAGCTATAATGATAGTTGTAGGAGGCAACAGTTTAAATGGTCTCTAGCTAAGACATGAAGTAGACTATCTAGACATAGAGTTTTGCAAATCCATGTGATGAAGGAGAAGAGGAGGTTGGCACATGTAGAGGAAGAAGATGACTCCAACGGATATATAGCTTTAGAGGGAGTCAATTTTCAAAGGGAGCATGCAGACTCAAAGTGAGCCTAATCTCAAAAAGATTCAATTGCTTAGAGACTTTCATTCAAAAATTATTCCTCCCCATATTTAGATTCATATGAGAGTGGCATCCTCCAAGACTGACAGATGGGAGGCTATATCAAATCTTTAGAGGCTTTGAGGAGACATGAGACCTCCTGGGAGGATTCCCTTGTTTTAGTTACAAAGGAGGAAGCCAATTAGAAGGACCAAGATATGGACCTTTTTCCTTGATTGAGAGACAAGAAGGGAAGCCATTTGTGACTTCCAAGTTTATCTACAACATCATGCATGTTGCATATGGCAGCATAGATATGTACAAATATTGATTTGTGGCCTAAGGATTCTATGACAAGACACTTTCTCCAGTAGCCAGAATAAGTGTACATATAATAGCCACAATATAATTGAGAAGGATTCTCATGTCTGCAGATTGAAGAATATTTTGTACAGGCCTAAACAAGCACCGAGGGCATGATATGCCATATTAGATAGTTACTTGATGAGCTTGGGAATGATTTCCCATTGATCCTATATGTGGATGACATGTTTCTAACAGGAGATGAGATGCTCATAGTTGGGTGCAAGAGGGATCTCTCTTCAAAGTTCGAGATGAAGGATCTAGGTCTGATGAATTACTTCTTGGGATTGGAGGTGTGGCAGAGATCAAATGAGATTTTCCTTAGACAAGGAAAATATATTGTTGAGATCCTGCAGAGATTCGAGATGATGGAATGCAAGTCCATGACCACACCCATGACAATAAATATGAATCTCTTGAGTGATTCATATTCATATTTGGTGGATCCCACAATGTATAGACAATTGATTGGAACCTTGATGTACATGGTTAAGACTAGGATGTACATATGCTTTACGGTGGATGCCTTGAGTTAGTACATGGTTGAACCTAGACATATACATTATATGCCAACAAAACATATGTTGAGGTATCTACATGGTATGATTGGATATGGAATGATATATGTCTCAGATAGAGATGTGAATTTGTAGGGATATATAGACTTTAACTGGGAAGGGAGTGCAGTGAATCAGAAGAGTACTTTCAGATTTTCTTTCAATTTGGGATCAGTGTGATCTCATGGTTGAGAAGGAAGAAGACATCAGTGGCACTCAGTACAACATAGGTAGAGTATATATCAGCCAGTATTGCAATCCGTGAAGCAGTGTGGCTTCGAAAGTTTCTTGCAGGAATTCATCGAAGACATGATGCAGAAGGGAGTAGTGAAGCTCTGGTACACATCCATAGATGAGTATATTGCGGACATTCTCACCAAGATTTTTTCCAAGGAGATGAAAAAATGAGTAGCATCAGGCAGACATTCTCCCAGATTGATCATGCTGATTTGACCAAGGGAGAATGATACATTCACTCACAGGATTAGCCATGTTGATTTAGTTAGTGGTGAATGACCTAGGTGCACTCTTTCTCCTATCATTCATGTTGATTTGACTAGGATTGAAAAAGACTCGAGGTGCTCCAGAGACAAGCTTGGCATGATGTAGAATGTCCACCATCATTGAGAGGGAGGTTTGTTACTTCTTCTCATGCTGACTAACCCCTCTGGCCAATAATTCCCTAGATCAGCCTTGTGAGGTGACTGAGGGGGTAATGCACTGTTAGACCTGATGAGAAAAGAAACATCACACACATAGTCATGAGGACTATGGGAGTAGTTTCGTGCTACTGGATGAGACTATTATTGGTTGTGGAGCCTAATTATTTTCTTGATTCAGAGGTTTTTTTCATCCATGCTTGGACCCCATTCCCTAACGGGGGGTGCGTGGGATATTTCCCAAGAAAAACTATCATCAGGGGGTTCCAGGGGGTGGAGACAATTTTTGTAGCCCCTCCCTGGAGGGGGATTCGGGGGAAACGCCCCCAAAGTGAAATATTGGGAAAATTTTCTTGTAAAATATTGTAATTTCGTAGTCAATCTAGATCGTTCATTATAAGGTCGCAGATCTGATGGTAGAAGTTATTTTAGGGTTTTTTCCCCTAGAAGGAAACCCTCTTTTATGAGGCAATTGTATTTCATCTATGTATGTGTGTGATTATTGTATTTTGAGAGAGGAGATTGTGAGAAAAAGAAGAGGAAGTTACAAAGGGTGTGTTGTAGGTTGTATCCATTCATTTTGTTGGATAATAAAAAGGAAGGACCTGGAAATTTCTCTAGTGGACGTAGCCCACACTGGGTGAAACACGTATATCTGTGTCTCTATTGTATTGTGTATCTTATGTGTTTTATTTTTGTATTTATTTTATTTTATTGCTCTGCGATCTTGTTTTTCTAACAATTGGTATCAGAGAGAAAGGTAACTCGTAGGAAAAGAGGGTTACTAGTTCGAGTGGGAGCAATGACAGAAGATGGAAATTTTAGGGTCGAGAAATTTAATGGCCAAAACTACCAGTTAGGGAAGATGAAGATGGAATATTATTTATATCATAAGTATCTATTCTTACCATTAGGTGGAATAGAAAATACGTCGACAACCATGAAGGACGAAGAATGGGAGGTTCTTGAAAAAAAGGCACTAGGAATGATACGGCTAAGCCTGGAAGCATCAATGTCTTTCAATATTTCAAAACAAAAGACAATGAAGGAGATAATGAATGCAGTGGACAAACTGTATGAAAAACCCTCGATGGCCAATAAGGTATTTCTAATGAACAAATTATTTAATATGAAGATGTCAGAAGGTGGGTCTGTTACAAATCATTTAAATGAATTTAATACAATCACTGATCAACTAAGTTCTATAAAAGTGGACTTTGATTATGAGGTTGGGGCTCTTATAATCCTATGCTAATTTCCAGAAAGATGGAATGTTTTGGTCATGGTTGTAAGTAAATTTGTCTCTGGTTCAAACACTCTAAAATTTGATGATGTTGCTGGTGTTATCCTTAGTGAGGATAAATGCGATGGAAAAGAATAGGTGAGACATTAGGTAATGTGTTGACTGTCTAGAATAGAGGAAGACAAAAGGATAGAGGAAAGGGATCATGGAACCATGGGAATTATAGGAAGGGAAGATCCAAATCCATACTAGGAAAGATAGAGTGTTGGAATTGTGGGAAGAAAGGACATCTGAAGAAAGACTGTAGAGCTCCAAAGAAACAAAGAGATGGACAACAAGAGAAAAATTAAGAAGAAAATGTGACAGATGATGTGTTATAAGATGCTTTGATTCTTTCTATAGATAATATTTATGAGTCTTGGGTAGTAGATTCAGGGGCTTCATTTCATACCACACCCCATAGGAAACATTTTCTAGATTATGTTCAAGGTGATTTTGGATAGGTTCATTTGGGTGATGATGCACCATGCAAAATTGTTGGAATGGGTACGGTACAAATAAAGAAAAAGAATGGAAACCAATGGTTATTGAAAGAGGTAAGACATGTACCAAATCTAAGGAAAAGTCTAATTTCAACAAGGTAGTTGGCAAGTGAAGGTTGTATATCTATATTTACAGATAAGGTGTGGAAGGCCACCAAAGGATCATTAGTGATAGAAAAAGGAGAGAAGGTAGGTACTGTCAGACAGTTGGCTTAGGTTGATGGATAGTTGGTATGGATTTTTGGTTGTCATTGATGTCAACCATTTGAGAGTAATATTGTATGTTGATGTCAACCATTTGAGAGTGATATTGCATATTGATGTCAACCCTTAGTGATTGATGTCAACCCTTGGAGAAAGTCTGGTAGCGAATTATGGTAGCACAAAGGTTTAGGTAATGGACCCAAGGTTGTTTCATGTATAATGGTATGAGTTTTAATATATTTTAAGTTAAGACTATTCTATATGGATATTACATGTCATTCCATTTCTGGTGGTATGTGTAACATCACATAATTTCTCACAGTTAGAGAGTTATGGCCATGAGAAGTTGGAGAACCCAGGTTTGGGTCATGGACCCAAGTTTGTTTGATGGATAATGGCATGAGTTTTGATATATTTTGTAGGTAATACTATTCTATATGGATATTACATGTCATTCTATTTCTAGTGATATGTGTAACATCACATAACTCCTCACGGTTTAAGAGTTATGGCCTTACGAAGTTGGAGGACCCGCATATGTCATCTAGAAGCCCCAAAACGTCAAAGTAGTCAAAAAGGTTTAAGAGATTTTAAAAGGTAAATAATAAAGTGAAGTGATTAGTGTACTATAAGTCAAAGTGAATAGAAAATAAATTATTTAAATAATAAATTTAATGGAGAAATTAGAAGTGGGTTAACCCTAAAATAAGGAAAGTGGGCAAAGTGACCTAGAAGATGTTTTTAAGGAAGCTACTTGGAGAGTATAAATAAGATGCAAGGCTCTCTCATTTTAGATCACACTTGAGAATATTGAATATATATAGGTGTCTGAGGTAATCAAAGGATATCTAAGCCGAATTTCTGAGGGAAGGTGAAGAAAATGAGACCAGAATTCAAGGAAGGATAAATTCTTTTGATGATGCTTTCTAAGGTATGTTATTTACAAGTCATCTCACCATTTTCACAATAAAAAAAATTATATAATGATTAAGACCGTGAAATTTCTATTCCATTGAGGAAACATATCCAAGTATCTATGGTAAACAATTCATCTTGTGGATCATTTTATTTTTGGAGTTACATTCCGTGGAAAATAGGGTTTGTGGCTAGTCCTGAAACTAGTCTAAAGCAGGTGTTTCGGGTAAAAACATCATAACGTATTCATAAAAGATCCAAATTTAGTAAGATAAAATGTGTTGGTTATAGTAAAGTATTTAGTATGTTGTGTAATATTTTCATATCGATTCAACAAATATTACGTGTGGGGCACGCTCTACAAGGTCGCTCTCTAGAATAAGCCAGAATTCAACAAGGTATGCAATTTTTGGTATAAATCCTTTTATGAGAGGTTCCAAGTAGTGACACCTGGAGGAATTGCATAAAACACCGAAGAAAATTGTGTATCATTTTCAGATCTTTATTCATTACAGGTACAAAGTTATGATTATTTCAATTTAGGGTTGTGGACTAATCCAAAACTAGTCATGTGAGACTAAAGAAAAGTTTGATGAAAATGATAGTATCTTGTTGTTAAAGTTAAGGAAGGTTTGAAGGTATGTGATCATATACACCAAGTCTATTACAGAGTTACAAATCATATTTGTTTGATGAAATTGATGTGGGCATTTGGTTGAGGTACATGTCGGGTACATGGTTGAGACAAGTAGTTGATGAGTTGGCACATACATGAGGTGTATAGTTGATGATGTTGGTACATATTGATGAGTCATAGTTGATGATTAGTTGATATATGATTGGTACATACTTGGTACATGGTTGGAGACACTTGTTAGTAGTATTGTTGACACATGGTTTATGGATGATGTAGCATACTTGTATTATTAGAAGCACATATTGATGTTGGTGATGATTATGAGTTGTTGTGTTATGCTTGGTTGATGCACATCTTTGAGAGTTGTCTTGGTGAATGATATTGGTGAGTAGATCTGATTTGGTTGATAAGATTGATGAGACAGGTTGTTGTGATAGGTTGTTTGGACAAGTTGTTGTGACGGATTGTTGTGACAGGTTAGTTGTAGAGGTTTGGTGCATGGTTGATGCACTTATTCATGGTACAGGTTGGTGCATGGTTGATGCACTTGTTTATGATACAGGTTGATTACATGTTGTTTGGTATAGTTTGGTGCATGGTTGATGCACTTGTTTATGGTATAGGTTGAGGTATAGGTTTATGCATGGTTGATGCATGGTTCAAGTTATTGGTATAGGTTATTTTGTGCAAGTTGATTGGTATAGGTTTATAGCAGTATATCTCACAGTGATAGTGTGGCAATGGTTCCATCATTCTACTTATACGTCAGGGTGGTTGGACGAGGCAAGGACAGTTGGTTGTAGCCACATTCTGGTTGTATCCAGAGAACGTATGGGGTTGTAGCCTCCCTCTGGTTGTAGCCAGAGAATTGGGGAGTTGGAGTTTTCCTCAGGTTGTAGCCTGAGAAACTAGGGGTTGGAGCCTCCTTCCAGTTGTAGCTAGAAAACAAAGGAAGTTGGTGCTTCCAATGAACGTAATTCTTCAAGACATATAAGAAAAAGAATTATGTGGTTTTCTCCCACTTTGGGTTTCCACGTAAAATATTGGTGTACTATGTATGTGTATGATTGTTCATTTTTTCATTGCTTATTTACTCTACAGTTATTGGATGATAATGATACATTGATATAACACTTGGATTATATGGTTAAAAGGGATTAAATTTCTCTATTACTGATTCACCCCCCCCCTCTCAGTAATCCAACAATTGGTATCAAAGTCGGTTCCTTCAGGAAACAGTTTAACCACTAGAAAGAGATCATGGATTATTTTGAGAATGGAATACCAATGTTCAATGGTCAGAATGGTTTTAAGTATGATATGTGGAGCATAAGGATGAAAGTATTTTTATAGGCATAGGGACATTATATTTGGCTATCATTTGTTATAGGATATGATAGTTTAAAAAGGGCAAAGACTGCAGCCAAGAAGGAATTGAGGAAGAATAACAAAATAGCAATGGATTTCATCTGGGAAGGATTACCTAATCCGGTAATAGAAAAGGTTGGTAAATGTTCATCAGCAAAAGAACTTTGGGATAAGTTACATGACATATATTCTTCACCCATCACAGATTCAGAAAATGTCAAAGAAGATGTAGATACAAATCAAGAAGAAATGTTTACCATGTCAAGCAGATTCAGAAGATGAAGAGTACATAATCACTAGAGGTATGTTGTTTTGTTTTAATTATGAAAAATGTGGACAACTTGAAATAGAATTCCATGAAGGAAATGAGACAGAAAAACTAATTGAAAAGGAAGACAATTATGAAGAAGGATTGATTAGTTCTTTAGATGAACCAAGAGAAGAAAACAATTCACTCAAGAAAGAATTGATGAAACAAAAGGAAAGTGTTCACATTTTTGAAGAATCCCAACAGGTCATCGAGAACTTAAGAACTCATCTAGAAGAAGCCAGAAAGATCGAAGAAAATATTGAATATCAAAAGAAATGTTTGGAAACCAACATAGCAGCACAGAAGGAAGAAGGAGAAATGAGAGAGAAGATATTGACAGATCATCTTAAGGAAAGAACTAACGATCTAAACCAGCTTGAGGCAGAGTTTGGTCAAGAAGATAAAGGACTTGAAGAAGGAATAATAACATTAAAAAGTCGTCTTGAAGAAGCAAAAAGAACAAAAGAAGTCATGATGTCTTAGATAATGAAGAAAGAAGAAGAGGTTGAGAATCTTGAAGAAGAAGTGTAACACCCTAGGTTTTGAACCTCGATTTTAAATAATGTACAGTTACAATGTTGAGAGGCTAGGGTGCCCAAACAATTATTAAAAGGCTAGTGTTCCCAAGAAATGTAATGTTTTGATCATGATTAATAATAAACACATCGTTGGCTACTAGACAGACAAGGAATACAGTTATAGGGGGTTATGATTCCACAAGAGAGGGGGCTTGAGGGGATAAGTGTTATTCCTATGTTAATTACCCTTTTTGCCTAAGGGAGGGGATCAGTTACATGATCTTCTTGGGGAAGGCCAAGAGGTTCTTCATTCCCCACGAAGTTACTTAAACCCACCTCTGGTTTGATGGGGGGGTTCGACTGATGGCTTGTTTGCTAATTTCCTGTATGTTCCTTCATTTCCCTCACACACTTCCATGCACCCACTTACCCATCCATTGATTCATCGTCACCTGCATCTTGGCTTGGGAAGGGAACCTAACTGCTAAAGAATTAGCCATGGGATAGTTGGTTGTAATGGTCATTGGTGCAATCTAGCCATGACTTGGGGCCTTCATGTCTGAGATGTGTTGGTATGTGCCCTATTTTGCTCACAACTGTGAGTCCTGAGAGTTCCAGCATTGAGATTCTGGACCAGCTGTGCTGGAGGCCCCAGAATCAAGGAGAGGGACTGCCTGAGGGACTGCATGGAAAATAAGGGTGGAGGTCCATTCTCTTGGGGCGGTATAGGCTGGGTAGAAGAGAGTTGGGTACTTGGATTGTTGTTGGTGTTGGAAAACCTGTGAGAGCTTAGGTGCTGACTAGTTTGGGAATTCAAGTACACTCTGGAACCGTCCTTGTGGATTCATAGCCCTAGCTTGGGGGTGACATTGTTGTTGATATTTCGAGCAATAGTGTCTACGATTGGGTGGAACATCCTTGGTGTGTAGCCAGTTGGTGTCATCTTTCATAAAGATAAGTTCTCTCTATTATGGTATCATTTACATGTATATGAATGTATTTCTACTGTATATTTAATTATCATTTAATTGAATCTTTAGACTATGCATGCTTACTGACTACTGATGAAGATGTCATTAAAGTATTTTATTTTATGCATCCTTAAATTTTAAAAAGGTATTGTAAGAGAAAGAAGTCCAAGGGTGGGCTTGAAGGTAGCATGCCCCGGTTTGTGGGTGGTTGGGGATGTTACAGTTTGGTATCAGAGCTTATGGTTGGGCCAGTATGGGCCAGGTCTATTGATCAAAGTCTCATGGTTACAGATCGAACTCTGACCATGGAGTGAAAAAACTCAAGAGGAATGGTGTTGCACAATCTACGCAGGAGTTAGAACGTCAGAGACCCGTGTAAGGGGTTCGAAGGATCGTGACTGTCCCCTTCAAATTCAGGAGATATCGCCACTGTAGGATCGAGAGATATTTGGGATCGTTGGATCAGAGGACAGGTGAACAGGGGTCGTCCAATGAAAAGGAAATAAGGTTTAAGGTCACCACCGTCAGATCCCATTGGAGAGTGAGATCAACGGACATGAGGCATTGCAGGGAATTAAGTTTTAGGGGAAATAATTTCCCAAGGCGGTCCCACAATCCAAACCACCATTTCCCCAAGGGGTTACATGTCAACATCAGGAGAATTGCGGGGAAAAAAGCGGGTTACTCCAAACCGATGTGTGCCACCGTAAATTGAAATGCATGTAGTGATGTGACATGTTAGGTCTCAAACATCGAAGCTTTGTATAGAAGAAGTAGATCCTGACCGTCGATCACCAAGAGGTACGTGTCAGCAGATTAGTAACTCTGAAGAAATTTGTTCGAGAGGTTTTCAGTTGAGCTTTGAAACTCCCCAATCCCGGAGAGTTGGAGAGCCGGAGTAAATCTCGATTGTCTGATCATCCAAAATAGATATCAGTCACTAGATCATCCGGGGTAAATCTCAAACATCAGATCGTCTGAGGTGAATCTAGGTCATCTGATCCAGATGAGACATGGCGTAAATCTGTGGAATTTGAGTGAAGGCCCAAAGTAAGAATCAACCATATGATTCAAGAGGACACATGGAAGAATCCAGTGCACTTCAAGGGGTTTGAAGTTTGAGATTTCTGAAACCCGAAGATCCAAAAGGATCTCAGCCATTGATCTACCAAGAGCCACGCGTCACCAAATCTAGGGCTATGAATAAAAGCCAGTGGGGCCAGATAAGATTTGAAATTTGATATTTTCAAAGTCTGAAGACCCAAAGTGAATCTTATTCGTTTAATCTAGGAGGACACATGGTGACAGATTGGCCAGTTCAGGAATGCAAATTTCAGGAGAATTGGAAGTGTGCTAGCATGGAAACTCCCGAAGTCCCGAAGCCCAAAGAGATGAAGTGGTGGGGCATGATGATGTCACCTGGAGGTGATGTGGATCCTGGAATTCTTGAAGTGATGTGGCTTGCAAATGTCACCTAAGATGACGTGGACACATGGGGTGTGTGCCACATGTCAGTAAGTTTTGAGCATATGGAGTACTAAAATATTAGTTAGAACGTGACACGTGTCACCCGTCCGATTGGGACACGTGTTCACTTCCAGTATTTTTCCACGTGGTGACAGATCATGCAGTCCATAGACTGGGAACTCCAGTGGGTAAATATGTGACAGGTTTTGTTGGGTCAAAAACTATCAAAGGTCTGAAGGTCGGAGTACATATTGACCATTGATTCTAGAAGACACAGGTCGAAGGATCATCAACTTCGGGAAAAAGTGCTCTAGGAGAATGTGCAGGAGGAAAGTTTGAAACTTATGAAGACCAAAGAGCTGAAGTGATTCACCATCACTGATCAGTGGGAGGACACCCATCGTCAAATAATGAACTCTGGGTAAAAGTGTTACGGGTGGAGGCAAATGAGGAAATTTGAGACTCCCGAAGCACGGAGTCCTGAAGTGGATCTCGATCGTCAATCGTGAAAGAGGACGAGGACCATTGATTCGGTCCTGGATGAAATTTTCAAAGTCTCGAAGCTCTGGACAAGTGCTTTTTTATATAAGTGTGGGGTCATGGTCGTGGTCATATGCAGATTGAGAGCTGAGGGAAGGAGGGATAAGGGTCGAATTGGTTGTCTTCGAGACAGAAAAGTTCTAAGGAAGGATTTAGTCACAGTTTCTAGTCGTGGTCACCTAAGAAGGTGGTTTGAAGTAAATGCCTGCGCAGGATGAAATTATGTGTCAGCCAAGGAGAACAGGACATTTTTATTTTCAGAGAATGGGGATATGATCTCCATGAACAAAAAAAGACAAAGACTTGTAGCATGCTTTGGCAATTTTGTTTATCATATGCATAATTCTAACAAAATGGTCTCTTGCACTTTTTGTAGAATTAAGGGGCATAAGCACATTAGCTCAGGATGTGTATTGAGGAAATGAAAGAAGGTGAGGGAGCCTCCATTCATGATAAGGAGGCCGAAGGCCAGAATACCAAATTTCGTAATGCAGAGACAAATTCCAATGGATGCAAGGGAAAAGGAGAACCAGAAACGTTAATAGAAATGGTAAGAAGCCTGAAGATGAAAGTGTAGAGATAAAAAGCAGACAATGAGAGACTGATGAGAGAGAAAATTTAGATAAATGCTCGAGTGTTGCAAAGCTTTAATCAGTTGCAGAGACAAATGAAGAAGGGATCAAACTCAAGATAAGAGGAAGAAGGCAGGTTCCATGAAATAAGGGATGATCATGGAAGAGTTTTTTATTCCAGAAGTGTTAGCAAAGCTCATGGAAAACACTCACCCCATTACTCAGAAAGAAATTTTTATGCATCAAATGGTCCCGTAAGTAGTCCAGAGGTGTCTCCTGTTAGACACAAAAGAAGGAAACTAGAGGTAGATAGTTTGAAAGGATATTTGAGGAAGCTCAAGCCACCTTCCTTTGAGGGTGAAAGAGAAAGGGAAGACGATGTTGAAGCATCATTGCTTGGGCTCAGGAGATATTTTCAGTTGCATAACTATTTGTCCAACCTGGAAGCCAAGATTGCCACCTACCATTTACATAGGAAAGTTGCAATGTGGTGGGACCCACTGAAGCAAGTGGAACATATTAATGAAAATAGGATCACTTGGAAGAAGTTAAAGAAGTACTTCCCGAAGAAGTACCCCTTAGAGAATTTCTATGACAAGAAAATGCAGGAGTTCTTTGAACTCAGGTTGGGAAGCATGACTATGGCAAAGTATGAGAAGAATTTCTTGGGATTGTTAAAGTATGTCAGGTTCATCGGTGATGAGAAAGTGAAAATACAGAGGTTTCTAAGTGAACTTCCAGCCTTTTATAAGGAAAATATCAAGTATGATGAACCCAAGACCTTGACTGAGGCCATCGGGAAGGCTAAATACCTGTATGAGCAAGGTCAGGGAAGAGAATCTCTGCAAAACTCTTGGAAGGACTAGAAAAAGGTGAAGTCCGATCAGAGGAGGAAAGTATTCAAACCTTCCTTCAATAGGAATGAGCCTAATATAAATCATCAAGATCAGTATGCTAAGAGGGATTTCAAGAAAGAAGATTCCTTGGGAAAAAGGGGAAGACCACCAATCCAATGTTGGGGATGCAAGGAAGATCACTTGTACAAGGATTTCCCACACAGAAAGGACGGAGTGAAGACTATGCACAACATCCAAGAGGCTACAACAGTCGAAGATATGGGAAGAATTTATGCAGCTTTAAATGATCGACAAGCAGAGTACCAGTCCAATATGATCGAGGTGGAAGGTAAGATCATAAATCATCATGTTGCTATTTTGATTGATTTAGGAGCAAGTCATTGCTACATTGATCCTAAGATAGTGGATAGATTACATTTGGAGAAAAGTAAACTTGGAAAATCAATTTTGGTTCAGTTAGCCACTGGAGCCAAAAGAAGAATCCATGATATGGTCAGAAGTTGTTCCATAAGTCTTAATGGTGTGAATACTAGTATGAATCTAAATATCATACCATTGGGGTCTTATGACATTCTAATTCTAATGGATTGGTTGGGAAAGAATCATGTTGTCCTATATTTTCATAACAAGACATTTACATGTCTGGATGGAAATGGAAAATAGAGCACTGTGAAAGGAGTTCCATGACCCATCTCTATAAGGGAGATTTCAGCCTTACAGCTAAAAAGATGTTTTAGGAAAGGATATAAATTGTATGCATCTCATGCGAAAGAGACAGATAATACAATAGGGCCAAGCCTCGAAGATTTCTTGATACTACAGGAATTTGAAGATGTATTCCAAGAAATACCAGGATTTCCACCAAGAAGGGAGATAGATTTTTCAATTGATTTGGTGCCAGAAGCTGCCCTGGTGTCAAAAACACCTTACAGAATGAGCACACCAGAGTTAAATGAATTACAAATGCAGTTGGAAGAATTGTTGAAGAAAGGGTACATACGCCCAAGTGTTTCACCTTGGGGAGCACCAATACTTTTCGTTCAAAAGAAAGATGGAACCTTGAGGCTGTGTATTGACTTCAGACAGTAGAACAAGTACATTATAAATAACAAGTATCCTCTACCCCAAATTGATGACCTCTTTGATCATCTAAGAGGAGCAAAGTTATTATCAAAGATTGACCTGAGGGCAGGATACCATAAGGTAAGAATCAAGGAAGAAGGCATTCATAAGACAACCTTTAGGACCATGTATGGGCATTATGAATTTCTAGTGGTTCCATTTGGACTGACCAATGCACCATCTATATTCATGTCCTTAATGAATGGCATATTTAGAAATTATTTGGATAATTTTGTCATATTATTCATGGATGACATACTTATCTATTCTAAGTCTGAAGAGGATCATGAACATCACTTAAGACTGGTGTTGCAAGTACTGAGATAACATCAGTTGTATGCCAAGTTGAGTAAGTTTTATTTTTATCAAAAGAATATCCATTACTTGGGACACATTATTTCAGAGCAGGGCATAGCAGCAGATCCAGAGAAGATCAAATCCATTAGAGGATGGACAACACCCAGAAATGTGTCAGACGTCAAATATTTTATGGGATTAGATGGCTACTATAGAAGTTTCATAGTAGGCTTCTCTAAGATTGGCCATCCCATCAATTCTTTGCAAAAGAAGGGAACTAAATTTGAATGGACACTCAAGTGTGAAAAAAAAATTAATCTGTTGAAGGAATTACTTACTAGTGCACCTGTGTTAAAGATTGTTGACCCAAATGAAAAGTTTGTGGTATGTACAGATGCATGTAAGGAAAGACTTGGGGGAGTACTCACACAAAATGGACATGTCATTGGATATGAGTCCAGAAAGCTTAAGGAACATGAGAGGAAATATGCCACGCATGACTTGGAACTTGCTTCCATTGTTCACACTTTGAGGATGTGGAGGCATTATCTCATGGGGAATAAATTTGAATTAAGGACATACCACATTGGCCTGAAGTATCTTTTTGAACAGCCAACGTTCAATGCCAGGCAAACAAGATCACTGGAATTTTTAAGTGAATATGACTTTGATATCAAGCATATCAAGGGCAAGGAGAATAAATTTGTTGATGCACTTAGTAGAAGAGTGCATACCATGCATGCTATTGTTGTCAGTATGCATCATTCAGACTTGAAGAGAAGAATTTTAGATGGTCTTGTTACAGACCAGCATTACCTATAGGTAAAGGAAATCTTACAACAAGGAAATGTAAAGCAGAAAAGAAAGGAGCATGAGATAAAGGAACATGGACTACTCATGCATAAAAATAGAATCTATGTTCCTAGTTCTAGAGAACTGAGGAATTTGGTATTGAAGGAAATGCATGATGTTCCTTATGTTGGACATCCTGGTTACCAAAAAACAATTACAACAGTAAGAAGCCAGTTCTTTTGGCCAGGAATGAAGAAGTATGTTGTTGATTACATCGCTCGATGTATGGAATGTTAGAAGGTGAAGGCTGAGCATAGGCACCCATCAGGTTTTCTACAACCATTGTCAATCCCAGAGAAGAAATGGGAAGTGATCACCATGGATTTCATCACAAGATTACCCAGAACAAATAAGCAACATGATTCAATCATGGTGGTGGTTGACAAATTAACAAAGGCTGCTCACTTTGTGCCTGTGAAGAAAATGCATACAACGAATAATATTACAGAAATTTTCATGAAGGAAATTTCTAGGTTGCATGGGATACCTAGGACAATTGTCTTGGACAAAGATACAAAGTTTACCTCCAATTTCTGGAGGGGATTATTTAAAGGATTTGGCACAAATATAAACTTTATCACATCATATCATCCCCGGACAGATAGTAAAACAGAGAGATTCAATCAAATAATTGAACACATGATGAGAATGTATGTGATGGATAAGCCATCTTAGTGGGAAGATCACTTACACTTTGTTGAGTTTGCATATAATAATGGGTATCAAGCTTCATTGAGAATGATCCCATTTGAAGCCTTGTATGATAGGAAATGCGATACTCTAGTAAGTTGGCACAACCCAACAGATAGAGTGGTAGTTGGGCTAGAGTTGCTCAAGGACATGGAAGACCAGGTGGTCAAGATCAAGCATAATTTAAAGGCAGCTCGAAATAGATAGAAATTTTATATAGACAAGAAAAGGACAGCTCGAGAGTTTAAAGTAGGGGAGCATGTACTTTTGAAAGTGAAGCCCAAGAAAAGCTCATTGAAATTGGGTAGTTGTACAAAGTTGGCAGCCAGATTATGTGGTCCATTTGAAATATTGGAGAGAATAGGGTCAGTTGCATACATTCTTTCATTGCCTGCATCCATGAATGTGCATAATGTATTTCATGTCTCTTTACTAAAGAAATATGTACATGATCCTAACCACGTTATTGATTAGCATCTGATTCAGGTAGAGACGAAGGGAGAATTTCAGGTTCAGACAGTGCGGGTATTGGATAGAAAGGTCAAAATGCTCTGAAATCGAGTTATAGAGTTGGTAAATGTCTAATGGACCTGCTACGGTCCTGAAGATGCTACCTAGGAGCATGAAGATGCCATGCGGGTAGAGTAACCATAGATTTTTGAATAAATTTGAGATTTTGATCTCTATTTTGTATATACACTGAGGAAAGTGCCAAGATAAGGGGGAGGGGATGTAACACCCCGGGTTTTGAACCCCCATTTTAAATAATGTATTGTTACAATGCTGAGAGGCCAGGGTGCCCAAACAATTATTAAAAGGCCAATGTGCCCAAGAAATTTAATCTTTTTATCATTGTTAATAATAAACACATTGTTGGTTCCTATACGGACAAGGACTAGAGTTATAGGGGGCTATGATTCCACAAGAGAGGGGGCATGAGGGGATAAGTGTTATTCCTATGTTAATTACCCTTTTTGCCTAAGGGAGGGGATCAGTTACTTGAGATTATTGGGGAAGGCTAGGAGGTTCTTGATTCCCCACAAAGTTACTTAAACCCACCTTTGGTCTGATGGGGGGGTTCGATTGATGGCTTGTTCATTGATTTCCTATACATTCATTCATTTCTCTCACACACTTCCATGCACCCACTTACCCATCCATTGATCCATCCTCAACTGCATCTTGGCTTAGGAAGGGAATCGAACTGATAAAGAATTAGCCACGGGATAGTTGGTTGTAATGGTCGTTGGTGCAATCCAGACATGACCTAGGGCCTGCATGTCTGAGATGTGTTGGCATGTGCCCTATTTTTCTCACAATTGTGAGTCCTGAGAGTTCCAACATTGATATTTTGGACCATTTGTGCTGGAGGCCCTAAAATAAAGGAGAGGGATTGTTTGAGGGACTGCATGGTAGAGAAGGGTGGAGGTCCATTATCTTGGGGTGGTACAGGCTAGGTAGAAGAGAGATAGGTACTTGTATTGTTGTGGGTGTTGGGAAACCTGTGAGAGCTTGGGTGATGACTGGTTTGGGAAGCCAAGTACACTCTGGAACCGTCCTTGTGGATTCATAGCTCTAGATCGGGCGTGACACTATTGTTGAGATTTAGAGCAACGGTGTCTACGGTTGGGTGCAACGTCCTTGGTCTACAGCTAGTTGGTGTCATATTTCATAAAGATAAGTGATATCTGTTATGGTATCATTTACATGTATATGAATTTATTTATTTTGTATATTTAATTATCATTTAATTGAATCTTTAGACTATGCATGGTTGCTGACTACTGTTGTGCATGTCGTTAAAGTCTTTTCTTGTATGCATCCTTAAATTTTAAAAAGGTATCATAAGAGAAAGAAGTCCTAGGGTGGGCTTAAAGGTAGCATGCCTCGGTATGTGGGTGGTTGGGGATGTTACAAGAATTTGTCACATTGAGAAGTAAAATCGTCAATCTCAACAAGAACGTTGAAGAGACAAAAACATCCACAACAGTTATAGAGAATGAATAGAAGCACTCTAGGTTGCTAGAAAAGAAGAATGAAGAAAATAGAAAGAGTTCTGCAGAAGTACTCAAAGGAAGTAATCATGGTCAACCAGAATCTAAGAAAACTATTAAAGATACATCTTCAAGAAGACCATCCATGTTCAAGCCACAAAGAAGCTTCAATCATGATCATGATTAGTCAAGGAAAAAATTCAGAAAGGCTACGCCACAAAGAAGATCATTCACTCCCAGGTATGAAAATTTATTTTATGGTAATTGTTTTTATTGTACTAACTTTGGACATAAGGTTTCATATTGTAGGGATTATAAAAGAAATGTCCAAGCAAGGAGTGCCTATGTGGTCACACGTAACATTGAGTGTTACAAATGTCATAACTATGGACACATAGCCAGTGATTGTAGAAGCATGATCGATGCTTCCATGAAAGAGAATACTAATATCATATATAAGAAAGTGTGGATAAGAAAACAGGAAGAACAAGTGAAAAAAGACCAGGTACCAAAGATCGCAAGATTGACAATAAAACGAGATGAATAAAATTCTACAGAGAAATGGAAAGATGTTAGGTACAGAAAGGTTTGGAAAATAAATGAAAGAAAGGAAGGACAGGTTGTTAAGCCCTAATGTTGGCTCATTACCCCTTAATTGGGGCATATTATATTATTAATGTTATTTTATTTATGTCGGCTTTAGGCCATTAGTTGTAATTATACCTCCTAGTCTCCTATATATACCAAGGAGACATTTTCATTT
>ML779705.1:39367-70718 GCA_009831015.1 Picea engelmannii | reverse complement strand
GTATCTCATTAAATGGAGGAAACTACTGGCTGAAGATTCCACTTGGGAAGATGAGTCTTTTATACAGAAGCATCCAGAGTTACTCAAGCGTTGCGGACAACACTTGTCTCAAGGGGAGGGGCATGTTAAGCCCTAATGTTGGCTCATTACCCCTTAATTGGGGCATATTATATTAGTAATGTTATTTTATTTATGTCGGCTTTAGGCCATTAGTTGTAATTATACCTCCTAGTCTCCTATATATACCAAGGAGACATTTTCATTTTGAATCGTCTTATACTTGAACATTTAAGTGGGGTAAAAGGAGGTTGCCCCCTCGAAGAGGCTTATTATCTGAAATTATCTCTGTTTCAAGGCGTTGAGTACTTTTCCTGAGGTTTTTCCATGCTATATTGATGTTTGGTTCTTAACACAGGTAAATAAGGAATAGGTTCAAGAGATTGTACTTTCAGGCATTGTAGTGAAAGATGAATCCACAGACAAAAAGAAAGAAGTCAGAGCTCAGAGAGATAATGAATCTACCAATGAAGATGATGATGGATCTACCAATGAAGATTATGGTGAATACACATCAGAGTAGGAATTGTTCTGAGCCATCCAGCTTAGAGACTCCCAAGTAATATGAATATTAGGCAGGGGCATTCTATGCGATAGCTGTGACAGACCAAAGAACCATCCTTTGAGCAAATTGCATATTTTGAGAAGAAAAATTCAGAGCAATCAGTTAGCAGAAGTACAGTTTGATAGATTAATCAAGACTTCATTATAGTATAGTGATAAATGGGTCAACATTATGGATAGTTGTGCAAGTAGAGTCTTGTATAGTATGGACATATATGGATTCGTAAGAACACTTAGCAGGTTTGGATAGATATATGAGTGGATGAGAGAATGGATTCATAGATTGGTTCAGATAGTGGTTTAGAGACAGAGGAACATTATCATAATGGATGATAATTACACAAGAAATGGCTCAAACAATGCTAATGGATTCCAAATTGACAGTTGTTTTTTGGACACATGTAGTGCATACATCAATTCACATTCAAAATAGAGTAATGCTCAGAAACAACAATGACAAAACTCCCTACGAACTATGGAAAGGAATCACAGACAACAACCTCTACATCAAGGTAACTCAAGGTAAAATTTTATTAATTGAAATTTATGTTGATGATATTGTTTTGGAAGTACTAATGACGGGTTAAGCTGGAAATTTGCAAAGGATATGCAGAATGAATTTTAAATGTCATTACTTGGAGGACTATCCTTCTTTTTGGGTCTTCATATATGTCAAGGAAACCAAGGAATTTTTATTTCTAAAACTAAGTATATCAAAAGAATGCTAAAGAGGTTTGGAATGGAAGATTGCAAACCAGTTACCACTCCTATGCAAACCAATTGCAAGTTGAGAAAAGATGATGATTCAAAGTCTATAGACCAAAGGCAATACAGGTCAATGATTGGTATATTAATATATGTAACAACATCCAAACTAGATGTAATGCAGGCAGTTGGACATGTGGCATGATTTCATGCAGCACCAAGGGAATCACATGTATTAGAAGTGAAGAGGATTTTTAGATATCTCAAAGAAACAGAAGAGTTTGGATTATGGTATCCAAAAGGAAAGGATCTATCACTTATTGCCTACATAGATGCAGATTGGGCAGGTTGCATTAATGACTGATGAAGCACCAGTGGAGCAACGTTCTACTTGGGTGAGTGTTTAGTTTCTTGGCTAAGCAAGAAACAATCATCAATATCCTTATCTATAGTCGGCGCACAGTATATTGTAGCATCAACATATTGTACACAGGTTCTATGGATGAAAAAAACTTTGAAATATATACAGGTTGAGTATGATGAGCCCATTCAAATATATTGTGATAATACAAGCGCCATCAGTATATCAAAAAAAATTGGTGATGCACTCTAAGACGAAGCACATTCCAATCAAGTATCACTTTCTACGAGAACAGGTTGCAGAGAAAAACATTAGAGTTGAATATGTGGGAACAAAAGAACAAGTGGCATACATCTTTACAAAACTACTTCTGTTAGCACATGATTTTTATAGAAGGGTGTTTTTCCCTAAGGAAATAACCCCTTGGTTAAAAAATGTAGGAAAGGGGTGCTTGCATGACCCACTTTTGGTTTTATCCTAATTTTTTGAGAGTTTTGATGGTTTGGCATGTTGCGCTATGGAGTGTGCTCAAATCAATGACTGATATCTGAGAACTCAGATCAATGGTATGCATTCCATATCAGACCCCCCCCCCAACGACCTTGTGCCTTTAACGGCAGGAAGGGGGTCCGAGCAGGTGTTTTTCTGGCGTGGGCCCCCCACTATCATGTCACCTCCTCATCANACCACCTACCCCCCCTCCGAGCTAACCTCCTTACCGCTTCCCGATACCGCCTTCACTTTCGTCGCCATCTGTCCTCCATTCACATCACTCACGTGCCTGTCCCCTACCCACTATCACTTATCCCCCTCCATGTCACCTCCGTCATGTCGTTGTATACCCCCTAAACACTCACACCCCTCTGCCTCCACATATTCTCCCTATGCCACATCACCCTCACACCTTTTACACTGCATCTCCTGCACGTTGACACCCGCGTGTTCCCACTCATCACTCTATTGTCGTATCCTTCCACTTGGCCATATCTCGCTCGTTGTGCCATGTGAGTTTGCACCAATCACCTCGCATCTCACCATCGTGTTCCTCCATGCCTACCTGCCAGTTTCCCTTGCAAGCATCCCATAAATATCCAGATGGCGTAGTTTCAGAGTGCGGCCAACACGTTTTCTAGGTGCAGGAGTTGACTCGGGCCCCATTCTGATCCCAATGCATATAGTTAAGGAAGTGGGGGAAGGTGGTTGAAACATCATCTACCCCCATGAATGGAAGGCTCGAAAGTTATGGTTAAGGAGACAGGACTGTCAACAAGTCAGGTTCCTACTGAAGCACGTTGAGTCTGACAGAAGATCGTGTCTAACGGGAAACTGCATGCACAGTCTGCAAAGAATAATCTGAATGTAAAGCCTTGAATGCATGACTCGAGCACACCTCTACTTCTAGTGGCGATTTGTTCTAAGTATATGAAGGCATTTTTGATATTTGTGTTATGGTCGATGGTTGAGTTAGGCTCTCGTATTGTAAAATTTTGATGAAGCATTTGGTTCTTTGGTTATGTATTTTTCTTTGAGACTTCTTGTTTAATGAAAGTCAGGTTCATTTTCATCTTATTTTCCTATGATGTTGAATTATCCGTGATTGAAGGATTCACATGGATTGTTTTAACAATATTGTGATGTATGTTTGATTGCAGTCATGTTTTAATGCTCTTCAGTTTCTGAAACTTCGAATCCAAGAGGATCTTGTTTTCTAAGTTTTTCCTCCTTAGGTTGTTGGAAGACATGATGTCCAAAGAAGGCCTCTACACTCTCCTCACTAGTCCTTCCTCCTTCTCACATTTACTAAAACTAACTAACTAAAGTTGATCCAGACCATAACTGCTTGTGCATGTTGGTCCAGTTTTCTGAGTTAAAATGATATTATCTTGAGTCTGTGCCCATTTGACCTCTTTAAATCATTCATTGTGACATAAAAATTGATGGGTACTAGGATTAACTTCAACGCAATTTGAAGTTGACTTCTAGTGCTAACATTTGTGGCATTGTTGTCAGGGAATGAATTGAAGATGTTTCCCTCAGATAGAATGATAAAGATCTTTTGTTTCTAAAGGTGCATCGAATATCAGAACCATTGAAGATTGAAACCTACACTTTGTGACTCCATTGATGCGACTCCATTTTTTCAGCTATGGCTTCCAGAGGCAGACACACGAGGTCTACTTTGTAGCTGCCTTTAGCAACGCCTGAAGTTGACCTAGAAACAATTATCAAAAAGGGAAAGGCCCCTCGAGAAGGAGTTTTAGATGCTATACCTAGTGACTTTGGTAATTTTCATAATCCTTTAGAAACTCCAATATCTTCTTCTCATTCTCTTGTTATATCATCTGTTGGAGTTTCCATAAATTTAAATTTTGGGAGTTTTCCATCTATTTTATCCCCTCCTAGTCTCGATTTAGAAGGAGAAAGATTTGACACCCCTATTTCCCATGAAGTTGTACAGTGGTTTAAACCAAGGACATTAGAATATTTTCCCACTACGGGCTTTACCACTCCTCCTCCTATTAAAGTTGTTGCATTTATAGAAGGGGAAACATCTATTCCCTCAAGCCCTATAGCCTTTTCTCCAAATCCACAGTTGTTTCCTCTTTCCCCCAGAAACGCAGTCCCAGTCTCACCTATCTAAACTATATCCCCTCCTAGTTCTCCTCCATTTCACATCCATATGGCACGTGTTAATCCCCCAAGGAACAGAATGCATGCCATAGTGGCTGCTATATATGCCCCTCTTGTTTTTCCTCAGCCTATGAATGTTGTCTCAGCTGGTAGCTACCTTAAGCAGTTGCCTAAGTTCACAGGTGAGGGAGACATAACTACAGAAGAACACCTTGCAGCCTTTTATAGTTATGCAGACAATTATGTCATTGTAGATGAAGATGTATGGATGAGGATTTTTGTTCATAGCCTTGATGGAGAGGATAGGAAATGGTTTAGGGCCTTGTATCCTAGATATATTAATGGTATTGAAGCCCTAGATGATGCATTGTTAAGACATTGGGGGGATAAAAAATATTTCCTTTACTATATTACAAAGTTTGGATCACTTAAGAAAGTGTTGACGGGCGAAATTGATCGTCCGTCAACTGAGAGAGTGGAACCGGTCCGGGGTTGTCTAATAACCCAAGCCGTTTGGAATGAACCACCCTAACAAGTTTAGTGGCTCCATTAGCTGATCTAAGGGCCTAGGAAAACCAAAGATAAAACTAATCTAAACTATCTAATCTAACTAAAACAAATAAAACAAACTAAACTAACTAACAATAAATAAAACAAATTAACTAAAACAAACTAAACTAACTAATCTAACTAATCTAATTAAAACTAACCATTAAACAAACTAACTAATCTACTATCTATATATACAAACTACTTATTCACAAAATATACAATATCTACAAAATACAGATTTAAATAAAACCTGCAAAACTCATTGGCTTTCTGCCCTAAGACAAAGAAAGGTATTTTTTATTGATTTTATAATTTTATAAACAAGAAATTAAACTTACTGAAATTAAACAATCTAATATACTAATTCTACACATATATCTAACTAAACTTATATCTAAACTAAACTACTAATAAATATACTAAACAAACAAATGACAAACTGACCTGGAAACGCTCCAAATTTGTCCTGTGTATAATGACTTCGAAGCTGGTTGGAGGAAGGAAACTCGCACCGGATAATCCAAAAGCTTCTCGTAAACGATAGCTGCAATGCTCTTTGAGTTTGTTTACAGGACAAACAAGACATAAAAAATCATAACAATTATATGATTTATAAATCTCTGCAATAAGGGAAACCTGTTATGCAAAAACTTATACTTAATAATTCAACATATGAAGAAGAGAAATTTGTCATTCACAAACTGAATCAAGTAATTGCTATGTTTTTTAAACACTGGAAGAAATCAGATATGGATTATATTGATTAAATTATATCATTTGCAAAAGACTAAGATAGCTAAAGTAGGCATTAACCAAATGCAAATTGATACACAAGAACATGAAACAAAATATCGATATTATGAAAAGCTAAAGCTGTAGCAGAACATCAAATTCCGTCCCATTCTGTATTAAAAATCCATATCCTTGTTCTCCCACGAATGAGGATGGTGTTATTACAAAAATAATGAGTATTTATAAGTTTTTCCACAGGGTAAAACCTCCCTGTGGAAGTTATCAAACTGTTTACATAATCTGGGAAGATATTCCCAAGATCAACTAAACTAGGAAACTAAAATGAAACTAAAGCATCTAAATATCCTCTAAACTATCCATCAAATCCCATGCAATTTCGAATTCACCTGAAATAGGCCAGAAATAAACAAGTTAGAGAGATATTTTATTAATAAAACAATAAAAATCTAATTCTACAGACTTAGCTACAGAATCATCTGGTTCTGTAGCTAGTCTAAAATACGATATAGAATCAGAATTGAAATTAAATCAAATCTTTTAAGAAATTCCATTCAATTTACATCCAACAATCATTTGAAAATGAATCATGAATTGAAATCGATATTATATTATGAACTCAAACAGGATCCATATCATTAATCGAGTATAGAGATAGCAATACTCTGTTTCAATTATAGTCATAAATCGAGTAAATGAAATCATATGAAACTGAATCGTAATCGTTTCCCAACAAATGGAATCGATCTGTTATGAGATCGTTTTGATATTCAATTGAAAATAGAACAAATCGCAAACACATCGTTACACTTGTAAATCGAACAGGATTATCATAATAACTGTATAGCAAGTGATTTAGATTGTGAACGAATCCAAATGATAATTGAATCATTAACAACATCGTAACAGGATTATTCAAATAGGGTTTATTATAGATTTTGATTGTTGGTCATTTCACAGTAAGCAAACAGGATCGATTAATTTTGATCACAATCGTTTCAATCAAACGAATCGTATCAGGGTTTGACCAATTCATTTCACAAACTTAAAATACAGAGCATCAATTCTAACATGAACTCGACTCATAGGACAAAATTACCAAATTAGAACAAAAGTGAATCGATTAGCTCAAATTTTCACATAACTGTTATGATTCGGATTCATTTCCAATTCGGGCACGAATGTTATTTGAGCGTAATGTTTTCATCAAAGAGACAGAACATCATACGACACAGCATCATAACAAATATCTTCCCGAAAACATTTACCAGTCATAGCATACCAATGATAATGAAATCGAATCTGAGCAAAATCGTAACAATCAAAATCGATCAAATCGTTTACCAACCATAGTATATGGATCATAACAGAACTAAATCCGAACGTGATTATGCTCTAAACTGAATGTGAAAATTTTCCTTTTCAAATCAAATACAAATCAACTCATTTGAAGGCAAACTATTAATTTTGTCACCTTAACGAGGCAAGCCAATCAATCAAATTCAAGCAAAGATCACTCAAATCTAATCAAAATCTATTAATTTCTAAACTGGGAATAATCATATCGTATATTGAATCGAAATTTCTTTCTATTCAAAGCAAGTCTATATATAGAATGCACGCAATATAACAGAGCCATTCAATGATGTGAACAGAGCTGTTTGAAACTGAAATCAAATTGTTATATAAACCTAGATTATTTACAAAAACAAATGATATCAAAACATACCTGTGTAGCAATGAGGCTGCTCAATTATGCCAGCTTGGAATTTACAACAGTTGTGGTTGATTCCACATTTTTAAATAGGATGAAGCCAGTCATTTTTTGCTTTTTATCTGTCGCTTGGAGCTTGGCCTTTTGACTGGTTAACAGTGCAATCTGGTCTTCCAAAGATTGAATCCTTGATTGGAGAATCAGAACATCAAGATAATATCGCTCTAACCATGAATTGCATTGGTCACAGGGTGACTGTGTGGGTTTAGACAGAGCAGGAGAGTATTTGGGCAAATGATCGATGGTTTCACAAGGCAACTTAATGCCTCGGTAGTTAGGGTCGACCTTTAGGCAGGGGGGTAGGTTTGATACAAAATCATATGAGGGTTCGACACACAAACCTTGCGAGTAGGGGTATTCGCTAGCCAATAAACGCTCCACTTTTGAATCGGAGTCTTCACTCAAAATGATAGGGTTTGGCTCAATAGGGGGTTTTGGCTTATTCCTTGCCATCCGTGAAATCAAACGTGCATTCTTTTTCCCTTTGGCGTTTGCAGCGAGGTTTTCCTTGAGCTTTTTTCTCATAGGATTTGCAATGGCTTCTGCACTCTTAGCTACAGTGTCGGGTAAGTCCACAGGAGGGTCGGTCGAGGGTTTAGGCAGTAGGGGGTGCAAGGGTAAAGGTGGTTCAGCCTTAGTCTCAGTTACCATAGGTTTATCAACCTGTATAGGGTCGATGTCCTCAAAGCCATTACGGGCGATGAAGGCCTTCCAACTGTCACCAAGCAAACTCAACTGATAGACAACGATGAGCTTGATAAGCCCATGATGAAACAGGTTGTTATCAGTCTTGTGCCTTTTATACTTTTTGGACATTTTATACAGGCTCCGATGAAAATAAAACGGCATGTTTAGAGGATACCCTATAAAAACCATTAATAGACACAGGTAGTAGAGGAACACAAACCCGTAGCGACATTCACAGGTCACAAACTACTTGATTATCATTAAAAAATCATGCCATCATTGTTTAAGCATAGTTACGGGCATACCTCTATCACAGCAGGTGATTTTGCGCGATTGAAACAACAATGTCCACGGCACTTCCTCGACCTTGCAATTCTTAAACCAACGTTGTCCAGAGGTAGGTAACCCCGTGGCTGTGCTGATAAACTGCTCGTCAATCTCTAACTGTATATCTCTGACCTTGGCTCGACATCCATCAAAGTTCATGGCAAACTGTCGAGCTACGCAACGGTTAAAACCCTCAAAACGTTTCACGAAGGTAAGCCACCCACTGTCTGCCAAATCTTGGCGGGCATTATCAAACATTAACAGGGCTTGGTTGCCATTGGGTTCAACTCGCACGACTGGTGCCATGGATCCGAACACATGGTAAGGGAAGGGTTTGAATTCACGAACACACACAGTAACAGAGCTAGCCGAACCAACAACAATGAATGAGACAAAAGGGGTAAGCATTAATGCGAGCATGCGAAGGTGGTGGAGTCTGCCATGCAAAATATTCATTATCCAAGTACAACCGCCAAATTTCATAGTTGTTCGTTCCATAATAATAGTTCAACCACTAAGCCATGTGTACAACCAATGAAATCAAATGTATATGCCAATACACGGAAATGTTATATCATAACGTTTACAAATCCGACCTATAAATCAAAGCATGCACCAATGTATATAATCAAAAGTTTAATCAAAGTGCCAACGAATTCATATAGTCGACTAGCCAAATTTATGAAAAGATTATCATAAGGATTATATCATATGTTTATAAAAAAATTAATCAAACCCCTATGCATTTCATAGAATCAATGATTAGGCAAGTCATAAAATGCAAATCCAAAGGCTAAATGTCTTCAATAAAACCAAGTTATATAATCAATCGAAGTATGAGAACCGATCAAAGGATATTGTCAATCGTGTAATGATCAATAAAAAGGTAAGCGCAATAGGCATAATGACACAAAAGATATTGACAGTTCAGATAATGATCGAAATGTGACTTCGAAAAGAGAAGTTTTCATGCTTACAGTTGTGAAAACTTAACGAAGACAAATGTGTAAATGTCGCAAGAAATGAAAATGTCGTCTATTTAAAAAAAATGCGACGAAAGCAAGACATAGGTGTAGGCAGCTTATAGGATAATAGAAAAAAAATGAATTGGCTGCCAACAATGGCGACACACTGGTAGAAGTAGTTATCTCTGCAAAAGTATGAATTCAGATTAAGACAGCAAAGATAATTTCAACTCAAAAATAACAACCAGAAAATCGTACAAACATCATCATTAATCATTTTTTCCAGCAGTGTTCTAAAAGATGAAAACTAATAACAATCTTAAGATCAGCAAGTCACGATATTAAAGATAAAATATCCAATACTGTTGGCATGGCCACTACTGCCAGCAGGTGTCCATAGCCTCGACAGGGTTTCCATTTAACCCACTCTGACATATGTATCCTGTCAAGAAGTTCTAGATCAGAATAAAGGACATTAAAGAGGTTTCTTATATTTTTTGCAGATTTTCATATACCCGACATTTCTTCGCTACCAGCGGGCCTATTCAGTACCCCGGCGAAGTTGTCTTGGCGCCATGCTTGCATTTACCCGCTGCCAGCAGACCTGTTCAGTATCTCGACGGGTTTACAAGCACTTCCCACAGCTCTTATTAATAATTTAATTTTGTTTTTCTTTTGTAGATAGCTGAGCGGGGTGACGCTGAAAGTCTTGATATTTTAGCATATTTTTCAGACCTCATCATAATTTTTTAGCACTGTCCTTTATTTATCTCCAGAAATGTTTTATTTACAAAACAACTTCCTACGATACGAAGACGTCTTTTGAGTCATTCCTTTACGGAAAAGGGACAACGTAAAAAGATAATAGATGATCATGACAAGATTTTCTCAGAGATTGAAATCAGTAAACTTCTTTCAAACAAAATTTTTCCAACATAGATATCAATTTCAGCAATATATCATTGATGTTTGTACAAACTTTCAGAAGTTATTTCAGGGAAGAAATTTTCTATCATCTTTGTCTGAATAGCTCAGTGTACAGGTATGTATATTTCTCAAAAACACAAACTGATCAATTCAAATCAAAATAAAAAACAAAAGAAAAAGAAAGTGCAAACAAAAATGAAATATTTACATAATATACAAGGGTAGTTATCAAGAAAAGTATATTTTCAGGGCTTGGCCATTCACCGGATAGGTTTCAAGCTGTCCTTCAAGGTTCTGCAATCGAAAGGAACTAGGACCCAACTTTTCAGCAATTAAAAATGGCCCAAGCCATAAGTTTTGAAATTTGGTGTGCTCACCCTTTCTCTCGTGTGGTTTGTCCCACTTTAAGACGAGATCGCCTACTTCAAAATTTCTATCAGAAGCAGAATTAGAATCGAACCATCTTTTAATCAATTGTTGATGTTGATCTAACTTACGCTTAGCTTGGGCTCTTACTTCTTCCAACTTCATCAAAGCGTTAATTCGGTTTTCTAAAGGGGGACAATCTTCTTCTTAGACTTTTTGTGACAACTGAAGTGAAGGAAGAAGAATGTGAGGTGGCAGAATTGCTTCTTGCCATAAACAAGAACAAAGGGGGAGTTACCTATAGCGGCTTTGGGTGTTACCCTATCAGCCCACAGTGCATTCAATAGTGCATTGTGCCAATTCTTGTGATTTTCAACCACAGTTCTCTTGATAATTTTAATCAATTTCTTGTTTGTTGATTCTGCTAAGTCGTTGCCCTGGGGGTAGTAACTAGTAGAATACTTCATCTTTATTCCTTTCTCCAAAGAAAACTCACTCATCTCAAGAGAAGAAAAGTATGAAGCATTATCAAAGACTAGACAATCAGGGATACCGAAACGAGTGATAATATTCGAGTTTAGAAAAGAGATTACCTGACTGGTGTTAACATTTCTTAGCGCAGCAGCTTCAGACCATCGTGTAAAGTAATCTGTGGCTGTCACAATATACTTGTGTTGTTGCGAGGACGGAGGGTTAACTGGGCCTATGATATCAAGGCCCCATTGCTGGAAAGGAGAATCTACTGAAACGGGTTGCAAGGGAAAGGCTGGTTTTTGCAACCGCCCTGATGCTTTCTGACAGATGATACATTTACGACACAAGGCATGGGCGTCCCTAAAAAGCGTGGGTCAGTAATAACTGGCTCTTAAAACCTTATGAGCAGTGGTGTCACCACCGAAGTGACCACCAGCTTCTCATGCATGCAACTCAAGTAAGACTTTTTCTGCTTCGTCTTTCTCAAGACAGCGCATCAGTACACCGTCAGAATTCTGACGAAACAGTATACTGTTAACTAGATGAAAGGAGGCGGACTTTAGTCTCAATGCTCTTCTCTTGGCGGGGTCAAGTTGATGGGGTGCTGACCCATGTTCAAGACAGAATCTAATATCATTGTACCAGAGACTAACGAGGTTTTGTACACAACAAATCAAACTTTGATCGCTTTGTCCTAGGTTTGATGTATCACTATCTTCTTGTTGTCCTGTTTCCGAATCAACAACCAATTTACACAACCCTTGGCCTCTCACGATCTAAGCTGGGGTGATTTCTAAGTCATACTCCTACAAGGAGGTGACCCAGTTAGCTCTCTTCTCTCCTAACTCCTTCTGCACTAACAAGTTCCTTACGGCAGGGTAGGGGACAATGACTTTTGTCCTTGACTTCAAAAGATAGGACTGGAAGTGCTTAACTGCTTTGAAAATAGCGTAGGCTTACCGATCAACCATTGGGTAGTTAAGTTCAACACCTTTGAAAGCAGAGCTCATAAAGGCGATGGGTACTTCGTTGTTCTCGGCATTCTTCTGAGTTAGGACTGCGACATAGGAACGATCAGAGGCAAAAGTATAGAGTGTAAAATCTTGAGAGAAGTCAGGGCTCATGAGAGACGGAGCGTCTACTATGGCCTTCTTTATGGCATTAAAATCTTGATTTTCTATGGGTCCCTAGTGATATTGGGTGTCTTTCTTAATCAGGTTCTGTAGAGGCCTGACCATTTCGGAGAAGCTGGGGACAAATCCTCTCACGAAGTTAATCTGGCCTAGGAAAGACTGGATGGATTTCTTGGATGTAGGAGGGGGAATTTTAACGATGACTTGAGTCCTTTTGGGGTCAATAATCATCCCTTCGCTAGACACAATGAATCCTAGTAATTTACCCTGTTCTACTGCAAAGATGGACTTTTTGGGGTTCAAGGAGATGTTGTATTGACGACATCGTAGAAAAACGGCTCGTAAGTGAGCTAGATGATCGTCTTTGTTTTTAGAATAAACAGTCACATCATCCAAGTAAACTACGACGGAGTGATTGATTAAGCCTCGAAAAGCAATGTCCATTGCTCTCTGAAAGGTAGCACCAGCATTAATCAATCCAAAGGGCATTTTTCGATAAGCATAAGTGCCCCACGGAGTAAGGAAGGTGGTTTTGAGTTGGTCTGGTGGAGACATAAGGACTTGGTTATATCCAGAGAAACCATCCAATAAAGATAGCCTCTCGAAACTAGATACCTGTTGAAGGATCTGTTCCATGGGTGGGACAGGATAATTGTCTTTGTCAGACGCTTTGTTGAGGTTTCGGAAATCGACGCAAATTCGGATTTCCCCGTTTTTCTTCCGAATTGGGACAAGGTTGGACACCCATTGAGTGTGTCTAACAGGAAAAATTATTTTATCACTTAGGAGTTTATTCAATTCTTTTTGAACGGTCGGTTCTAGTTTATGGTGCATTTTCCTCAGTTTCTGTTGGAAGGGTAAGGTTTGGGGCTTCATCGGGATGACATGCTGTATGATATTAGGATCGAACGTTTTAAGATCATCGTATGTCCATGCAAAGACATCCTTAAATTCTTTAAACAATTTAACAAAAGCAGCTTTTTCTTGTCTAGAACATCCCAAGCCTAAGTTAATACACTGAGGATTTTCACTAGTTCCTAAATTGACTTTTTCATAAGACAACGAGGAACTATTGGTTTTACAATTGACCGTCTTTTTAAATTTATCTTCAAAATCATAAAAATTCTCTAATCTAACTATGGATTTGGGTATGGAATTTACCATGTCCGATAGAACTTCAGGAGATTTCGGATCAAGTATTACCGTAAAATCGTGCAAATTGTTGTCGTGCGTGCGTTCATCTATCACCGCACCTTGAAAGGTTTCTTCCATGTGCAGAAATTTAATGATCTGTTGATCATCGTCAAATACTCTCCAATTTGTGATATTGTCAGGAACATATGGTCGGAACAATAGCTCGACAGAGAATGCGTTTGGGGATAAGCCTTCTGTAGGAAGAAGTTTAGAGGCTACATTAGCTAGTAGATCTGCTTCAGCATTATTTAGTCTAGGAATGGAATTTATATTGAAAGCAGAAAATTTGTTCATAAGACTCCATACCTCAGACTGGTAACTTTTGAGATGCGGGGAAAGACAGTGTATAGAATCTCTTACCTGCCTAACCACTATTTCAGAGTCGCCAAATACAACCAGGTTTTGAATGTTCATATCCAGGGATTTTCTGAGACCTTGCAATAAAGCCACATATTCTGCAGTATTGTTAGTACATTCAAATTCTAGTCTACAAGCCATTAATGTCTTGTTACCTGCCAGATCGATGATGATGCAGCCTGCACCAGCTCCTTCTTTAGAGTTAGAACCGTCGAAATATAGAGACCAAATTTGGTTTCCATCGAGCACATGGGACTGTTGCATAGAAACTGTTGGTTGCATATATGCTATGATCTCGGACTGTTGTTTTGGATTGTTGATAGGTGAAACCTCAACCATGAAATTGCCGAAGAAGGTGTCCATTCCTTGGACTTTGGGTGAATCACCAGAAGGTGTATATGGTTCGTTAGGATCGTTCAAATCTGTGACCGTGAACTTAAGGTAGTGCTCACGATTCACCCTGATCTTGTTAGGCTTACCGTTCTCTGGAAGCCATAAGTGAGACCAGTCCATCGCGAAGTAACCATGTAGCTTCTCCAACTAGTCCCTGCTCAAAAACAGACCATATACTTCTGGAATATCCACAACGATTATATCAATAACTTGATGAACCTTAGGGTTAGACGATAATCTAATCAATACATTTTTTAGTTTGCCTATAACTTTAACATTTGTACGATCAAGTTGTATGATTTTCAAAGTAGATGGTTCCACTTCAGTGTTAATATTTTGAAAGATAGACCAAGGCATCACATTGGATGACGCTCCTGAGTCCACCATACAATTATGCACATTTCTGTTGAAAATCTCGAAAGTTAAAAGAAAAGGAGGTACATTTTTGCAAGTACTAGGAGTAGTAGCTTGTGGCTTTTTACTTGCAGTTTCTAAGGCTACTTTATCTACATTATTTATAGGGACTACAGGAAGGCTTCCTCTATCTTGAGGATCAAGATTATTTTTAGTGGAAGTCTTCTGCGGAACTTTGCTTTGCACAACCTTGTTACCAATTGAATTACCATTCTTGTCGTTCTCTGAAATATTTTGCAACATTTTTTGTAACAAAAATGGAAACTTCAACAACTCATAAATAGAAATGTTAGCCCTTAATTTTTTAAGATCTTCAACAACATCATAATCTAAGTTAGGGCTGACATTTCTTTGTTTAGTTTCTACTAATTTAGATGGCTTTGGAGGTGAAGTTGTAGTGTTCTCGGTAGAAGGCTTGTTTGTTGTCTTACTCCTAGTGTTATAAGGGTGAACAGTCTCAAAGTTAGCTTGAAAGATGTTGTCCGAGAAGTGTCCAAAGATGTTTGGAGAAGACTCATCTTCTTGAACTGTTTCATGTTCGACTTCCTCCTGAGGGGTCTCAGGGGGCATCAAGTTATCTTGGGCTTCTAGAATTGTTTGAAGGGCACATTGAAAACTTTCTAGGTTCAAGCCTTCGGGGTTTGGATTAGGTCGGTTGGTGGGAAAAGGCTTTCGGAAAGGAGGTTTGTAGGGTCCTTTACTCGAGGAAGCTTCTTCAGTTGACCTTTTTAAGTCTATAACTTGATTCGACAGTTTTTGAACAACTTTAGTTAAATTTTCCAAATCAGACTTTTCAGGTTGTGTTTTACTTTGAGTAGGTCTGGGGAGAATTTCAATCTTCTTTTTGGAAGAAGTACTAGTTTCATTTTCGTTGCTAGAAGAGTCCTTAAGACTAAGTATGTATTTTTCAATCTGACTAGCCTCCTCGAAGGCTTCTAACAACGTGGCCTTTTTAGATCGTTTAACCCAAATAGCTATACTTTGATGTAAAGCTTTAGTATAGTAAGTTATTACAAGACTCTCAAAAGGCATAGAATCTGCAGGGATTCGATTTTTAAGCATTAAGAATCTTTGATTAAAATCTTTAACTTTTTCTTTTGGGTTCATTTTTAAGCTTGAAAGATCCATGACTAAGACTTCCGTAGGTTTACCATCTTCAAATTTTTCCAAAAAGCATGACTCAAACTTTTCCCAAGACACAATGGTATGGGGTTGTTGGGAAAAGTACCAAGTGGATGCATTACCCTCAAAATTATAAGGGAACAACCTACAGACAACGTCTTCATGTTCAACATTGCAGAGTCTAATGGCTAACATAAATTTTTTTATATGATCTTCAGCTATCTGTTTGGAGTCGGGGTCAAACTTGGGAAGCCATTTCTCTGGGTGCTTAGGTAAAGGGTGTTGGGCTCCAGGTACAGCTACAGCATCCTGATCAAGCCAGGGTCTAGCAGGGTTGTTCTGATTTACCATTGGGGTAGTGGGTGTGGAAGGTTGAGAAGGTGAGTTGCCTTCGTCAGAAGAATCTCCTCCAGAAGAGGAAGGAGATGAGGGAGGTGGTGAAGGAGGTATCCTAGATCCTCCTGCAGCAGGATTTGTGATTGGATCTGTAGGATTCACAGTGAGGTTAGTGTCACCTAATTGTTCTCTAATATCAGAGAAGTCCAAAGGTTGACCCCATGGACGGTTTGGTTGCCTAAGACGAGCTAAGGCACTATGTGTTTTGATAAGATATTGACGAACAATCTCTTGTATGTCACCACCTGTAGGATTAGGGGTTGCTGGCTCAACTGTGATCTGTGGATCGTCGGTTGAAGTAGTTGTTGTTTGAAGGGGAATATTATTGTGTGAACGGATTCTAGTCACTATAGGTGAGCAATTAGGGGGGGGGAGGAGTCTTGCGACCGCCTCGTTCCATTAATTAAGTTCAAGCCCTCCTTCTAGCGCCATTTGTTGACGGGCGAAATTGACCGTCCGTCAACTGAGAGAGTGGAACCGGTCCAGGGTTGTCTAATAACCCAAGATGTTTGGAATGAACCACCCTGATGGGTTTAGCGGCTCCGTTAGCCGATCTAAGGTCCTAGGAAAACCAAAGATAAAACTAATCTAAACTAACTAATCTAACTAAAACAAATAAAACAAACTAAACTAACTAACAATAAATAAAACAAATTAACTAAAACAAACTAAACTAACTAATCTAACTAATCTAATTAAAACTAACCATTAAACAAACTAATTAATCTACTATCTATATATACAAACTACTTATTCACAAAATATACAATATCTACAAAATACAGATTTAAATAAAACCTGCAAAACTCATTGGCTTTCTGCCCTAAGACAGAGAAAGGTATTTTTTATTGATTTTATAATTTTATAAACAAGAAATTAAACTTACTGAAATTAAACAATCTAATATACTAATTCTACACATATATCTAACTAAACTTATATCTAAACTAAACTACTAATAAATATACTAACCAAACAAATGACAAACTGACCTGGAAACGCTCCAAATTTGTCCTGTGTATAATGACTTCGAAGCTGGTCGGAGGAAGGAAACTTGCACCGGATAATCCAAAAGCTTCTTGTAAACGATAGTTGCAATGCTCTTTGAGTTTGTTTACAGGACAAACAAGACATAAAAAATCATAACAATTATATGATTTATAAATCTCTGCAATAAGGGAAACCTGTTATGCAAAAACTCATACTTAATAATTCAACTTATGAAGAAGAGAAATCTGTCATTCACAAACTGAATCAAGTAATTTCTATGTTTTTTAAACACTGGAAGAAATCAGATATGGATTATATTGATTAAATTATATCATTTGCAAAAGACTAAGATAGCTAAAGTAGTCATTAACCAAATGCAAATTGATACACAAGAACATGAAACAAAATATTGATATTATGAAAAGCTAAAGTTGTAGCAGAACATCAAATTTTGTCCCAGTCTGTATTAAAATTCCATATCCTTGTTCTCCCACGAATGAGGATGGTGTTATTACAAAAATAATGAGTATTTATAAGTTTTTCCACAGGGTAAAACCTCCCTGTGGAAGTTATCAAACTATTTACATAATCTGGGAAGATATTCCCAAGATCAAATAAACTAGGAAACTAAAATGAAACTAAAGCATCTAAATATCCTCTAAACTGTCCATCAAATCCCATGCAATTTCGAATTCACCTGAAACAGGTCAGAAATAAACAAGTTAGAGAGATGTTTTATTAATAAAACAATAAAAATCTAATTCTACAGACTTAGCTACAGAATCATATGGTTATGTAGCTAGTCTAAAATAAGATACAGAATCAGAATTGAAATTAAATCAAATCTTTTAAGAAATTCCATTCAATTTACATCCAACAATCATTTGAAAATGAATCATGAATTGAAATCGATATTCTATTATGAACTCAAATACGATCCATATCATTAACCGAGTATAGAGATACCAATACTCTGTTTCTATTATAGTCATAAATCGAGTAAATGAAATCACATGAAACTGAATCGTAATCGTTTCCCAACAAATCGAATCGATCTGTTATGAGATCATTTTGATATTCAATTGAAAATAGAACAAATCGCAAACACATCGTTACACTTGTAAATCGAACAGGATTATCATAATAATTGTATAGCAAGCGATTTAGATTGTGAACGAATCCAAATGATAATTGAATCATTAACAAAATCGTAACAGGATTATTCAAACAAGGTTTATTATAGATTTCGATTGTTGGTCATTGCACAGTAAGCAAACAGGATCGATTAATTTTGATCACAATCGCTTCAATCAAACGAATCGTATCAGGGTTTGACCGATTCATTTCACAAACTTAAAATACAGAGCATCAATTCTAATCTGAACTCGACTCATAGGACAAACTTACCAAATTAGAACAAAAGCGAATCGACTAGCTCAGATTTTCACATAACTGTTATGATTTGGATTCATTTCCAATTCGGGCGCGAATGTTATTTGAGTGTAATGTTTTCATCAAAGAGACAGAACATCATACGACACAGCATCATAACAAATATCTTCCCAAAAACATTTACTAGTCATAGCATACCAATGATAATGAAATCGAATCTGAGCAAAATCGTAACAATCAAAATCGATCAAATCGTTTACCAACCATAGTATATGGATCATAACAGAACCAAATCCGAACGTGATTATGTTCTAAACTGAATGTAAAAAAATTTCTTTTCAAATTGAATACAAATCAACTCATTTGAAGGCAAACTATTAATTTTGTCGCCTTAACGAGGCAAGCCAATCAATCAAATTCAAGCAAAGATCACTCAAATCTAATCAAAATCTATTAATTTCTAAACTGGTAATAACCATATCGTATATTGAATCGAAATTTCTTTCTATTCAAAGCAAGTCTATATATAGAATGCACGCAATAAAATAGAGCCATTCAATGATGTGAACAGAGTTGTTTGAAACTGAAATCAAATCGTTATATAAACCTAGATTATTTACAAAAACAAATGATATCAAAACATACCTGTGTAGCGACGAGGTTGCTCAATTATGCCAGCTTGGAATTTACAACAGCCGTGGCTGATTCCACATTTTTAAACAAGATGGATCCGGTCATCTTTTGCTTTTTATTTGTCGCTTGGAGCTTGGCCTTTTGACTGGTTAACAGTGCAATCTGGTCTTCCAAAGATTGAATCCTTGATTGGAGAATCAGAACATCAAGATAATATCGCTCTAATCATGAATTGCATTGGTCACAGGGTGACTGTGTGGGTTTAGACAGAGCAGGAGAGGATTTGGGCAAATGACCGAGGGTTTCACAAGGCAACTTAATGCCTGGGTAGTTAGGGTCTTCCTTTAGGTAGGGGGGTAGGTTTGATACAAAATCATATGAGGGTTCGGCACACGAACCTTGTGAGTAGGGGTATTCGCTAGCCAATCAACGCTCCACTTCCGAATCGGAGTCTTCACTCAAAACGATAGGGTTTGGCTCAATAGGGGGTTTTGCTTATTCCTTGCCATCCGTGAAATCAAACGTGCATTCTTTTTCCCTTTGGCGTTTGCAGCAAGGTTTGCCTTGAGATTTTTGCTCATAGGATTTGCAATGGCTTCTGCACTCTTAGCTACAGTGTCGGGTAAGTCCACAGGAGGGTCGGTCGATGTTTTAGGCAGTAGGGGGTGCAAGGGTAAAGGTGGTTCAGCCTTAGTCTCAGTTACCACAGGTTTATCAACCTGTATAGGGTCGATGTCCTCAAAGCCATTACGGGCGATGAAGGCCTTCCAACTGTCACCAAGCAAACTCAACTGATAGACAACGATGAGCTTGATAAGCCCATGATGAAACAGGCTGTTATCAACCTTATGCCTTTTATACTTTTTGGACATTTTATACAGGCTCCGATGAAAATAAAATGGCATGTTTAGAGGATACCCTATAAAAACCATCAATAGACGTAGGTGGTAGAGGAACACAAACCTGTAGCGACCTTCGCAGATCACAAACTTCTTGATTATCATTAACAAATCATGCCATCATTGTTTAAGCATAGTTACGGGCATACCTCTATCACAGGAGGTGATTTTTCACGATTGAAACAACAATGTCCACGGCACTTCCTCGACCTTGCAATTCTTAAACCAACACTGTCCAGATGTAGGTAACCCCGTGGCTTAGCTGATAAACTGCTCATCAATCTCTAACTGTATATCTCTGACCTTGGCTCGACAGCCATCAAAGGTCATGGCAAACTATAGAGCTACGCAATGGTTAAAACCCTCAAAACGTTTCACGAAGGTAAGCCACCCACTGTCTGCCAAATCTTGGCGGGCATTATCAAACATTAACAGGGCTTGGTTGCCATTGGGTTCAACTCGCACGACTGGTGCCATGGAGCCGAACACATGGTAAGGGAAGGGTTCGAATTCAGTAACACACACAGTAATAGAGCTACCCGAACCAACAGCAATGAACGAGCCAAAAGGGATAAGCATTAATGTGAGCATGCGAAGGTGGTGGAGTCTGCCATGCAAAATATTCATTATCCAAGTACAACCGCCAAATTTCATAGCTGTTCATTCCATAATAATAGTTCAACCACTAAGACATGTGTACAACCAATGAAATCAAATGTATATGCCAATACACGCAAATGTTATACCATAACGTTTACAAATCCGACCTATAAATCAAAACATGCGCCAATGTATATAATCAAAAGTTTAATCAAAGTGCCAACGAATTCATATAGTCGACTAGCCAAATTTATGAAAAGATTATCATAAGGATTATATCATATGTTTATAAAAAAATTAATCAAACCCCTATGCATTTCATAGAATCAATGATTAGGCAAGTCATAAAATGCAAATCCAAAGGCTAAATGTCTTCAATAAAACCAAGTTATATAATCAATCGAAGTATGAGAACCGATCAAAGGATATTTCCAATCGTGTAATGATCAATAAAAAGGTAAGCGCAATAGGCATAATGACACAAAAGATATTGACAGTTCAAATAATGATCGAAATGTGACTTCGAAAAGAGAAGTTTTCATGCTTACAGTCGTGAAAACTTAACGAAGACAAATGTGTAAATGTCGCAAGAAATGAAAATGTCGTTTATTTAAAAAAAATGCGACGAAAGAAAGACATAGGTGTAGGCAGCTTATAGGATAATAGAAAAAAAATGAATTGGTTGCCAACAGAAAGGAGAAGGGGAATTTGTTTCTGAATTTTCAAAGAGGTTTAATAAAATGTATAATAATATTCCTGTTGAGATTAAAACTATAGAAACATCTGCCAAAATTACTTATTCTAGTGCTTTCGACCCTGATTTATGCCTCCTATTAAGAGAAATAAGAGTCACTTCCTTAGCTCATATGCAAGATGCATCCCTAGAAGTGGAGTCCAATATATTGGCAGTTGACAAGCTTAGAAGTAAGGTTGATGGAGAAAGAAAAAAGGTTAGGTCCGAGACTTCGACCTTTGGTTCCTCTACTGCCCCCCTTCAAATGGATGCAGTAACCAAGTTACTAAAATCACTCTCTGCTAGAATGGAAATATTGGAAATAGAAGGGAAGCAGAGCTACAGAAATCCCCCTAATGTTGAAAATAGAGGTAACTTCAGAAGACCAAATAACACCCCCCATATTATCCAAACATATCAAATAGGCATGGTGTTGGCACAGTGGAAAACCCACAGTTCAACACTACAACAACGCACCAAAAAAACCCTAACTACTAGCCCTTTTCGGCAACACCGGCGAAGCAGATGAAGTCTCACCCGAGGTAGAGGTAGGGGTGGTTGTAGGACTCAGGTGTCTGCAACCTTAGCTGGGACACATATTTGTGATTATAACACTTAATAGAGAACTTAGCAATGTTAGTTCATCATTATTTACCTAATATCTACTTCGCAGATAAAACAGAGCATCGCAGCATTCACCCTGATCTAATGTATCTAAGCACTTAGCATAAAAGATTATATCAGATCTAGTAGATTCAAGCACTAATCAAGTTCACAGATGTCAGATCCAACATCCAGATTCATCATAAGCACAAATCATAAACAGATATATCTATCTATACCAAATCACTTAGCAAATAACACATAAACACATCAGAACATCATATAGAGCATAATAAAACAATATTTACGTGGTTCACCCCCACCCTGGGGCTACGTCCACCAAATCTTCTTCTTTATTAGCTTCAATCAGTCATCTACATGCACAAAGCCACAAAACCCTTACTCTGCATAGGATAGAAGATCTGCGCAGCTCGCTAGATCCTTCTTCCTTGCGTTACAGCACAAAGCCTTTACAATCTCTTACAATGATTTGCACTTAGCCCTGCAATTCTCACACAGTATACACGAAGCCTTACACTTCTTGATCACACAGATCCAACTCTTACCACATAGCCAACTTGCACAACTCTTGCGCACTATTCAACTACTTCATACATTTCCTAGCCTTCTATTTTTACATACAAAATAGGCCTAAACATGGGTAAACCCATGGGCCGACATCCCATTCCCGTTACATATTCCTAAATTCCAAAAAAAGACCCAAAAGGGGGCTGATATCCCGTGATATCTGCTTTGTCTTGTGCTCCATATTCGACATGTTGTCGAAGTCCCAAAATAGGTCAAACTTGACCAAGTATCTCCCAAAACTTGGTCAAGGGCCAACAAGCCCCCAACACTCACCTGTGACTCATCCTGAGTCACTCTGGTTTGACTAGTTCTGCTTCGAATGCCTCAAGCTTGGCTCAAGATGCTTCAACTTGCTGTTGTGCTACGACCTCCTGTTCAGCAAATGCCTTGATGACTACATCATTGATATGTCCATCTAGATGTTGTTCAGCTGTAGCAACAACCTGCTCTAGTTCTGCTCCTTGTCCTTCTACTTTTCTAAACAATTGATAGGCCTTATATTGCACAGGTTGGAGTTTCTGAGTTACCTCCATAACTATGCTCTGGATAGTATGGATTTTCTATTATGCAGTGCGTTTCTCTTGGGAGCGCTTCATTCTTTCCACAGATGACAAGGACTTCAGCTGTGCCTGTATATTTTCAGCTTAATAATTCACCTCTTGGAGTTGTGACTCCAGTTCCTTTAGTTTTAGTTTGTCTGTGAGTTTTTCATAGGTCTGGGCACTACGATCAGTGAGTTGCTTAAATTCCAAGGTAAGAGCCTTGAGCCTTTCAACTATGCTCCCAATAGTTGCTTCCCTTTGGTCTCTTACATGTTGTGGGGTCTTAGGTACTGCGTGTAGTTCCAAGTCTGCAATGTGTTACTGTAGCTACTAGATCACTTCTTCAAGTTATGCTACTTGTTGTGGAACTCAATCTTTGGCCTTTACTTCTACGACTGTCATAGAACAAAGTTCTCTTTTGACCATTTCCTTTACTTCAAGTTGCTCCACGAGCAACTGTTCCTTTTCTTTCTGTAGTTGTTCTTTTTCTTCATCAAACTTCACTTGGAGAGCAACATTTTCCCATTCTATAGCATTGTGTTTCTCTACTAGTACCCCTTGTACTTGTGTTAAAGCCTGGGTGGCTTGCATTGTTTCTTCTTTTGCTCGTCGAAGGTGAGCTTCGACTGTCTCAGCTAAGCAGTGGAGTTGAGCTAGCTCATCTTCCATTTCTGGCTCTTCCGACGCAGTGGAGACTGTGCGGATGGACTGTAGGGCTTGTTGTACCCCTTGGATTTCAGTCTCAATTAGATCATAGAGATCCTCTTGCTTTTCTTCTTATTTCTCTGCTATTTCCAGCAAAGCATCTTGCAGGGATGCTATGAGGAAGTCGAATTCATCGGAGGTGAGGATGGTCTGCATCTTGGCCATGGTGGACTTCACTTTATTTCGGGAGGAAGGTTTCAGAGGTGAACCTTTTATCTTCTTCAGGGGATCAACCTCATCTCCTTGATTCTATTCGACTTCTTTGTCACCTAACTCTTTTCCATCACCTCCTTGCTCTGGTGAGATGGATGCAGTCTTCATGGATGCGCTATCTAATTCTTGGACCTCTTCAGTTTTCTTTTCCCCGCTAGGTCCGGGTGTATCCTACGCATTTTCTGGCCTATCGATGTCGGATATCTCCGTAGGGTCTACTGGAACAAGGAGGTTTGTCGATCAGTCCTTGGCGATCTCCTCCAAGTCCTCCTTCGTCATCTTGTAGTAGGACTGAAGTTTTTTCTTGTGTTCGTCAGCGCACGTTGTCATGTAAGTAAAATGTCGATCTACATTGAACTTCATCAAAGGCCTAAACCGGTGTAGAGTGTTCAGAGTCATGCAAGGCTCAGACTGTATGGCTACCTTCAATTGATTTTAGCAGGTATAAAAAATAGCATTTGACTGCCACTGTTTATTCATGTCGCTTGAGTACCATAGTGTACTGAACTTCATGGCCAGTGGTTCAAAAGGATCGATGTCTAGGAAGGTCGTACCTTCCGGCATCTCCCAGGAAATAAAAGCTATCAGTATCAGAAGCCAGCTGAAATGAAATTCATATCCCTGATCTTGTGCTTCGCTGTTGTCAAGTTTCGACTGGTTCACTAGGTACTTCACCCAGTTCATCTGAAGGCCTTCCGCGCACTTGCCTGCGAGGTCGATTACAAAACCGGTGACTTGGGTGGGTCGGTTCTTTCGGACTAACTTCCCTGCAATCAACTAATAGGCGAGCCATAGTGCACCACTCTGGATAGAAGCTACTTTGTAACCTTGCATGCCCTTCTCGACATCGCCATAAGTGTCCTTGATCTATTATGCTAGAGCATGATCCATGGCTTTTCCAGGGTAAAACTCCTATGGATCGGGTTCTTTCATACTCAACCCTGTGATCCAATTGATCAGCGTCAAATCAACTGTTATACGGCAGTTTAGCCACAAATAACCGCCATGGTAACAAGACGGCAGCAGATTGACACATGCATTTACCTCCTGGTGTCACCTGAAGTGAGGAATCTTCCTAACATTGAGCAGGGTGGACTGCGCAAGGTTCATAGTCCATGACTGGGGGATTATTTTCTAATTCTTCCCCTTAGTCTGAGTCAGGTACTTATGTGGGGTGAGCATATTGTAAACTTTCGATCTCCGAGGTTGAAGTCACTAAACTTCAACATCACAATATTATCTTGGTCTGCTCAAACTGCGCGTATCCCCTTCGGGAGGTACGCCATAACCAAGGTGTATTCAAAATCTCTAGGCACGCTGTCTTGATTTACTGCGCCACTCAGAGATGGAATATAGGTGGGTAGTATGGTCAGGATCAATTTAGCATTCGCTAGATCATCCCTGTGCTTGGTTTGCTTTTCATCAGATGGTCGGGATGGTCTGGCTCGGCAAGCAGTGGATGGAGAGGCTGGAATTCCTCTCGTCGATGATGCTTGTACACCTGTAGACATCAACATGACTCTTTAAGTCATGAGGTCGATCAAAACTTCTTCAACAACTTTCTCTACAACACTCAATTCGTCTGACATACACACTCGGGGTTAATAATCTCGGGTTCGAGGAATAACTTAGACATTGTAATAGGATAGATAGCAAGAGTGTGATGATCACTGTATAAAATCAACTTAGTCTGCGGGCTCAAACTCTCAGTTGGAAAAAGTGTTCTCAGTGCATGGTGTGATGGGATAAATAGGTAACTCAACAACGGGTCGCTTGCAACAGGTATGAATCCTTCATTAACATTGTTCTGTCCGTTATGGTGCAGTCCCAACGGTCGGATGGCGAGTTGTTTGTCCATAAATGTCTTTCTATCTGTTCGAAGCATTGGTCTAATGGTTATAATGTCCCCAACGGCTATATTTCTTCGCCATGGCGAAGTGCCATGTGTCATTGTTCTGATATCCTAGCGAAGCTCCACTTTTGCAAATTTTTCTTCTGCAAGGTTTCCTCTGGAACCTTCTGCAACTTGTCGATCTTAGCTCACTTCTTGCTTAGTTTTCTAGCCTTCTTCCCAGTGAGCTTCATCTCAGTATGCCTTTTTCCATTCTGATTCTTATCTTCTTTTGAAATAGTGAATTTGCACTGTTGAGATCCTTTCCTAAGATTTGTGGGTGATCCTTCTTCTTTATTTGGAATAAGTACTTCAATATTTAGTGGCTCTTCTAGTATTCTTGCAACTTCGACATCCAGGTCTCTAGTGTTAAATGGATTTCATTTGTTCTTCTATTCTTCAATCAAGTGTGAGATCTTTGTATTCATGAATTCATTTAACTCTTGCTTTTTCTGTTCTAAAACTTCCTCTTCTTCTTTCCTTCTGGCCTAATTTCTTTCAATCCAAGGTTTTCCTAGTAGCATGGTAAATGGGGTACTATTCTCAATAAATTTAATAATCTCAAAATCTTCCTCTGTCGAAGTTCCATTGGCATTCATAGGTATCTGGGTGAGATTTCCACATAGTTTTATCAGCTTTCCTTTGAATATTCCTATTCCTTCTAGTGAAGGAATCATAGTAGGCTTCCCTATAGCTTCCCAAGTTCTCTCTATCATGATATTCATCTATGTTTCCTCATCTAGAACACAGTCAATGTCGGAGTCTCCTATTCTTTCTTCAAGGCATTCATTTTCTTTGAATATCTATGATAATATAACATGTTGGTGGTCATTTAGAGTTTCTCTTATCTGTAGCAATACTTTCTTTGATTTTTCCTGGGATTCTGTCATAATCTTAATTTCTGGATCTGCCTTATGGTTTTCTTGTCTCATGTTCATTTCTTCAAGATTCGCAATCATTCTAGGAAAATCCAATACTTCATGGTCCATAGATTTACAACAAAGACAACTGGGTCTTTTCCCAGGGCATTCCTTAGCAAGATGTCCCAGTTTTCTGCAACTGTAACATAGGGTTAATCCTCTCTTTCTTTTAAATGATCCCTAGCCTTTCCTGTACTGTGCACTAGGATCATGGTAGCTAACCTGCAAAAAATTATTTCTAGGATCCTGCATACACTTATTAGTCCAAACATTCTTTCTATGCATAGGTATAACATATTTTTCACTATTCGTATCAGATCTATTCATATAAAACCTTCTTTCATCTATGAATACCCTAGTTTTCAAGCTAGGATGGAATCTATCAAATATACCTAGATCCATGCTTTAGAAACAAAAATTTCCACTTATCTTACTTTTGCAAAGCACAAAGATTTCAGATCTAGAACTTTTCAATATTCTTACCTTTATCAGAGCACAGAGCTTTCAGATCTTACCTCTTTTAATCAAGAATTCTCACTTTTACCTTTCTTAGAGCACAAAACTTTTGGATCTTACCTCTTTTCTTCAGATCGAACTTATTTTCCTTAGCATAGAGCTTTCCAAACTAGTAGAGTGATGTGCACTAGAGCAACAGATCTACACACAGAGCTTTCATAATTTCAGGTTGAATCTTTGCACAAAGCTTCTTCTTCCTCAATTCCCAACAATCACAGTTTTAGGTCCTGGTAATGGAACCATTTGTTGGCGCAGGGGTAGGCCCAGGGTTCAATTCTACAACAGTGCACCAACAAAACCCTAACTATTGACCCTTTCGGAAACACCTATGAAGCAGATGAAGTCTCACCCGAGGTAAAGGCAGGGGTGGTTGTAGGAATCAAGTGTCTGCAACCTTAGCTAGGACACAAATATGTGATTATAACACTTAAAAGATCACTTAGCACTATTATTTCATCATTACTTACCTAATATTTACTTCGCAGATAAAACAGAGCATTGCAACATTCACCCTGATCTAATGTATATAATCACTTAGCATAATAGATTAGATCAGATCTAGCAGATTCAAGAACAAAGTAAGTTCACAGATGTCATATCTAGCATCCAGATTCATCATAAGCACAAAGCATAAACAGATCTATCTATCTATACCAAAGCACTTAGCAGATAACACATCAGAACATCACACATAGCATAATAACAAAGTATTTACGTGGTTCACCCCCACCCTGGGGCTACGTCCACCAACTCTTTTTCTTTATTAGCTTCAATCGGTCATCTACATGCACAGAGCCACAAAACCCTTACGCCGCATAGGACAGAAGATCTACATAGCTCGCTAGATCTTTCTTCCTTGTGTTACAGCACAAAGCCTTCACAGTCTCTTACAATGACTTGCACTTAGCCCTGCAAGTCTCACATAGTATACATGAAGCCTTACACTTCTTGATCACATAGATCCAACTCTTAGCACTTATCCAACTTGCACAACTCTTGTGCACTATTCAACTACTTCTTACATTGCCTAGCCTTCTATTTATACATACAAAATAGGCCTGAACATAGGTAAACCCATGGGCTGACATCCCATTCCTATTACATATTCCCAAATCCCAAAAAGGACCCAAAATGGGGTTGAGATCCCGCAATCTCTGCTTCGTCTTGCACTTCATCTTCAACAGGTTGTCAAAGTCCCAAAATAGGTCAAAATTGACCAAGGATCTCCCAAAACTTGGTCAAGGGCCAACACACGGATAGGGATGATCATAGGATTCAAGCCCCTCTCCAAAATAACCTTGTTACTAATGAAGAGGGAGAGGAGGAGGAGGTTGATCCTGAAATCCATTGTCTCGAAGACACCTCCTCACTTTCCCATTTAACTCAATCTGCATACGAAGAGTCTCTCATGGATAGCCAACTAAATAAGCTGAGTAAAGCGGAAAATAATATCAGCAACCCAAATAAATACAACCTTAGATCAAAGAGGATGGAATTTCTAAAGCCTGATATCCTTGATCAGCCTACCAGAGCAGAAAATCCTACTAAATATGTGATAGACAATAGCAAGGAAAAGAAGGCATAGAACCCCCCACCAGTGGTCAAAGGTCTTGTCCCAGAGGTAAGAGAAATTCTAAAGCCCCCCTCCTCTTTTAACTTTGACCATGAAATTCAAAATATTAGGATCTTTGTACCTCTTTCAGAGATGGTCAAACATGAATACTTCAAAGGTGCCTCTCCAAAATGTTGCATCTAGAGCCTTCATCTTATTCCACAGACTCAGTCAACCTCCAAGATGAAAATCCAGCAGTCATCTTAGGTCCTTTGGTAGAAGATAAAGATGATTCATCCCCTCCCTTCTATACCTCACTGAACATACATGACAAGGTGTTGAATAATTGTTTGATGGATTCAGAGGCATCTCATAATATCATGCCCAAAACCGTCATGGATGAACTTGGACAAGAAATCACAAAGACTTACCATGACTTGTATTCTTTTGACTCTAGGAAGGTGAAGTGTCTTGGGGTCATCAAATATCTGGTTGTGACCTTGTTTCATATTCCCATGAAAAGTGTGGTCATGGATATCATGGTGGTTGATGTCCCCCCCAAGTTTGGCATGCTCTTGTCAAGATCTTGGATAAAAAGACTTAGGAGAAATTTGCATATGGACCTCACATATGCTACCATTCTTGTGTTTAGGGGGGAGCATAGAAGACTATACAGGGAAGCTCAACTGGCCTACATTATTAGTGGAAAATAAAACCCCACCAACCATCCTATCTTTGCACTTGATACCAATTTGGGATCCAGTTTATTGCAGCTCACTGATTCTCCTGAGCCTCCTCTTGAAATCATAAAGTAGCCCATTACTCTTCATGAAGATTCTCCCCTGGTTACCTCTGTTTGGAAGATGTTCTTTGATGGAGCCTCTTCTAGGGAAGGTGATGGCATTGGAGTGCCCTTTGTTTCACCTACTCAAGATACTATATCTCTGTCCTACAAGCTAGAATTCGAAACTACCAATAATGTGGCAGAGTACGAAGCTCTTGTTTTGGGTTTAAGGGCTGCAAAAGACATGGGAATTGAAAAGATATCAGTGTTTGGGGATGCTGAATTAATTGTCCATCAGATTAGAAATATTTATCAATCTAAGCACCCCAGGCTAAGAGCTTATAGAAATGAAATATGGGACCAAATTGACAGTTTTTTCATAGCCTTCAACATCTCATTTATTCCAAGAGAGGATAATGCCATGGCTAATTCTTTGGTCGTTTCAGCAAGTAATTTCAGAGTCCCTCTGCCACCAAAGCTCAGGTATGATGTAGAAGTGAAATATAGACCCTTTATACCTGACAATGTGAAGCATTGGAAGGTGTTTAAGGATGATCTTGAGATCAAAAGATTCCTTGAGACTGTTGATGAGTTTTCTGCCTTACACATTGATCAAGATCATGATTCTGAAAGTAATTCTCATACTGATGTTTTTCTTAACAAGATTGCTAATCATCATATTTTCCAGTTGCCTAGCAATCATATCCCAAATGGACTAGTCCCTTTGGAAATACTATTTTAAAGAAATGATGTGCCAGTAAAGGGTAAAGTTTCAACTAATGATTCTGAGGTAGCAGAGTGCAATATTGGCACAGACAAAGATCTAAAATTTGTCAAATTGTCAAGCAGCTTGTCAAGGGAACTGTTATAACCCTATAATTTATAGGATCAACTGGTGACTGAAAATTTTTATCCTTTTATTGTTTTGGTTGCCAAATGATTTTTCATTCTGCAAATAATTTGAGAAAAAAGAAAAATAAAAGAAAGGAAAGAAAATAAAGAAAAAGAATAAAAGAGGGCATAAAAGAAATTGGATAAAGCCCCATGCAATAACAGTGACTTGGTTCATACAGTTTAAACATGGCCAAGTCCTTTTAAATTGATGTTGATAGGAGTAGTGAATAATCTTGGCTAAACTGTTTAATCTTAGCCAAGCGATTTAGGTTAGTTAGGGAATAAATTTGACCAAACTGCCTAATCTTGGTCAAATAACCCTAGGATAGAGTAATTTCTTAGTCCAATAGTTTAATTAGGGCTAAATGTCATAGGTAATTAGGTTAGAGCTTAGGGTAGTTTGCTTTATTTCAATAAAACAGGCATGATGATCGATATTGAACCATATCTTTGATGTTTTAAAGGTTTGATGTCTAACCCCCATAGTGATAAAAATAGAGAAAGCTTGGGCAAATCCACATAATGCACTTATCCTAAGTTTTGGAGAAAATATGACTTTGCGCTCACAGAGTAAAGACAGGGTGTAGATGAACGGTTGAGATGTTGGCGCAGAGACCTACGGTTGACAAGCTTTTTCGGACCCCCCCCCCAACCATTCTACCTTTAACAGCAAGGGGGGGGGTCTGGAATCATGTATAAAGAAGGCGCGCATCTGAACAACTTAGGCGTCGGCGCATAGATCTACGG